>JAGUQR010000001.1:3600000-3958915 GCA_018905775.1 Meloidogyne exigua | reverse complement strand
AACATTTGATCGCCTGTTCTTTTTCTGGATGGTGGACACTTCGGTGCCAGTTGATAGTCAGTGGTGGACACTTCGGTGCCTGAGTTCATTGTGGGGGTTTCAGAGGAGTGATTCTTGGACCACTTCTCTTTCTTCCCTCCTCCTTTCTTTCTTCCCCCTTCTCTTCCCCTCCCTTATACACATCTACGCCCATAGATCTTCAAAGCCCTCAGTAGTACCCATTTTGATCGCCCAGTGCTTTTGTTCTTTTCTGGATGGTGGACACTTCGGTGCCAGTTGATAGTCAGTGGTGGACACTTCGGTGCCTGAGTTCATTGTGGGGGTTTCAGAGGAGTGATTCTTGGACCACTTCTCTTTCTTCCCCACTCCTTTCTTTCTTTCTTCATCCCTCTCTCCCCTCCCTTATACACATCTACGCCCATAGATCTTCAAAGCCCTCAGTAGTACCCTTCTTTTTTCTTGTTTTATTTTTACTCCTAGACCCTTAGGTCAGTTCAGTGCCAACATTTGATCGCCTGTTCTTTTCTGGATGGTGGACACTTCGGTGCCAGTTGATAGTCAGTGGTGGACACTTCGGTGCCTGAGTTCATTGTGGGGGTTTCAGAGGAGTGATTCTTGGACCACTTCTCTTTCTTCCCTCCTCCTTTCTTTCTTCACCCTTCTCTTCCCCTCCCTTATACACATCTACGCCCATAGATCTTCAAAGCCCTCAGTAGTACCCTTCTTTTTTTCTTGTTTTATTTCTTCTCCTAGACCCTTAGGACTGCCCAGTGCCTACATTTTGATCGCCTGTTCTTTTCTGGATGGTGGACACTTCGGTGCCAGTTGATAGTCAGTGGTGGACACTTCGGTGCCTGAGTTCATTGTGGGGGTTTCAGAGGAGTGATTCTTGGACCACTTCTCTTTCTTCCCCACTCCTTTCTTTCTTTCTTCATCCCTCTCTCCCCTCCCTTATACACATCTACGCCCATAGATCTTCAAAGCCCTCAGTAGTACCCTTCTTTTTTTCTTGTTTTATTTTTACTCCTAGACCCTTAGGTCAGTTCAGTGCCAACATTTGATCGCCTGTTCTTTTCTGGATGGTGGACACTTCGGTGCCAGTTGATAGTCAGTGGTGGACACTTCGGTGCCTGAGTTCATTGTGGGGGTTTCAGAGGAGTGATTCTTGGACCACTTCTCTTTCTTCCCTCCTCCTTTCTTTCTTCACCCTTCTCTTCCCCCTCCCTTATACACATCTACGCCCATAGATCTTCAAAGCCCTCAGTAGTACCCTTCTTTTTTCTTGTTTTATTTCTTCTCCTAGACCCTTAGGACTGCCCAGTGCCTACATTTTGATCGCCTGTTCTTTTCTGGATGGTGGACACTTCGGTGCCAGTTGATAGTCAGTGGTGGACACTTCGGTGCCTGAGTTCATTGTGGGGGTTTCAGAGGAGTGATTCTTGGACCACTTCTCTTTCTTCCCCACTCCTTTCTTTCTTTCTTCATCCCTCTCTCCCCTCCCTTATACACATCTACGCCCATAGATCTTCAAAGCCCTCAGTAGTACCCTTCTTTTTTCTTGTTTTATTTTTACTCCTAGACCCTTAGGTCAGTTCAGTGCCAACATTTGATCGCCTGTTCTTTTCTGGATGGTGGACACTTCGGTGCCAGTTGATAGTCAGTGGTGGACACTTCGGTGCCTGAGTTCATTGTGGGGGTTTCAGAGGAGTGATTCTTGGACCACTTCTCTTTCTTCCCTCCTCCTTTCTTTCTTCACCCTTCTCTTCCCCTCCCTTATACACATCTACGCCCATAGATCTTCAAAGCCCTCAGTAGTACCCTTCTTTTTTCTTGTTTTATTTCTTCTCCTAGACCCTTAGGACTGCCCAGTGCCTACATTTTGATCGCCTGTTCTTTTCTGGATGGTGGACACTTCGGTGCCAGTTGATAGTCAGTGGTGGACACTTCGGTGCCTGAGTTCATTGTGGGGGTTTCAGAGGAGTGATTCTTGGACCACTTCTCTTTCTTCCCCACTCCTTTCTTTCTTTCTTCATCCCTCTCTCCCCTCCCTTATACACATCTACGCCCATAGATCTTCAAAGCCCTCAGTAGTACCCTTCTTTTTTTTCTTGTTTTATTTTTACTCCTAGACCCTTAGGTCAGTTCAGTGCCAACATTTGATCGCCTGTTCTTTTCTGGATGGTGGACACTTCGGTGCCAGTTGATAGTCAGTGGTGGACACTTCGGTGCCTGAGTTCATTGTGGGGGTTTCAGAGGAGTGATTCTTGGACCACTTCTCTTTCTTCCCTCCTCCTTTCTTTCTTCACCCTTCTCTTCCCCCTCCCTTATACACATCTACGCCCATAGATCTTCAAAGCCCTCAGTAGTACCCTTCTTTTTTTTTGTTTTATTTCTTCTCCTAGACCCTTAGGACTGCCCAGTGCCTACATTTTGATCGCCTGTTCTTTTCTGGATGGTGGACACTTCGGTGCCAGTTGATAGTCAGTGGTGGACACTTCGGTGCCTGAGTTCATTGTGGGGGTTTCAGAGGAGTGATTCTTGGACCACTTCTCTTTCTTCCCCACTCCTTTCTTTCTTTCTTCATCCCTCTCTCCCCTCCCTTATACACATCTACGCCCATAGATCTTCAAAGCCCTCAGTAGTACCCTTCTTTTTTCTTGTTTTATTTTTACTCCTAGACCCTTAGGTCAGTTCAGTGCCAACATTTGATCGCCTGTTCTTTTCTGGATGGTGGACACTTCGGTGCCAGTTGATAGTCAGTGGTGGACACTTCGGTGCCTGAGTTCATTGTGGGGTTTTCAGAGGAGTGATTCTTGGACCACTTCTCTTTCTTCCCTCCTCCTTTCTTTCTTCACCCTTCTCTTCCCCCCCCTTATACACATCTACGCCCATAGATCTTCAAAGCCCTCAGTAGTACCCTTCTTTTTTTTTCTTGTTTTATTTCTTCTCCTAGACCCTTAGGACTGCCCAGTGCCTACATTTTGATCGCCTGTTCTTTTCTGGATGGTGGACACTTCGGTGCCAGTTGATAGTCAGTGGTGGACACTTCGGTGCCTGAGTTCATTGTGGGGGTTTCAGAGGAGTGATTCTTGGACCACTTCTCTTTCTTCCCCACTCCTTTCTTTCTTTCTTCATCCCTCTCTCCCCTCCCTTATACACATCTACGCCCATAGATCTTCAAAGCCCTCAGTAGTACCCTTCTTTTTTCTTGTTGTTTTATTTTTACTCCTAGACCCTTAGGTCAGTTCAGTGCCAACATTTGATCGCCTGTTCTTTTCTGGATGGTGGACACTTCGGTGCCAGTTGATAGTCAGTGGTGGACACTTCGGTGCCTGAGTTCATTGTGGGGGTTTCAGAGGAGTGATTCTTGGACCACTTCTCTTTCTTCCCTCCTCCTTTCTTTCTTCACCCTTCTCTTCCCCCTCCCTTATACACATCTACGCCCATAGATCTTCAAAGCCCTCAGTAGTACCCTTCTTTTTTCTTGTTTTATTTCTTCTCCTAGACCCTTAGGACTGCCCAGTGCCTACATTTTGATCGCCTGTTCTTTTCTGGATGGTGGACACTTCGGTGCCAGTTGATAGTCAGTGGTGGACACTTCGGTGCCTGAGTTCATTGTGGGGGTTTCAGAGGAGTGATTCTTGGACCACTTCTCTTTCTTCCCCACTCCTTTCTTTCTTTCTTCATCCCTCTCTCCCCTCCCTTATACACATCTACGCCCATAGATCTTCAAAGCCCTCAGTAGTACCCTTCTTTTTTCTTGTTTTATTTTTACTCCTAGACCCTTAGGTCAGTTCAGTGCCAACATTTGATCGCCTGTTCTTTTCTGGATGGTGGACACTTCGGTGCCAGTTGATAGTCAGTGGTGGACACTTCGGTGCCTGAGTTCATTGTGGGGGTTTCAGAGGAGTGATTCTTGGACCACTTCTCTTTCTTCCCTCCTCCTTTCTTTCTTCACCCTTCTCTTCCCCCTCCCTTATACACATCTACGCCCATAGATCTTCAAAGCCCTCAGTAGTACCCTTCTTTTTTCTTGTTTTATTTTTACTCCTAGACCCTTAGGTCAGTTCAGTGCCAACATTTGATCGCCTGTTCTTTTCTGGATGGTGGACACTTCGGTGCCAGTTGATAGTCAGTGGTGGACACTTCGGTGCCTGAGTTCATTGTGGGGGTTTCAGAGGAGTGATTCTTGGACCACTTCTCTTTCTTCCCTCCTCCTTTCTTTCTTCACCCTTCTCTTCCCCCTCCCTTATACACATCTACGCCCATAGATCTTCAAAGCCCTCAGTAGTACCCTTCTTTTTTCTTGTTTTATTTCTTCTCCTAGACCCTTAGGACTGCCCAGTGCCTACATTTTGATCGCCTGTTCTTTTCTGGATGGTGGACACTTCGGTGCCAGTTGATAGTCAGTGGTGGACACTTCGGTGCCTGAGTTCATTGTGGGGGTTTCAGAGGAGTGATTCTTGGACCACTTCTCTTTCTTCCCCACTCCTTTCTTTCTTTCTTCATCCCTCTCTCCCCCCCCTTATACACATCTACGCCCATAGATCTTCAAAGCCCTCAGTAGTACCCTTCTTTTTTTCTTGTTTTATTTTTACTCCTAGACCCTTAGGTCAGTTCAGTGCCAACATTTGATCGCCTGTTCTTTTCTGGATGGTGGACACTTCGGTGCCAGTTGATAGTCAGTGGTGGACACTTCGGTGCCTGAGTTCATTGTGGGGGTTTCAGAGGAGTGATTCTTGGACCACTTCTCTTTCTTCCCTCCTCCTTTCTTTCTTCACCCTTCTCTTCCCCCTCCCTTATACACATCTACGCCCATAGATCTTCAAAGCCCTCAGTAGTACCCTTCTTTTTTTTCTTGTTTTATTTCTTCTCCTAGACCCTTAGGACTGCCCAGTGCCTACATTTTGATCGCCTGTTCTTTTCTGGATGGTGGACACTTCGGTGCCAGTTGATAGTCAGTGGTGGACACTTCGGTGCCTGAGTTCATTGTGGGGGTTTCAGAGGAGTGATTCTTGGACCACTTCTCTTTCTTCCCCACTCCTTTCTTTCTTTCTTCATCCCTCTCTCCCCTCCCTTATACACATCTACGCCCATAGATCTTCAAAGCCCTCAGTAGTACCCTTCTTTTTCTTGTTTTATTTTTACTCCTAGACCCTTAGGTCAGTTCAGTGCCAACATTTGATCGCCTGTTCTTTTCTGGATGGTGGACACTTCGGTGCCAGTTGATAGTCAGTGGTGGACACTTCGGTGCCTGAGTTCATTGTGGGGGTTTCAGAGGAGTGATTCTTGGACCACTTCTCTTTCTTCCCTCCTCCTTTCTTTCTTCACCCTTCTCTTCCCCCTCCCTTATACACATCTACGCCCATAGATCTTCAAAGCCCTCAGTAGTACCCTTCTTTTTCTTGTTTTATTTCTTCTCCTAGACCCTTAGGACTGCCCAGTGCCTACATTTTGATCGCCTGTTCTTTTCTGGATGGTGGACACTTCGGTGCCAGTTGATAGTCAGTGGTGGACACTTCGGTGCCTGAGTTCATTGTGGGGGTTTCAGAGGAGTGATTCTTGGACCACTTCTCTTTCTTCCCCACTCCTTTCTTTCTTTCTTCATCCCTCTCTCCCCTCCCTTATACACATCTACGCCCATAGATCTTCAAAGCCCTCAGTAGTACCCTTCTTTTTTTTCTTGTTTTATTTTTACTCCTAGACCCTTAGGTCAGTTCAGTGCCAACATTTGATCGCCTGTTCTTTTCTGGATGGTGGACACTTCGGTGCCAGTTGATAGTCAGTGGTGGACACTTCGGTGCCTGAGTTCATTGTGGGGGTTTCAGAGGAGTGATTCTTGGACCACTTCTCTTTCTTCCCTCCTCCTTTCTTTCTTCACCCTTCTCTTCCCCCTCCCTTATACACATCTACGCCCATAGATCTTCAAAGCCCTCAGTAGTACCCTTCTTTTTTCTTGTTTTATTTTTACTCCTAGACCCTTAGGTCAGTTCAGTGCCAACATTTGATCGCCTGTTCTTTTCTGGATGGTGGACACTTCGGTGCCAGTTGATAGTCAGTGGTGGACACTTCGGTGCCTGAGTTCATTGTGGGGGTTTCAGAGGAGTGATTCTTGGACCACTTCTCTTTCTTCCCTCCTCCTTTCTTTCTTCACCCTTCTCTTCCCCCTCCCTTATACACATCTACGCCCATAGATCTTCAAAGCCCTCAGTAGTACCCTTCTTTTTTCTTGTTTTATTTCTTCTCCTAGACCCTTAGGACTGCCCAGTGCCTACATTTTGATCGCCTGTTCTTTTCTGGATGGTGGACACTTCGGTGCCAGTTGATAGTCAGTGGTGGACACTTCGGTGCCTGAGTTCATTGTGGGGGTTTCAGAGGAGTGATTCTTGGACCACTTCTCTTTCTTCCCCACTCCTTTCTTTCTTTCTTCATCCCTCTCTCCCCTCCCTTATACACATCTACGCCCATAGATCTTCAAAGCCCTCAGTAGTACCCTTCTTTTTTTCTTGTTTTATTTTTACTCCTAGACCCTTAGGTCAGTTCAGTGCCAACATTTGATCGCCTGTTCTTTTCTGGATGGTGGACACTTCGGTGCCAGTTGATAGTCAGTGGTGGACACTTCGGTGCCTGAGTTCATTGTGGGGGTTTCAGAGGAGTGATTCTTGGACCACTTCTCTTTCTTCCCTCCTCCTTTCTTTCTTCACCCTTCTCTTCCCCCTCCCTTATACACATCTACGCCCATAGATCTTCAAAGCCCTCAGTAGTACCCTTCTTTTTTCTTGTTTTATTTCTTCTCCTAGACCCTTAGGACTGCCCAGTGCCTACATTTTGATCGCCTGTTCTTTTCTGGATGGTGGACACTTCGGTGCCAGTTGATAGTCAGTGGTGGACACTTCGGTGCCTGAGTTCATTGTGGGGTTTCAGAGGAGTGATTCTTGGACCACTTCTCTTTCTTCCCCACTCCTTTCTTTCTTTCTTCATCCCTCTCTCCCCTCCCTTATACACATCTACGCCCATAGATCTTCAAAGCCCTCAGTAGTACCCTTCTTTTTTCTTGTTTTATTTTTACTCCTAGACCCTTAGGTCAGTTCAGTGCCAACATTTGATCGCCTGTTCTTTTCTGGATGGTGGACACTTCGGTGCCAGTTGATAGTCAGTGGTGGACACTTCGGTGCCTGAGTTCATTGTGGGGGTTTCAGAGGAGTGATTCTTGGACCACTTCTCTTTCTTCCCTCCTCCTTTCTTTCTTCACCCTTCTCTTCCCCCTCCCTTATACACATCTACGCCCATAGATCTTCAAAGCCCTCAGTAGTACCCTTCTTTTTTTTCTTGTTTTATTTCTTCTCCTAGACCCTTAGGACTGCCCAGTGCCTACATTTTGATCGCCTGTTCTTTTCTGGATGGTGGACACTTCGGTGCCAGTTGATAGTCAGTGGTGGACACTTCGGTGCCTGAGTTCATTGTGGGGGTTTCAGAGGAGTGATTCTTGGACCACTTCTCTTTCTTCCCCACTCCTTTCTTTCTTTCTTCATCCCTCTCTCCCCTCCCTTATACACATCTACGCCCATAGATCTTCAAAGCCCTCAGTAGTACCCTTCTTTTTTCTTGTTTTATTTTTACTCCTAGACCCTTAGGTCAGTTCAGTGCCAACATTTGATCGCCTGTTCTTTTCTGGATGGTGGACACTTCGGTGCCAGTTGATAGTCAGTGGTGGACACTTCGGTGCCTGAGTTCATTGTGGGGGTTTCAGAGGAGTGATTCTTGGACCACTTCTCTTTCTTCCCTCCTCCTTTCTTTCTTCACCCTTCTCTTCCCCCTCCCTTATACACATCTACGCCCATAGATCTTCAAAGCCCTCAGTAGTACCCTTCTTTTTTCTTGTTTTATTTTTACTCCTAGACCCTTAGGTCAGTTCAGTGCCAACATTTGATCGCCTGTTCTTTTCTGGATGGTGGACACTTCGGTGCCAGTTGATAGTCAGTGGTGGACACTTCGGTGCCTGAGTTCATTGTGGGGGTTTCAGAGGAGTGATTCTTGGACCACTTCTCTTTCTTCCCTCCTCCTTTCTTTCTTCACCCTTCTCTTCCCCCTCCCTTATACACATCTACGCCCATAGATCTTCAAAGCCCTCAGTAGTACCCTTCTTTTTTTTGTTTTATTTCTTCTCCTAGACCCTTAGGACTGCCCAGTGCCTACATTTTGATCGCCTGTTCTTTTCTGGATGGTGGACACTTCGGTGCCAGTTGATAGTCAGTGGTGGACACTTCGGTGCCTGAGTTCATTGTGGGGGTTTCAGAGGAGTGATTCTTGGACCACTTCTCTTTCTTCCCCACTCCTTTCTTTCTTTCTTCATCCCTCTCTCCCCCCCTTATACACATCTACGCCCATAGATCTTCAAAGCCCTCAGTAGTACCCTTCTTTTTTCTTGTTTTATTTTTACTCCTAGACCCTTAGGTCAGTTCAGTGCCAACATTTGATCGCCTGTTCTTTTCTGGATGGTGGACACTTCGGTGCCAGTTGATAGTCAGTGGTGGACACTTCGGTGCCTGAGTTCATTGTGGGGGTTTCAGAGGAGTGATTCTTGGACCACTTCTCTTTCTTCCCTCCTCCTTTCTTTCTTCACCCTTCTCTTCCCCCTCCCTTATACACATCTACGCCCATAGATCTTCAAAGCCCTCAGTAGTACCCTTCTTTTTCTTGTTTTATTTCTTCTCCTAGACCCTTAGGACTGCCCAGTGCCTACATTTTGATCGCCTGTTCTTTTCTGGATGGTGGACACTTCGGTGCCAGTTGATAGTCAGTGGTGGACACTTCGGTGCCTGAGTTCATTGTGGGGGTTTCAGAGGAGTGATTCTTGGACCACTTCTCTTTCTTCCCCACTCCTTTCTTTCTTTCTTCATCCCTCTCTCCCCTCCCTTATACACATCTACGCCCATAGATCTTCAAAGCCCTCAGTAGTACCCTTCTTTTTTCTTGTTTTATTTTTACTCCTAGACCCTTAGGTCAGTTCAGTGCCAACATTTGATCGCCTGTTCTTTTCTGGATGGTGGACACTTCGGTGCCAGTTGATAGTCAGTGGTGGACACTTCGGTGCCTGAGTTCATTGTGGGGGTTTCAGAGGAGTGATTCTTGGACCACTTCTCTTTCTTCCCTCCTCCTTTCTTTCTTCACCCTTCTCTTCCCCCTCCCTTATACACATCTACGCCCATAGATCTTCAAAGCCCTCAGTAGTACCCTTCTTTTTTCTTGTTTTATTTCTTCTCCTAGACCCTTAGGACTGCCCAGTGCCTACATTTTGATCGCCTGTTCTTTTCTGGATGGTGGACACTTCGGTGCCAGTTGATAGTCAGTGGTGGACACTTCGGTGCCTGAGTTCATTGTGGGGGTTTCAGAGGAGTGATTCTTGGACCACTTCTCTTTCTTCCCCACTCCTTTCTTTCTTTCTTCATCCCTCTCTCCCCCCCTTATACACATCTACGCCCATAGATCTTCAAAGCCCTCAGTAGTACCCTTCTTTTTTCTTGTTTTATTTTTACTCCTAGACCCTTAGGTCAGTTCAGTGCCAACATTTGATCGCCTGTTCTTTTCTGGATGGTGGACACTTCGGTGCCAGTTGATAGTCAGTGGTGGACACTTCGGTGCCTGAGTTCATTGTGGGGGTTTCAGAGGAGTGATTCTTGGACCACTTCTCTTTCTTCCCTCCTCCTTTCTTTCTTCACCCTTCTCTTCCCCCTCCCTTATACACATCTACGCCCATAGATCTTCAAAGCCCTCAGTAGTACCCTTCTTTTTTCTTGTTTTATTTCTTCTCCTAGACCCTTAGGACTGCCCAGTGCCTACATTTTGATCGCCTGTTCTTTTCTGGATGGTGGACACTTCGGTGCCAGTTGATAGTCAGTGGTGGACACTTCGGTGCCTGAGTTCATTGTGGGGGTTTCAGAGGAGTGATTCTTGGACCACTTCTCTTTCTTCCCCACTCCTTTCTTTCTTTCTTCACCCCTCTCTCCCCCTCCCTTATACACATCTACGCCCATAGATCTTCAAAGCCCTCAGTAGTACCCTTCTTTTTTCTTGTTTTATTTTTACTCCTAGACCCTTAGGTCAGTTCAGTGCCAACATTTGATCGCCTGTTCTTTTCTGGATGGTGGACACTTCGGTGCCAGTTGATAGTCAGTGGTGGACACTTCGGTGCCTGAGTTCATTGTGGGGGTTTCAGAGGAGTGATTCTTGGACCACTTCTCTTTCTTCCCTCCTCCTTTCTTTCTTCACCCTTCTCTTCCCCCTCCCTTATACACATCTACGCCCATAGATCTTCAAAGCCCTCAGTAGTACCCTTCTTTTTTTTTCTTGTTTTATTTCTTCTCCTAGACCCTTAGGACTGCCCAGTGCCTACATTTTGATCGCCTGTTCTTTTCTGGATGGTGGACACTTCGGTGCCAGTTGATAGTCAGTGGTGGACACTTCGGTGCCTGAGTTCATTGTGGGGGTTTCAGAGGAGTGATTCTTGGACCACTTCTCTTTCTTCCCCACTCCTTTCTTTCTTTCTTCATCCCTCTCTCCCCTCCCTTATACACATCTACGCCCATAGATCTTCAAAGCCCTCAGTAGTACCCTTCTTTTTTTCTTGTTTTATTTTTACTCCTAGACCCTTAGGTCAGTTCAGTGCCAACATTTGATCGCCTGTTCTTTTCTGGATGGTGGACACTTCGGTGCCAGTTGATAGTCAGTGGTGGACACTTCGGTGCCTGAGTTCATTGTGGGGGTTTCAGAGGAGTGATTCTTGGACCACTTCTCTTTCTTCCCTCCTCCTTTCTTTCTTCACCCTTCTCTTCCCCCTCCCTTATACACATCTACGCCCATAGATCTTCAAAGCCCTCAGTAGTACCCTTCTTTTTTCTTGTTTTTATTTCTTCTCCTAGACCCTTAGGACTGCCCAGTGCCTACATTTTGATCGCCTGTTCTTTTCTGGATGGTGGACACTTCGGTGCCAGTTGATAGTCAGTGGTGGACACTTCGGTGCCTGAGTTCATTGTGGGGGTTTCAGAGGAGTGATTCTTGGACCACTTCTCTTTCTTCCCCACTCCTTTCTTTCTTTCTTCATCCCTCTCTCCCCTCCCTTATACACATCTACGCCCATAGATCTTCAAAGCCCTCAGTAGTACCCTTCTTTTTTTTCTTGTTTTATTTTTACTCCTAGACCCTTAGGTCAGTTCAGTGCCAACATTTGATCGCCTGTTCTTTTCTGGATGGTGGACACTTCGGTGCCAGTTGATAGTCAGTGGTGGACACTTCGGTGCCTGAGTTCATTGTGGGGGTTTCAGAGGAGTGATTCTTGGACCACTTCTCTTTCTTCCCTCCTCCTTTCTTTCTTCACCCTTCTCTTCCCCCTCCCTTATACACATCTACGCCCATAGATCTTCAAAGCCCTCAGTAGTACCCTTCTTTTTTCTTGTTTTATTTCTTCTCCTAGACCCTTAGGACTGCCCAGTGCCTACATTTTGATCGCCTGTTCTTTTCTGGATGGTGGACACTTCGGTGCCAGTTGATAGTCAGTGGTGGACACTTCGGTGCCTGAGTTCATTGTGGGGGTTTCAGAGGAGTGATTCTTGGACCACTTCTCTTTCTTCCCCACTCCTTTCTTTCTTTCTTCATCCCTCTCTCCCCTCCCTTATACACATCTACGCCCATAGATCTTCAAAGCCCTCAGTAGTACCCTTCTTTTTCTTGTTTTATTTTTACTCCTAGACCCTTAGGTCAGTTCAGTGCCAACATTTGATCGCCTGTTCTTTTCTGGATGGTGGACACTTCGGTGCCAGTTGATAGTCAGTGGTGGACACTTCGGTGCCTGAGTTCATTGTGGGGGTTTCAGAGGAGTGATTCTTGGACCACTTCTCTTTCTTCCCTCCTCCTTTCTTTCTTCACCCTTCTCTTCCCCCTCCCTTATACACATCTACGCCCATAGATCTTCAAAGCCCTCAGTAGTACCCTTCTTTTTTCTTGTTTTATTTCTTCTCCTAGACCCTTAGGACTGCCCAGTGCCTACATTTTGATCGCCTGTTCTTTTCTGGATGGTGGACACTTCGGTGCCAGTTGATAGTCAGTGGTGGACACTTCGGTGCCTGAGTTCATTGTGGGGGTTTCAGAGGAGTGATTCTTGGACCACTTCTCTTTCTTCCCCACTCCTTTCTTTCTTTCTTCATCCCTCTCTCCCCTCCCTTATACACATCTACGCCCATAGATCTTCAAAGCCCTCAGTAGTACCCTTCTTTTTTTTTTCTTGTTTTATTTTTACTCCTAGACCCTTAGGTCAGTTCAGTGCCAACATTTGATCGCCTGTTCTTTTCTGGATGGTGGACACTTCGGTGCCAGTTGATAGTCAGTGGTGGACACTTCGGTGCCTGAGTTCATTGTGGGGGTTTCAGAGGAGTGATTCTTGGACCACTTCTCTTTCTTCCCTCCTCCTTTCTTTCTTCACCCTTCTCTTCCCCCTCCCTTATACACATCTACGCCCATAGATCTTCAAAGCCCTCAGTAGTACCCTTCTTTTTTTTTTGTTTTATTTCTTCTCCTAGACCCTTAGGACTGCCCAGTGCCTACATTTTGATCGCCTGTTCTTTTCTGGATGGTGGACACTTCGGTGCCAGTTGATAGTCAGTGGTGGACACTTCGGTGCCTGAGTTCATTGTGGGGGTTTCAGAGGAGTGATTCTTGGACCACTTCTCTTTCTTCCCCACTCCTTTCTTTCTTTCTTCATCCCTCTCTCCCCTCCCTTATACACATCTACGCCCATAGATCTTCAAAGCCCTCAGTAGTACCCTTCTTTTTTTCTTGTTTTATTTTTACTCCTAGACCCTTAGGTCAGTTCAGTGCCAACATTTGATCGCCTGTTCTTTTCTGGATGGTGGACACTTCGGTGCCAGTTGATAGTCAGTGGTGGACACTTCGGTGCCTGAGTTCATTGTGGGGGTTTCAGAGGAGTGATTCTTGGACCACTTCTCTTTCTTCCCTCCTCCTTTCTTTCTTCACCCTTCTCTTCCCCCTCCCTTATACACATCTACGCCCATAGATCTTCAAAGCCCTCAGTAGTACCCTTCTTTTTTCTTGTTTTATTTCTTCTCCTAGACCCTTAGGACTGCCCAGTGCCTACATTTTGATCGCCTGTTCTTTTCTGGATGGTGGACACTTCGGTGCCAGTTGATAGTCAGTGGTGGACACTTCGGTGCCTGAGTTCATTGTGGGGGTTTCAGAGGAGTGATTCTTGGACCACTTCTCTTTCTTCCCCACTCCTTTCTTTCTTTCTTCATCCCTCTCTCCCCTCCCTTATACACATCTACGCCCATAGATCTTCAAAGCCCTCAGTAGTACCCTTCTTTTTTCTTGTTTTATTTTTACTCCTAGACCCTTAGGTCAGTTCAGTGCCAACATTTGATCGCCTGTTCTTTTCTGGATGGTGGACACTTCGGTGCCAGTTGATAGTCAGTGGTGGACACTTCGGTGCCTGAGTTCATTGTGGGGGTTTCAGAGGAGTGATTCTTGGACCACTTCTCTTTCTTCCCTCCTCCTTTCTTTCTTCACCCTTCTCTTCCCCCTCCCTTATACACATCTACGCCCATAGATCTTCAAAGCCCTCAGTAGTACCCTTCTTTTTTCTTGTTTTATTTCTTCTCCTAGACCCTTAGGACTGCCCAGTGCCTACATTTTGATCGCCTGTTCTTTTCTGGATGGTGGACACTTCGGTGCCAGTTGATAGTCAGTGGTGGACACTTCGGTGCCTGAGTTCATTGTGGGGGTTTCAGAGGAGTGATTCTTGGACCACTTCTCTTTCTTCCCCACTCCTTTCTTTCTTTCTTCATCCCTCTCTCCCCTCCCTTATACACATCTACGCCCATAGATCTTCAAAGCCCTCAGTAGTACCCTTCTTTTTTCTTGTTTTATTTTTACTCCTAGACCCTTAGGTCAGTTCAGTGCCAACATTTGATCGCCTGTTCTTTTCTGGATGGTGGACACTTCGGTGCCAGTTGATAGTCAGTGGTGGACACTTCGGTGCCTGAGTTCATTGTGGGGGTTTCAGAGGAGTGATTCTTGGACCACTTCTCTTTCTTCCCTCCTCCTTTCTTTCTTCACCCTTCTCTTCCCCCTCCCTTATACACATCTACGCCCATAGATCTTCAAAGCCCTCAGTAGTACCCTTCTTTTTTCTTGTTTTATTTCTTCTCCTAGACCCTTAGGACTGCCCAGTGCCTACATTTTGATCGCCTGTTCTTTTCTGGATGGTGGACACTTCGGTGCCAGTTGATAGTCAGTGGTGGACACTTCGGTGCCTGAGTTCATTGTGGGGGTTTCAGAGGAGTGATTCTTGGACCACTTCTCTTTCTTCCCCACTCCTTTCTTTCTTTCTTCATCCCTCTCTCCCCTCCCTTATACACATCTACGCCCATAGATCTTCAAAGCCCTCAGTAGTACCCTTCTTTTTTCTTGTTTTATTTTTACTCCTAGACCCTTAGGTCAGTTCAGTGCCAACATTTGATCGCCTGTTCTTTTCTGGATGGTGGACACTTCGGTGCCAGTTGATAGTCAGTGGTGGACACTTCGGTGCCTGAGTTCATTGTGGGGGTTTCAGAGGAGTGATTCTTGGACCACTTCTCTTTCTTCCCTCCTCCTTTCTTTCTTCACCCTTCTCTTCCCCCTCCCTTATACACATCTACGCCCATAGATCTTCAAAGCCCTCAGTAGTACCCTTCTTTTTTCTTGTTTTATTTCTTCTCCTAGACCCTTAGGACTGCCCAGTGCCTACATTTTGATCGCCTGTTCTTTTCTGGATGGTGGACACTTCGGTGCCAGTTGATAGTCAGTGGTGGACACTTCGGTGCCTGAGTTCATTGTGGGGGTTTCAGAGGAGTGATTCTTGGACCACTTCTCTTTCTTCCCCACTCCTTTCTTTCTTTCTTCATCCCTCTCTCCCCTCCCTTATACACATCTACGCCCATAGATCTTCAAAGCCCTCAGTAGTACCCTTCTTTTTTCTTGTTTTATTTTTACTCCTAGACCCTTAGGTCAGTTCAGTGCCAACATTTGATCGCCTGTTCTTTTCTGGATGGTGGACACTTCGGTGCCAGTTGATAGTCAGTGGTGGACACTTCGGTGCCTGAGTTCATTGTGGGGGTTTCAGAGGAGTGATTCTTGGACCACTTCTCTTTCTTCCCTCCTCCTTTCTTTCTTCACCCTTCTCTTCCCCCTCCCTTATACACATCTACGCCCATAGATCTTCAAAGCCCTCAGTAGTACCCTTCTTTTTTCTTGTTTTATTTCTTCTCCTAGACCCTTAGGACTGCCCAGTGCCTACATTTTGATCGCCTGTTCTTTTCTGGATGGTGGACACTTCGGTGCCAGTTGATAGTCAGTGGTGGACACTTCGGTGCCTGAGTTCATTGTGGGGGTTTCAGAGGAGTGATTCTTGGACCACTTCTCTTTCTTCCCCACTCCTTTCTTTCTTTCTTCATCCCTCTCTCCCCTCCCTTATACACATCTACGCCCATAGATCTTCAAAGCCCTCAGTAGTACCCTTCTTTTTTCTTGTTTTATTTTTACTCCTAGACCCTTAGGTCAGTTCAGTGCCAACATTTGATCGCCTGTTCTTTTCTGGATGGTGGACACTTCGGTGCCAGTTGATAGTCAGTGGTGGACACTTCGGTGCCTGAGTTCATTGTGGGGGTTTCAGAGGAGTGATTCTTGGACCACTTCTCTTTCTTCCCTCCTCCTTTCTTTCTTCACCCTTCTCTTCCCCCTCCCTTATACACATCTACGCCCATAGATCTTCAAAGCCCTCAGTAGTACTTTTCTTTTTTCTTGTTTTATTTTACTACTTTTTTTCTTAAACCTTTTAGACTCTTATCCTTATCCTTATAAGATATTACCCTCTCCTTCTCACTCATATAAAGGATGTTATCATCCTTTTTCCTCATTTATACACTTTTATTTGTGGTGATGGCACTTTTATTTTCACACATTTTACCTTTTTACCATTACACTTCCTCCTTTAGACCCTTTCTTCGACCAAACAACCAGTACCCTTATACCATCACCACAACCTCCCACGCAATAAATTAAATAACGAAAAAAAATGAAATGTGAATAATGAATGCCACTTACAGTTGCCATAATCCTTTTGCTTCTTCTTCTACATCTTCCCACTGACATATCCATGCACTTGCTGAGCCCACTGCTTCGTTCGTTTCATCAGCAATGCACACCATAGAACATCCCTGCTTTGTAGTTTGAACTCATTGCATACCACTCGCTGTCATCAGCAGACATCAGCTTCACATCCACAAAGTCATATGCCAACTACAAACATATAAATAAAACTATTTTACTAAGTAAACCTTCTTGAACACTCCGCATTCACCATACTTCCTTGATTCTTCGAAATCATAATCACGTTCCCAATAGAGTCCTTCTCACGTTTGGGAAATACATTCCCTTAAAATAACGAAAAACATATTAAACCATAATAATATTTATTATATCAAACTTTGAATAGTGTGTGTTCAAGAATTCCTTCAACTCCTCCCAATGCTTGTATCATATCAGTTCTCCAGTTGTTTAACTTCAAGAGCTTTCCATCATACCGTTGAAGCGTCCACTATGATTGTTTTGCTTCTAAATCTGGTTAGCTTTAGATTATGTTCTCACTCTCCTTCCCTTATCATAGGCAAGCGTATTTCTGTCCTTCTGGAAGAGAGTATTGATTCGAGGAATTCCTCTGCCCCAACTGTCGTCCAAATCCTCAAAAGTTAAGCGCCGATTCCTAGCATTAGTTTCTTGTCTTTTAAGTCCATATTCGGCCAAAACACGTTGAGAATCAACAAATTCATCTTCCCATGACTAAAAATATTTTTAAAAAAAGAAACTCAAATTGCAACCTGAATATAACGGTACAAGTTTGGAATGATTTGTCCTTCATCATGAGTCATTCCACTTCTAAAATGAGTAACACCTCCAGCATCAGTCTGACGCATCCAACGTAAATCAGATTGAGGTATTAACACGTGCCCCATAGAAAGCATTCCTAGCCCTACAATCTCCTTTGGAGTGTAAAATACTACAGGTGGGAAACGGGCAGGCATTTTAGAGTTGAGACCAATTTTAATTTTAAAAAATGGACTTTTAATCAGCTTTTTAAATGTTACAGAGTTTAAATCTTGTTTTCACATTTTACAAGGAGATCCAACAATTCTTGTGCATTTACAACTGCCTCACAGTAATAAGTCATTAATCCAATACGTGCAGTATTCCATTTGTTTACAATTTTTGTGAACGTAGTTGAACCAGAAGACATAAGAATTTGACGAACTCTGTTGTGGAATTTTTCCATAGATTCAGCATCCACCTTTAAAAAGGCTTGGGCAGTCCTTTCCTTCGTTATCTTTAAAAAAGTAAACAATTCTAACGATAAAAATAAAAAAGAACTTCATTTCGAAGATTCCAAATTCCATCACGATTTGCTGTTACGTCATCAGAAGCTGTTCGACATTTTGGAAGAACTCAGGCCTCAAATCCGGACATATCAAAGAGCAAGTTCGGATTGTCCTTGCTGTAGACAGATACAAAAGAATTTTCCCATTCA
Source organism: Meloidogyne exigua (assembly GCA_018905775.1). Taxonomy (NCBI): domain Eukaryota; kingdom Metazoa; phylum Nematoda; class Chromadorea; order Rhabditida; family Meloidogynidae; genus Meloidogyne; species Meloidogyne exigua. Next base: position 3,941,289 of record JAGUQR010000001.1, on the reverse strand, counting down.
ATTGTTGTAAGAGAACGAGTCAGACGATTCTTAAAAGAAGTATTTACAATAAGAAAAGGTAAATAAAAACCTTAATATCCCAAAAAACATCACGTCCCAAGTTGACATCATGCTTCATTAAACGCATAGGAGCGTCTCTAGGCCAGCATTTTTTATTGTTGTACCCAACAATATTTTCGTTGTTTGGGTCAGGATGTTCGGAAATATAGCGTTGAATTAAGTCCTTTGTCACATCAGAATTAAAAACTGAAGAAAATCCATGCTTTGCCGAACAACAGTGAAAATTTGATCATTCTTAGAATAGAATTAGGAATTAAAAATCTTTGCAAGTTATAAGAAATTTTATTAATGGGAAACTATTTTTAAGTGATGACTGAAAAGGAAGCGGTGAATGAACAATCAATAAATAACTGTACTGCAGCAAAGATAAAAATACACACAACACTCAACCTCTCTTCCCATTTTTCTCTCTTCTTCTATACATCTACAGTTTTTCACAATAACAAATCAAAGTACACCCCACCTACAAATGCCAGACACACTACATCAGACTTTCGCCATTAAACACAAAACGGAACTTTACACTTGGTCAAACGCAAAGCTTTAAAACAAAAAATGCCAGAACCCCTTAAGAAATTTCCCCATACATATAATAGAACAACGGAAAATATACCAGAAACACGATATAATCCAAGCTTGTGCCCTTTTTATTGTGTAGATACCAACATCCTTTTCAGCACTGCCGAATGGACCATTTGTGTAGACGTTCTTGCCCAGCTTAGTAGAATACTTTGGATAAAATAGAAAATTAACCTTAAGATAAAACACATTACACAACCCATATTGCTCTTACAACCGGTTTTAGCAAACTACGTTACTTTTTCTCGGTTGTAATATGCAGATCGTGTCCACCAAACCGCATTTGCTTTTACAAAGCGCAAAAACATGTTCTCAAATAATTGGCAAACCTAAAAACTTCACGGGAACGTTTAATTTGTAACATCGCCGAACTCGCTCACATATGAAAAATCAATATTTGACCGTTTCTTCCTCCTGGAACACGACCAAGCTATCATTCATACAGCAACTCTATGAAATAAAAAAACAATTTTTACAGTCAATAAAAAAACCTTCATTCAATGTGACAACCCGTCCCTCGTCCCAGCCTTCGCAACACTTTTGAATACATCAGTCACATCGTCAAGATACCAAATTTATTTTGCCATCAGTTTGATTATAAAGATACTTAACAATCCTTCATTTTCTTCAGTCAACTCCTTTTGAATAGGCTCAAAAGGTTCAAGATCCAAAATAAAATATACACAGCCATTGTAGTTCATGTGCATCAAATGGTGGACAACTGCCTCACTCATAAAAAAACCTCGAACTTATACTTTTTACTTAAAAACCTGCAAATAACGCCGGGCTTGTTTCTCTCGACACATCATTAACACCATAATTCACAATTGTCAAGTGCAAGGCAAATACTTTAACGCACCAAAGCCAACACGCGTGTCGTGGCGGGATATATGTGGTCACTCACCATTTTTCATACATTTTCTAAATAATTAATAGTATATCTTAAACTTATGAAATAAAAAACCGGGCCATCAACTCTGCTTATAATTAGAAATCAAAACTAATGCTTTTCAGTGAAACGTCCATCTTGAAATTGCCTCCATTTCTTCTATTTATCAGCTACATAATGCTTTCTTCCTGATGCGAAAAAATGGTAATTTCTGCATCATATGTAGCGCTAAAAGAAATTCCGGACCACACAATAAGCAAATGGTGCTAAAATTATTTCAATTAGGCATATGCTGAAATCTTTTTACTTTAGAAAATTTTCTGTTGCATCAATTGAACATTACAAGAGAAAAGAAACTTTCTATAATTATCTCTATATCTCTAACTGCACAGCCTTTACTTTTCTCCTTGACGCTCATCTCAATTCTCTTTTTAATTGCAACATAAACTATAATTTTAAAAAATCGAAATACGAATCACAAATTTAATACTGGTCAACTGACTCTTCTTCATTTAACAAGAAAGTACAATTTACAGTTTTAAAAGTACAGCAAAATGTTTTGAACCTCTTAGCCATATCCTGGTAGTATCCCATGGATTCCATGCTTAGGTTCCATATTTCCAATTCCTGGCGATTCTTTAAGGTTGTTAAAAAAAATTTTTGTATTTTATTTTTGATAATTCAAACAACAACCCGTTTTAACATTAAAACAGCAGAATATTAAACAATTAATTAAATTATGTATGTCATAATAACTACATAATGTAATTAAAATGTACACTTTTTACAATCAGAATAACAGAACATTAAAAGAATACATTGTTTTTCTGCTAGCATTATGTAAATAACGGACTTGTATATTAAACATTGTAATGCATTCAAAAAAAGACTAGGTGAATAATTGAGAATTGTGACAAATTAGATACATATGTATAGATATGTCAAAACATAAAAAATGGAGAATAATAAACATAGATCAAAAAAGTAAAATTATTTCTACAAAAATAAGCAATAACAAGCATAATAGTTGCTAATTTTAAATTTAATGTTTGTATTAAATCATTACTACCAGGTTTATAGCATAAAATTAGCAACATATTATATAACATAAGCATGAGGTAAAAGTCTAAGTTCCTAAAAAATATAAGATGTAAATTTACTCGTTTTTTAATATACACGAACACTGATACCACTACGTTTCAGTGTTCCTCACTCGGGTTATTATTGGAAATATTGCACTTCTCAATTATTCTCGCCACTTTGCTAAATCAATATGCGCAATGCCAGTACATGACTCAATAATACCCCCAGATTGTGGCAACATAAACGCATGCACGGGTACTTGTGAAATTCCATCGCCGTTGTCACATAGAATTCGAGCCATACTGAAATGAAAAATTTAACATCAATTAAAATTACTTACCTTGTCTTTTTTATTTCTTCAAGTTGATTTGATTTAAAAATTCCAGGATTCTCGAAATAGAACCTAAAAAACTAAAATTATAGTAGAGTACAATAAATTATTAGTTATGGCTTTGCTTTTTCTATTCCTTTAACATCATTAGTATGTCTGATTTTAAAAAATTTATGCCAAAACTTGCCTATCACCGTCTCTCGTTCGTTTAAATTGATCTCCTATTATACACGCTAATGTTGGTCCGACCAATCCTCCGATAACCGAGTCTTCGACCATTCCACCCACATAAAGATCCAGATCATCTATTTATAATTAAAAAAAATTTTTTTAATTATAAGGGGCAACCATTAATTTAAATTCTTTTCAGAAACCCTAATTCGTCGCGGTCACCGACTATTTTGATTGATGCTTTAGTTTCGATAAATTTTGTAATAAAACTTATAAATTTAATATGAAATTTTTCATTAAATAACCTTTTGACTTTGTGAAACATAAAAAGTTTTAAGTTTTATCATAAAAATACTTGTAAAAACTGACCAGGTGAGGGATAAATAGCTGCAAGTGTCTTGCGCAAATTCTCATTTGAAATCTGTGCACTAAGCTGATCAAAGGATCCTATATGCTCCATTCCGCAAAATTGACTGTATTACAACATGAAAGATTAGTATTACCCATATTTTCTTACCGCCATTTATTGTAGGATGGAATACCATGATCTCGGCCTCGCATTATATTTAGTGATCCCAAATCAGTACTGTTAAAAAATGTTTAATTTCTGAGCTTAATTTATATAATTATAGTTAAAACAAACATACGAGCCAAACATTCTCTCTGTAATCGACTGTGTCATTCCATGAGGTTTTTTTAAAGGTCTGAAACATGTTATTTATTTACAACTCTAACTATCAATTGCAATTTGAATTTACTAATATTTCAAAACATATGATAAGCATAATAGTATATTTATTTTTAACTAACGTGTTCCAAAGTCCCCGTAATACAGGATCAATGCCTCCTTCAAAAAGGATTTTCTGAGACTTAAATATACCTAAATAACAAAATAAATATCTTAGTTTTAAAACTAATTTAAAAATCACCATCTCCAAAAATAAAAGGTCCATGAACAATTGGTTGCCCGTTTTCGGCTAGGCGCGGATATTGCTCCTGCATTTATTAATTTATTTATAGTCAGTGATAATAATTGCTATGATAAGTACCAAACGTTAGCAGCATTAACTGATCATCATAAATTACTTACCAGAATCATTCCATGACCAAATCTGTATGCAGAAGTGGTAAATTCATTTGATACGCTAGGATCTACATTTGGGTCATATCCTCTTAAATAAAACAATTCCGTTTTTTGAACAAAATCTTACCGATATGGACCTATTAATCGTTCAAAGGAGCTTCCTAATATTCGAGGCAAAAACTCTCGATATAATATTACTTGAATTTGAGCACCAACAATTTTTCGAGCCTCCTGGAACAAACGATCACTGTAAATATATACATAAATAATAAAAATACATTGTAGTTAACGTTAATCGTGCTGAATCAAACAAACCAATTTCCACATATGTATAAAAATGAAAAAATAATAAACTCGACAAAAAATATTTCAGTGTAATTCTGTTGAATGGATATTAATCAATCCATCACGATTAATTTGTAACACACATAACGATCATTACTTGCGTTATTAGCTACACTCGTTCTAATAATCAAAATAACTTCTTACTCTGCTAGGCTTAGATTTTTCAAGGTTATGTACTATAAAGACAACGGTTAATTTTGGTTTACTCTGTTCAAGTAAATTAAGACTGTAGGGATGGCATAATAACGCAAGTACTGTTTACCCGCTCCAAGCTGCATTTATTCTTTGTAGTTCTCTCACAAGACGGTTATGCTCTCGCGCAAATAATATATGCATTGAAGAGAGGCCCAGAAACTGAATAAAATAAATACATACATAAGATGAATTAAAAAATCGCAAGAAGGTCTTATATCGGAGGCATGTTATAATGAAATATACAAACCTTAAACCATCCCAATACTAAATAAATAACTACCAAATTAGCCCGTATGTCACCAGCAGAAAAAGAGGCAGCACAGCTGCTGATACTGGTGCACCTCCCTTCATCGAAGGGTAAAACCAAAAGATTGTTGAAGGATGACATTTTTAGCATCCCTGTTAAAATGTGAATATATAGAAACATTTAAATTATTTTTGAATTGAAGAAAGATATTAAATTGTTCAAAATTTCAAAAATTAACCTGTCCGCCCGTCTCGAAATTTTTGCCTGGAACAAATTTTCATATATTTTGTAGTTTTATTTCTTACAAGTCTCTATTTGAGGATCCATAAATTTGTGAACCATCTACAAACGCTGTGTTTTCATTCAACTGCTCTCTCGGCTTGCTAGGATTTCCCGTACCACAGACTGGTACAGATCTTGATATCTTTAGACAACCCTTTTGCCTAAATGCATCATTTGTATCCTTTGTAAATAAATGTTAGATAATGATCGTAGTATTACTTTGCTCGAGATTGTAACGGGCACACATTTGCTTGGAATAACATCACTAGAAATAATTTTATCTTCACTAAACCATTGCTAGATCTACTTTACTTACCAAGTTCCACAATTAGCAGTAGGATGAAGGGTCTAAAAAACAAAATATTTGAGATAATACTCTCATCTTACAGTTCGAGCCATGTCGTGTGAAATGAATTGTCCCCATTGCATAAGAAGCTATGTTAAAATAATTAGGAAATGATTTTATAACTTTAATTTATGACTTTTAGAACCCATTTCTGAAACTGTCTTCCTTACGAAGGATAAGGTATGTAACCCTGAATCGTCGAATTTGATACCGAGTTTAATTGTTCATGTGAGTTCAGTTGCGAGCTGGCTAAAAGTAGTCGTGATGCTTCTCGAGGGGTAGGTCTGCGAGCAGTTGAGGCTAAACTTATAAAACAGTTTAATAGGAAAAACATAACAAATAGGATTCACAACTTACAGACTGGTTCGGAAAAACCATCCTCGTATTGCGCAGGCAAATGCCTACATTAGACGAGAAAATATTTATTGCTTTATTTTACTATAACCTGAGATATGCTCTGAAAGATGCACCAAGTTGTGGACGCTTCAGATTATTGCATGATCCTGCAAACATTTGTGTAAATATAAATATAACGTCAGAAATACCATCCATGCTTCGATAAGCGAGGTGGAAGCACAATAAGTTAGAACAGTCAAGCGAATTCAACTACAGAAATTTAAAGATTAAATATAAATTTCCATAAAAAATGAACCTCTGGGACACAACCAGAAGGAACTGCTCGTGTAATATCATCCAAAGAAAGTGTGTGCCTTGCGGAAACATCCTCAACTGCCTGTAAAAGTCCAGAACTAGACAACTGCTCTGCAGCGTTTTCAGGGTTATCGGCTATTTGTGCACAAGATCCAGTGTTCCCCATCTTCAAAAAGAAAGATTATTTATTATTTTTAACACTGACCTTCCCTTTCTGCAAAGCTCCTTGATTTTGTATAGGCATCTTTAATGAATGTTCTCTAGATGAACTAGTCGGTACTGTTGGCTGGATTCGTGGAGGCGGATGAATTTGTGCTGCTAAAGGTGAAGTATGAGATCGTCGACAACTGGAACACGCTATCTTAAAAGTAAATTTTAAATAAATTTTCTCAATAACAGAAAATAACCTGGCAATTATCATTCATCCATTCCATGTTAGATCTACACTCTCCAATAGAAGCCCAGAAACGACACCATTCTTGAATAAGTACATATTTATATACATAATATATTATTCCAAAAATATGGACTAAATGTATATTTAAATTGGCCTACCGTGTTGGTCGCAGCAACCATCTGACGTGCATTTAAAGTTTCTAGTTTTTGGAGCACTTAACTGGCCGTTGCATACTAAAAGAATGCAGTAGTTAATAACACAGATAATACATATGTATGTATTTATTGTTGAATGATGTTTCAAATTGAATAATGCTAATAAATAAAATCACCAACTTTGAAAAAGCGAGCTGGAAAGATTCAAAAAAACAAAAACAGCACACAAGCGACCAAAAATTAGTGCATCGCTTTGACCTTTATTTCCAGGGATTGTAATTGCGTGTTTTGCTCTGAAAATTTCTACGAAATAAGAGAATTATATATTAATTAATCGTTGGTATAAATAAAAATATTTTGACCAGCATGAAAAATTTTGACTATGTACATATGCTTACTTTTTATTTATAAAAATTTTTTTATAAATTACGAAAGAATGACTTAAGATGTTTGAAAAATCTGTTAACGTTTTTTGTTTTTGTTATTGTTGACGAAAAAATCTTCAACTATTCAGATTTTTCTTAAATATTCTTATTTTAAGAACAAACTTCCCCATTATTAAAAAAAAGTCACCGTCTTTTCTGTTCCACACTTATGTTCTTATATTCTACTGAGTTTACCCTGAAAAGCAAAGAGCGTTGTCGCACCATTCTGAAGGTCCAGTAGTTATGCTGCTTATTATTTCACACAATGTAAATAGCTAAGTTAATGTAGTTCCTTGTAAAATATGGTCAAATTTTGAAATATTGAGAAAATAGTGGTCAGCAAATCAAAAGGTTTGTATAAGCTTTGTTAATAAAGAGTTTGTCTTCACAATAATAATTTGTTCGTGCAATAAACAGGGTTGAATTGGAAAATAAGTGGATTTAGAAAAGGGGTTTTAAATCCGGCCGGTGTAAGATTGTTGTGAACTGCAGAAAAAATTATTGCCGGACAAATTATAGCCAGGTTGCGCGATTTTGATGAGGAAACATGATGGAAACAAAACAAGGGGAGGTTGAGGGTGAAATAAAAAGAAGTGGAACTCGGAAATATTTGCGCACGAGGTAGTGGTAAAGGCTATTGTGGTGATGTAAATAGAAAGGCAATAAAAAGAGACAAGAAGCAACACATAAACATTACAATTGTGCGACGGGGCCATGAAATGACGGTGGAGAATAGTAAGCTGCCAAAACGAAAAAGAGGGATAGTTAAACCCAAAAGAACAACGTTCAAGATAATAACATAGATAGATTACCTCAATTGAATAAAATCTTACATATTAAAATGAAGTTGGACGATTAACGAAAAGAAAATACATAAAATAAATCATTTTTACTCCAATGCGCCCTTAGGAGTTAAATAAACATAAAAAACAAATAATAGAGTGAATAAAACGATTGGTCCTCCTCAACCGGCAAACCATCAAACTAAGCTTTATTTTTATAAAAATAAAGTCAAGGTTCTCAAAAGAAAGAATTTTTATTATCCAGTTTGTTTTCAAAGTTTAGTACCATTGCACCGTTTAAAAAACGACTAATTGGCGATCTCCCTCCGGGCATTTTTACACAACAATCGTCAAAAGTTTTAAACAAAATTTAATAAAAAGACCTTGAAAACAGTATGAGAAAAGTGCTAGGGAAAGGTCTATTCTCAAATTAATCTTAATTTTCGTCAAAAACTCACAATATCACGAATTTAGAATTAGGATTTTGACGGAAAGTAGTCTACAATAATTTAAAAAAAAGCATAATTACATTTCAAATGCAACATACCTACATATTTATAGAAAATTCAATTACAACATTCCATTCTCACTTGAAAAAAATACTCCTATAGATATTTCCGACGTAATCAGAATGGAATGATGATAATTTGGGAATAAAAATTAAAAATGACAAAATAGAATTTCTCGCGATCATGAGACTAGTGTATAGATATGCCATATACATATGTACATAATTAGAAACTAACTAAAAACTTTGGAGTGACCTTAATCAGTACTTTGAATATTTTATTATTACTTACTAAAAGATGAAACTAACAATAAATTTCTAATATTGTAAGGCAAAGAAAATGGGTTGAGTTTTCAAAAATATAACAATTTTATTCACAAGAATCAAATGAGTGTGGAGAGGGGTGTTTAGAAAATTTGTAAAATGCTTTTCGAATTAAACTAACTCTTAAACCATATTTTATGCGCCCAAATGCTACAATTCTTCTCATTTTTTCTTAAATTTTTATTCGCCCGTTCCAAAGTAAAAATTCGAGGTTTTAAACTTTTAACTTTCATTAGTAAAAATTAAGTTGCGCTAACTTAAATTATTTCGAGGAAATCATCATTAAAAATGATTTACAAGGATGCTGCCAGAAAAAATATTGAAAACAGCAAACAATTTAATTGTAGTAATATGTACATATTATTAACTTCCCCCTCCCACCTTAATATGTCCATACGGGCATGTTAAATGCGCGTTGGAATGTATTTTCCCTTTAGTGTTCTTAAATTTAATAAACACATTCATATTCTTGTTTCCTCGAAATTTACAATAAATACAACATAATGTTTTAAATGAAAATTATTTTTCTTATTTTCTAAAATTAAGAATTAATTTAAAAATATGTAGTTTTTATAATTAAACATTGTAAAATTTATTTTACAATGACAATTGCATTAAAAATATACGCTTAAAAGCGTAAACAATATTTAATGCAAGGAATTATCAAGGTCTCGCGTTTAATATACTACCAGTAAATAAAGATTTCATGTACTGAGAGTTTATATTCTATTAGAAATTTATCACCCGAAAAACTGCTTTAGTCCCACTTATCTGAGATGGCCTTGTTAACGATGATAATTGATAAAATAAATATATCTGGGTCAACTATTAAAATTTCGTTAAACGTATACCCTATTTTCTATACCAATATTAATAAAATCAATTAGTATTCTAGATATTCTAAATAAAAGTTTATAAATATGCAAGAAATGCAATCGCAACCTTCACTTATGGACTTGCATAAATATATGATTTTCAACCAAATTTAAACAAGAAAATATGTTTAACCTTATTTTGAAATTTCCCGATTAAAATCGAAGTCCAGACAAACCTTGTCCCATTCCTGCTCCTTGATTTTCGAAGTAGAGAGCTGACGGTTGTAATTGTCTTGGCTTTTTTTGAAAAGCGCAGGACATAGATAAATGTTCCCTAGCACCGAGTGCCCATTCAATATTTGTTTGAGGCCAAATGAACTCAATATCGCGATACTTTTCATTATTTAGGAGTTCTTGGCTCAGACTGCGTCCTTGTAGCCCTATCTGTTAATTTATCAATTTAGAAAATAAATTAATAAAACACAAGTTTACAAACCTGATCATACCAATGGTGCCGAGTATCTGAAAGAAACATATTAATGTGTAGCAAATAATTTTAAAGTATTTAATATTTTGATGGACATAGACAAACCTCCGAAACGGCTTTTGACACTAATCTTGACCTAAATATATCACATTATTTCTATTATCAAAATAGTATGTAATTGCACCTTGGCAAACTCTATATCTGAAAAACGAATGAGAAGTGTAGGCCTAAATATAAGTACATAGTATAACTAAAGTTAAATAGTGAATACGTAAAGAACGTATTATTTAATATGTATATATGTAAACCAACAAATATTCTCATTTATTGTCGATTACCGTTTACACTGTGTCAATAAACGTTCTGATTCCTCTTTCCCACAAAAGCCGAAAATCAAGCTGGAAAGAACTTGTATAGGTTAAAATCAATTTTTTAAATTTTAGCAAATGCTTTTGGACAAATTATGAATTTTATTTAAACTGTCATAAAAACTTATAAAGGTCCCTTAAACTACACGAGTAACATAAGTGGCATAAACTTTTCAATATAATCTTACCCATCATTCCACATTTGTAAAAAATGTTTGTTCACCATTTCAGCCTACATATGAAAAATAATTCTTAAGCGCGATATAGAACATAAAGATTCTCAAATAGAAAATTTTCTTAAGGCATACCAATTTGAAGAACCATTCGAAGAAAGGGACCTTTTCGATAAAGATTCTTTGATTAAAAAAAATTTTCTCACCAATTTCCATTCTCCATCAATTACACTCGCCAAATTAGAAGATGTACTAGCCATTGGAGTCTGCGCTCCGCTCTCCCTAGCGCTGATAGTTTTTTTGTTTACGCAGAATTCTTCCGCGACTGGCATCTAAATTGATGTGCTCTTATTATTTAACTTATTAATATACCCTCAGGAAGTTCTCAGTTAATATCTGGCCATTCGCATTTGGACGTAGTCTATAAGATAAAATATTTTTTAAAATACAAAATAACAAAGCAAAAAATTAAAAAAGGAATAAATACTAGAATATAATAATATCATATTACCTTTCAAGTAGATGTTGTTTTGAAATTGAGCTAAATGGTCTTGGCTGATTCAATCCAATTTGATCAGTGGGTTTTTGCGGGATCTCAAGTAATGACTAAAAATGTACACAAAACATAATATAATAGATTGTTGATTTGAATTAAAATATTTATGCAAACCTGGAACTTCATTTCCAATGCATTCACCATTTCCTGGCCGTTAACAAGAGATGGTAGCTCTCCATCGGGTCGACGTACCTTACAAAATGATATATTCACTAATAGATAGTAATTTAACGTTACAAAATCGGCAAAGGAACGTTCCATAAATAGTTTAGCATCAACATCCATTTTAGGTCCAACCTTATTTTCGTAATTTGGGATTAATAGCGACATTTAACTTACTAAAATTGCAAAAGGCAATGAGACCTAAAAAGTAATGCAATCATTTTCATACAAAAACTCTAACCTTCTTTCCAACCAAATCAATCTGGTGCTTTAAAGTCTGTAACCGAACTGTATAACATAGATGATATCTTTTCTAAATCCGAAAATGCTGTTAAAAATAAGACATAATTAAAACCTGAGCTACAGATTCTCTTCTCAATTGTTCCTTTTTTGCTACACGCTTAATAAGTATATTCTACGGTCAAAAATTATTGTGAATACCATGTCTTCAAATTTTGCAACAATTGTTGGCCCAATTGGTGTATCATTTCCAGAACTTTCCACAATTCCAAAATCCAAATTTTTTAACTGAGCTAGCATTGGCTCCACGGCAAACTCTTCATGTTCACATCTACAAATTTTAATTTTTAGATATAATTCTTTCGCGACTTTATCATGTTTGCTTAATTAACTTTAAATTTTTAATTACATTTCGTAATATGCATTATTGCGCAACCGTTTAGCCTAACAATGATTATAAAGTGAAAATTAATAAATACAGTTTCATCAGTAATCAAAAGACATTGTATAGAAACGCCATCCGCCAAATGGTTCAATCCAAAAGCACGCCCACCTAACATCCTATAAACTGAAATACTTTAATCAAATATTATAACTCATCTTAATGATTGTTAAAATAAAAAGCCAGTTTTGATTTTGTCTTAATAAAGTTAAAAATTCTAACAAAACCTTATTTCCGTATTAAACCAGAACCGACTTCGTCGGTGGTTCTCAGCTTCTCCACATTTTACAACAACTAAAAATTTTAATATTATCTATAATTCCACATACACTTTTCAAATTAACTCACCAGAAGGAGGTTGTCGTGATACCTAAGAAAAAAATTAAACTCTCAATTTTTAAAAAATGTTTCATTTCATTTGTTATTTCAAAATTGAAATTCCTGAAAAACGTACAATAATAGAGTAGAATAAAAAAAGATGCGTCATTTGACGTAACTGGTGTAGCTGCTGTTCAAACCCAACGCCAGGATACTCTGAGATCAGATAGCTTAACCCAGTCAGTGTTTGCTCCAGCAACTCACCAAAGTATTCGAACATGAAATGTAAGTTGCATTTTATAATTCATCAGCTTACAATTAACCTAAAAATTTCTTACTGTGTATCGATGACATTTAAAAGTGAGTAGTTCATCTGTTGCGTAAATTGTGCGGCAACCTGCATTTAAAAGAATCCGTTGTTTTACTTATACTCACTGATAATTTTTGCTGCTGTACAGCCCATCCACAGAGGACCTCACTCATCTTAAGAAAACGTAAGAAATAATTCGAATATGAAATATAACCAGAAATTGCTTTTCTGCCTCGATAGCCATCAGAAGTTGCCCGACGGTAACCAGAATATGATTGACAAACTCAATTTCCTTCTCTGGTAAAATCTTACGTGCGAAGAGAACATCAACGTTGTCCTACACGTGAATGTTATATTTTGGCCTTTATTTGCTCCACTTACCTTGAATGTTTGATATAGTTCAGCCGTGACATTGTGCCTTTCTACAAACTTATCCTGATCCATAACAAAATATAATATTGTTCACTGCCAATTAAAACTAAAAAAATAACTAAAAATCGAGGCATATTTTTGGACGTACATAGGCGAGCTACTTAGGGTTGTGTCAAAGTAAAATGAAATTTAGAGAAATTGATTTCAAAGGGCCATAAAGGAAAGAATAAACAATGAATTAAATATTAACATAGTAAATAGAATAAAATTCTCGTAGTGTGAAAACCTGCTCGACCTTCATCAATAAATTTGTACAATTTTTAAGAACGCATTTGATTGAGCGAAAGACAAAAAATTGAATATTGCATTTCCTAATTTTTATTTCTTACGTTTGAGTATAAAATAAACATATACATATGTATATTTCAATTTTACAGAGAAAGTAACGATTTTACACAAAAAATAAGTATCCGAAAATTCTATGTTGAGAAATTTTAAAGAACAGATTTAGGGCAACTGTTAATTCAGTGGGTAGCAAATACCAGTTAACGAGCAGATTTTTCCCAAATAGTTTGAAACACGGGTGAATCGAGCCAACTGACAAAATTAGAATGTATTTAACTATGTATTTCAAATAAGCAATAATGAAAGGGGGTCGAGCCAATCATTATACAATCTAAAAACCAAGTAACAAAGATAAATACTTTCGTCTTTTGTTTAGAACCCTTATAATATTATTGTAAGGATAACCTCATTTGAAGCACATTGTCTAGAGCCATAAGAAGTTATGCCGATGAGTTATGTAAATAGGATAGTTATTTAAAGTTATAGAGTAATAGTTTTATAACCTAACATTTTTGACTAGTTTCTTAACAATATAATCTTCAAACATGTTAAGATCTCAAGAAAATAAAATTAAATACCTTTTCTATTCTCATCGGAATTCCATCTAGGAAGTTTTCGGGGATCATCGCTCGACACTATTGAAAATGTCTTGTCATTTGTGAACGAATCCTTTTTGGTTTTTATATCTCGTTTTAAGCGTTTACTTTTGCCTTTTATATTTAAATGGCTACGCATAAATTCAAGCTGGGGAACAACCAATGGAGAATGCATTACTTGTCGCGATGCTATAATAAGAAATATATTTAAAATTGAATAACAGTTCTCTTGCACTGAAATAACATAAAATATTTCTGAACAAACTTGTTTCTCCTTGGGATAGAGACGTCTTCCTAGTTGATTCAAATGTTTTCTTATGCCTGAGCATCTCTTCATTTTCATCGATTTCTGTTATGTGTGTTGTTCTATGCACATCTTCCATGCCAGAACCGCTGTCACCCTTAAAACAAGCGAACGAATATTCGAAATTTTTGATATTCTAATCAGCTAAACAAACGTGGCAAGTCCTTAATGTAAGGAAATCTCGAGGATTTAATGCCTGCAAGAAAATTTAAAGAAAAATGTTGTTATTTAAAACCTTTGCGCAAAGATAGTCTTCCCTGTTAAGTAAAAGAAAAAATTAATACATGTAAATGTAGTAAAAATTTAAAGTCAAATTCAATTTAACAGTTAGGCTATCACTAAATGTTGTAATCATTGCGAGAACTATTACCTTAATCCTTTTTGTTATATTTTTAATTGGGATAATCTTTTGTTAATTATTAATTATTACGTACACGTCAACTGGCATTCGGTCTGCCCAGGGCCGTTCCTTAAATAAATTTTATCATTAAAAATAAAGTTTAAATATTTTATCATAATAGTTAAATTATTACCTTACAGCCGGAATCGTGGCGCATGGGTATTTCTCGTATTAAAATGTCACCTTTATGGAAGGCTAAAATAAAAATTGAAGTATAAATGATTTTTTAATTAATATTCAAAATATATTTTGAGTGATATTTTGTCATACTCACCATCTCTTCTTCCCCAGCTGCTCACTGTAAGAATTTTACCATTCTCTGGAATTCGCCCTTTCGTTGGAAGACAAATTGGTTGAACTGAATCAGTGAATTGGATTCTCCAAAAAGAAATTTTTAAGAACTTAAGGGAGTGGAACTCTAGACAGTTTACCGATCTTCAAGTTCTACTGCAAAAAATAAATTTATAATAACAAAAAATTACAAAATAAAATAAAACCTATTGCCCAGTCATGTCCTTTAATGCATCCTATAAATAATAAAGCCAATAAAATCCTAACGATATGGTAAGATAATACTTCCATCAGCAAATCCATCATCTATATAAATTGCCCTGATCTAAATATATGTAGAATTGAAAATATTACCATTCAACTTACACGGCTATATGTAATATTTGGTCTGGCACATACTGAATCACCTTTTTCGGCACGAATACAATCCGAACCATATGCTTTAAATAATGGTTATTCAATTTCATTTTACACCCTCCTTATTTATCACGTTAAATTAATCTCACCAACACTCCATGTGGTTTGCAAGTCGGTGAATCTCTTATATCCGGAAATCCTAAATATAAACTCGTCAAATAATATTCGAAATTACGACTCATATTTATTAATAGAAACAAAAATTTAATTTAATTAAATTCTGACTTACTCACAAGGACCACCACCACTATTCTCAAACAAAACAAATCCATGAGCCACCGTAAGTATATGAAAGGGTGAAATTACACTTCCGCAAAGCTTGTTGCGACCCTAAAAATTATAAAATTTTTTAATATTTGCAAGTAGAAATTACCTTTGTCATTAAAGAGACGGCCCATGGATGTTTCCGTCCATTTTTCAATTCAGTAGAATAGCCACATTCTTTGGCCAAGAGATCACTTTCAGCCGAATTCATCCGCCTTAGTTCTACGTCTCAAAAAAAAAAAATTAATGCCAAAATTTGTAATAACTACGTACCCGAGGGTAAGAAAAGAGGATTTACATTTGTTAAGAAATTTAAAATTAAATAAACAAAATAAAATATAGTGCTAAGAATTGACGAATAGAGTCTTGACATTAAACCAGACTAATTCTAAAAAATAATTAGAAATTTTCTAACTTTTGCCTTTATTACAGTAAACAAAATTTTATCTATACAAAATCTTCGAAGACAGTCTTAATTGTTCAGGTCAAAATTATGACATCAGAAAACGTAAATTAATACAAAATTTGGTGGAACATATAAACATCTACTCATTTTCCGTCTCCTCTTTGTTCCTCTAAAAAAAAAAAGGCCATTAGGTAAATTACGAAACGAGTACAGCATTTTGTGCGTGAAAGTAAAATGATTGATCAGTAAAATAGCAATAAAAATTCGCGGTAAAATGCGACAATAAACTTCACTAATGTAAGTGTTAATAGCCAATTAAGGTCAGCTTGTTTATAAATAACTGTTTAAGGTCTCGAATTAAGAGATTTACTTATAATAGTTAAATCTTAGTATTTTATTTAAAAATTAACAAAGAATTTGAGCAAATCAGTTCAATCTACGAGTTCCAGTATAAGCAGTTATATGTCTTGGGATGTCAACTGATTTTCTTGAACCTGATATCCTTCTCTGTTGAGCAAAGGAAGGTTCTAAAAAATCAGATAAGGCTTTGTGTTAAATAAAACGTCATGCCAATTTCAATTTGAGAACTAAACAGCGGAAAACTCAAATCATCATTTGATAAATTAAAAGGAGGGTGTTGATAAAGTGATGTAAGCTTTTCTTGTATAGGGCTTGTTGGTACACTTTCTATATCTGAGTCCTTTTCAGTTGCTCGGCTTATATTCTGCATAAATCTAAAATATTAGTTTAACGCATGGAAAATAGACAATAGCCACTAATTACAACATATTAAACAAAACCTGATAATATCCTGGGCTACTTTCCACCTCTGTTTACTTTTCGCCTCCTCCAGCAGTTTAATAGCGAGCTTAAGCGATATTAAGAAGAATAAAAACAAAATAACCTTAGAACTCTCACTAATACTCGTAAGACTATGTAAAATGACAAGACAACTTGTGGCAAGCCTAAAAATCAAATTTGATTTAAAAAATACAACATACTCAAGTCGATCCTCATCAAGACACATCTGAAAGAGCTGGCGAGGATGATTACTTACGAAGAAAAGAACATTCCAGTAAGCTAACTCGGTCTTACGTGCACAAAAAATAATTGTCTGAAGGTATTCGTTCGGAAACTCACGCAAAAACGAAACAACTCTAGGTAGAAGAGGATCTACAAATTTGACATAAATAAACATGCAAAAGGAAACATAAGCTCTTATTTTAAATACCAGGTATTGGCTCCGAGGTCGATGCTTCCTTAAAAATTTGATAAATTAGAATATTTAGCAAGTTTAAGGAAAAAAACCTCGTCTAATAAGTCGTGTAAAAGAAGTTCAAGGATATGTCCAAAATGAGAAATTGAACGACATGCAGACGCTAAATCGAAAGCATATGAACCTAAAATACATAGCCTAATTTTATGTATATATGTCAAACATAAAAAACCAAGGTTTCTCTTTAAGAGTTGTTTGATCAGTTTATGAATAAAAACCTGAACATTATAAATTACTTAAGTAAGCAATATAAACCTCGTATGTTTTCACCAGGCTATGTACAGAAAGTATTGAGTCATCGCTACTTCTAGTCAACGATATGAAATCATTTAAAGACTCATCTTCTGTGAATTCGGAAAAGGTAGAAACATTATCGTCAGAAACAACTTTATCTAGTATATTAGGAAACCGTAAAGAATTTAAACTCGCTCCACATGCAAGATAATTATGATCAATAACTGTCATAATAAGATAAGATTAAAAACGGAACCTCATAAAAATATACAAAGAGGATAGATTTCCAAGCTGAAAGGAATCATAATCCGACGTGAAATAAAGGATCGGGAATTTTGTTGTTGAGTTATTGGAATTGATAAATCCGTCGGACTTTTTTTGTTCTGCTCATTTGAAAGAGGCAACCATAACTTCAAAAAAAAATAAAGTAAATGTAAAATATAAATAATTAACCCTGCATTTTCTACATCCTGCATTTATCCAAAGTGCATCACTCAAATAAGGAATCCTGAAATTATATTTCTGAGTTCCGGAGGATGTAAAATTTAAAGGATGTACAATCCAGAATTCTTCCACAAATGATGCTATCAATGTCGGTGGGTGTAGCTATTATAAAATATTCGTTTTGCATTTGTAAAATATGGAAGATTACTTGAAATTCTATTATATTATCATTAGAAAGTTCCCTATGTTGACCGTTCAAATTTTGCAGAATCGGACTTAAAAGTAACAAATGGCCAGAAACGTTAATAAGTAATGCATCAAGGTCGCCGCAAAATGGCATAGCATCTATAATTTAGAAAAAGTATAAATCGACGACCTTTTGCATTAAAAGTACTCTCTACAATTTAGTGTGGTATATAATACATAGTATAATCAAAAAAAAAGTACCAGAATGGAAATGAAGTCTTGCCAATTCCATAGATACTAGACCTAAAGAACAAAACAATAAAAATAATAATCTTAGAAAATAAATATTTAAACTAAAATTTGGATGATGGATAAATTCCGCAATTCTAATCTCGGCAATGCATTCAATTTGTAATTCGTTTGTTTTAGATTGGACTAGGAGTGAGTAAATACTGATGATTGAATCAACACCAAACATTAACAAGAAAGAACAACTATGAAAATCTAAATCAGATTTGAATTTAAATAAAAAAACCAGGTTTTCATTTGAATAATCCTATTAGTAGAAATAAAATGCGCCAAATCGGTATCAAGTTGATCTTCTAACCGAAAAATATATAGTCGTTCATCCTTTGAATCAAGATTACATGCTGAACATAGAATAAAGGATTCAAACATAGTTATACCTCCAGTAAGAAACAATGACTTTTCCTAAAAAGATAATAATTGTTAATTATTACTGAATAACTTGAGATTCCTTTCTAAATATTCGCCATTTGGTGTTTTTGAGATTGCAAATACAAAATCCGTGAGAACCGCCAATCACTAACATATTATTAAATTCATCTTGTCGGCTTATTGAGGCATGCTAGACCGAAAAATCAAAAAAATAACCAGACCCGACTCTTACTCTTATGGGCCAATTTGTATTGATGTAGCCATGAGGAGGTTTTATTAATTGCCAAATTAAGTGTGGAGCAGAGCTAAATTGGTTGTTTTGAATAGTAGGGCAAACAAAAATACGATCCGATCCAATGAATACCAAAGCGTCATGCATGCTCTTAAACACGGATTATTATCTCTATAAGGCTGCGTAAACAATGAGTAGAACCTGTACAGATTTAACCATATTAATTAAATAAAGATTGGCATGCGAAGTTCCAAGCCAAAGTTGATAACCCTCAATTGACCAATCCATTGAAGTATATTCATAATTAATAAAAGGACGACTAAAAGATAAAATGAAAATTTGAAAACCAACCATTTTTACCTTTCATTAATGTTACCTGAGACAGTGGTTTTATCATCCAAAGAACACCACCATTGCTCACCAAAAGGACTAAAAATTGCCAAGGTTGTAGAACCATACTTTGGAAAATCATTAGTTTTTGAAAAATTTTGTAAAGAACCTCCATTAATATGGTTCGCTAAAAATTAAACTAAAACTATTGATTCATTTATTTATAGTCACATGTGTATGCTTGTCCATTTGGAACTTTAGAATCCCATAAGACAGCAAAAGCGCAACCAGAAGGACTCATACAATTAATTTGTCGAACAGAGGAAATATAGTCCAATTGTTTCATGCAATCCCTTGCACTTAAACGTACCTTAAATAGTTGCATTAATCCGCCATCAACATCGTTCGGAGAATAAGCTGCGATATCACCACTGTTTATAAAAAAATTTTATTATTCAATTTAAAAAGGTGCATTAAGTTACATTGCTTATACATTTAAGAACAAAAAACAGACTTATTACAGCCAAAATAAAGAAGGCGAAATTTAAAATTAGTCGAGCAGCAACAAGCGTCATTCAACCCACCAGCAAAGAAAATGTTTATTGACCCTGGACGAAACTCTAGAATACTAGACACAATCAATGCAGCGCGGCCATCACTGTAAACAATACAAATCCCACCAAGAAATGGAGCAATATCAGAAATAAAATAATCTAAATCCTGATGAGGATCTAAAATTTAATAATGAAAATATAAAAAATGGTAATATTGAAGTTTGTGGTCCCTTTCAACTTTTTAACACTTCCTATTATTATTATTTTGGTAGTCGCAAAGCGCCTTTTTAATCCGATTAAGATAAAAATAGGAAGATAAAAAAGCGAGAAAAGGGCCAATAAACCTTAATACATATTACCAATAAAATAATACTTTTAATGGGATTGGTTTGATCTTGATGAACAGACCGAATGTTGAAGGAAAGTTCTTGCAAAATACAGCCAGACCAAGTAAGCCTATGAAGCCATCCATCTTTAAGACAAACGATTAATTCCTCCTTGAATGTAAGAACGCTAAAAATGAAAAGGTTATCAATAAGTTTTTTATTTAATTGTAAGTAATAATAGAATAATAAACAAAATTACCATGTTGGTGTAGATTCTAGTCTTGCTACAACGATAAGATTCACACTAACGTGCGGCCGACACTTATTCACAAAAAGTTCAGTCGATTCGCGGGTAAAATTCCTATTTTCACCAACTGGATCATGCAAATTAAATGACGATTCCCGTGAAACTTCTACATTGAATATGTTGACAAAATTCTTTGAAGTCTAAAATCAATCAAAAGTTATAAAATAACATATAATAAAAACCGTTACAGCAATAGCAGTAGAATCAGGTTTCCAGTATACCCTTCGAAAAAAACCTCTTTCGGCAATGTCTTCATCGTCTCTTTGATAAATACAGGCTAACAGATGTGTCTAATAAAAACACAATAGTTATCCATAGAAATAAAGAATATCCCCCAAACAACTTACATCTGCAAGGTAAAAGTAAAGGAATGTATCTGTAGAAATTACAAAAATGCAATGATCACGATTCGAGACTAATGAGTTAATCGATTGTGACGAAGGAAGTTCAATTTGGCAATCACATCGCTCCTAAATGGAACACATTAATCAGATAAAATTAAACTAACCGGCAGGATCATGCTTGTGATATAAATTAGTGTTGTCTAGTGGATGAAAATAAAAATTAAATGTCTAATAGTGAGAAAAGTTGTAGGATAATCTATGTAAATATTCTCATTTTTAGTTTTGTACATCTCATATGTATGTATAATTGAGTCTTAGATTTTTTAATCGTTTTAACATACAATCACTAAATTTTTACAATCAGGAAGATTTATTCTCTATTTAAAAATTTTAAATTAAATTTCCTGATAAAATACGTGTATATTTATCGACGTTAAAAAGTCAGAGTATAAATATGCATTAGGGCCCCAGTAATCAGTTTCAGGGGACTCGTGTTTTTAACCAAAAGCAAAAGTTTTCAATTAATTGAGTTTTAACTTATATGTCTAAATGCAAGTATGAACCTAACAAATAAGAAATATATTCTAATATATATTTAATATCTTCTCTAATTGAACATCGAGGGATATATTCATTTCTCCATTTTTCTTGTTAATTCGGAACAAAAATTCTAAAAAATATCTCGTTTATTCATTACTGAGTTACTGTGCAATTCTTATGATGTTCTTGCACTTTGTTAACTTCTTCCTGTACCCATTGTGCTACAAGTGGACATGTGAAATCCTTAAAGAAATCCTGATGAAATAATTAATATACATCAGAACAACCTTCTCTGATTCTTTGAGTGTTTCGTTATGTTCAAGTACGCGAGTTGTAAACCTAAATGGGTAGGTTGACTATAAAGATTTAATTTTAAGTCGAGTCCCGCAAATAAATCAACTTATGGTTGGATAATAATTCAGGGATCCCTGGAAAGTGACTTTATTTATTGCGTTTTTTATTCCTTAAAAGCACTATCACTCACCAAGAAAGGTATAAAGCACTTCTTTGAAGATTGTCAGCCGTCTTTAATAGCACTTCAGCTGCTTTTAAACGATCTTTTATGCCCTTTTCAATCTATATTTTTATAGACGACTTTTATTGAAAAATTTATAATTTTACTTTTTTATATCTAAAATTAAATAAAATTTTCTATTTTTAAGATGTTTGAATTTTACTTACTTCACCATTTTCATTTCCTTCTATAAGAGAATGTAACTCATTGCTTTCTCTATTAAAATGTAAGAATTTTCATGTCATATCTCGTTATGTTAAACCTATGTAGTTTTGCTCCAATTGTATTTTCTAAAAAATAAAATAACTTAAGAATTAATATACTTCTCCATGAAAGCCAGGAAACGTCCGATTTTCCAATTTCTCCATCTGTGAGAGTTTCTTGATTAAGCATCTGCAAACAAAATTTACTAAACTAAATAGCAGTAAAAAATCGATTGTAAAACCACATATTTTAAACTTTATTCTTAAAATTAACTGGTTTCAATGCACACAACGTTCGCTCGGAATCTTCTTAATGAAAAAAATTTTTAAAAAGTTTAAAACCGCAACAAAAGGGTGCAAGACGGAACCAAAATTTTAATTGACCTACCTAACTCCCTCAAATATTCATCAATCTGATCTGCATAGCATTCCTAAAAGTAGGCACGATAGCTTTAAAGTCTGGGATCAATGTATTTTCCTTAAACCCATCCTGTTTTCCCTTATTTTACTTTGAAAGAAAAGCAATTAAACTATAAATTAAATAAATTAGTTTTACATTGTCTTTATCGTCAAAAAGTTCCTTAAGACGGCCACCCAAATCGTGCAGATGCACAACTCTAAAATTGGGGAGTTTACACTTCATGAACGCTCGAAAACATACGTTTCATCGACCTGACGTTCAGCCTCCTCCAAACTAGGTATGTTACTTGGCCTTCCAGGAACTTTAAAATTAGATTTAGGAAATTCAATATGCAGATACTACCAGTAACGTCCTCAAGGATACCGCTAGGCTTTCTAAGGAAAACAGATCCAAACAAGAGATCGTCTACAGTTAGCTGGATGTCACGAATCTCATTCACAATCTTAGCAGCTATAATTTTAAAAAATTGTGAACGTTTATACCTGGTCAAAGTGTAGATCATTTGAACCTGAACATTTACCCTTCTCCATTATGAAGGGAAAACAATTTTCATACTAGTGAATTTTTTTACTTTTCTAAGTCATAACATCCGTATCACATCAATGCGGAATTTGATGCGATAAGTAAAATTCAGCAGTTGCTAGCATACTCTATCCTTCCGCAAGGATTGATTTATAAGAGAAATCAATCGATTGATCCATCGTTACTCAAGTGAAGCTAGGACGTAGAATAAAATAATACCTTATATTTATTTATTCGATATGTTGAGAATGGATAAATAGACGTGAGAATTCATATAGGAAAAATAAGGGATAAAATGATCATATTACAGATTCAAGTTATCTTTTTCGTGATACCATCGTTGAGCATCTTTTGTTTCCCCATTGATTGAATAATGCCAGTTTTTACAGAGGATCGGAGATATAACCGATATATAACAGCAATAACAGTCCATGTGGAAAAAAGTACGATGCCAACCCAATGCTAGGATTTACTTTTTAGAATAAATAAGATGGGAATTGAGGACAAATTCGAATAATATAGCTAACGGGAAAAAACCATCTCATGTTTATGATATATGCAATAAGAAAAAAACCTTAAGCCAGATGATAGAAAAGTACCTTGTCCGACCAATCCCTTGTATAAATAATTTGGGACCATATTTGAGCTGATAAAATAAAAATGCATAGCAATGCCCTTGTTTCGGCTGCAATTGCCAAATCAGCCCGAGTTCTTATATGCAACTAAGGCAGAAAAGTTTAAAAAATTTTCAGGTAAATAAACATAAAAGATGGAAGAAAAATAGACAAATTAACCTACAGCATGTGAGCTAATCACGTGAGAACAGATGAAGAATAAACCCATAAGTCGTCCACAAAATTCATGACTGACATCAAGTGTTAAATGAACCTAAAAACTGACTTTTTTGCGAGATCAGAATCGCAAACATTTTAGTTTACGTTTTTCAAATTAAGCGAATGATACATAAGTGAAAACCTGTTTGTGTAAAAGCCATTCGGGAGCTAACACCCATGCTAAACCTATTGAAACAGCAGCAATTGTATCAAGCTGATAAAGTGCACCTAAAAAGATTGTAAAATAGGTTATAGTACGCCTAACCTATATTGAAACTTTTCGGGGTGATAATTAGAATATTGTTACATAGTACTTTGTTTTTACTTTAGTTAATTTAATCGTCGTTTAATTTAGTAATTATTTAAAATGAAAAATTACCATGAATTCCTTTAATATCAGTTTTTTCAGAATATTGTTGTTCTTCAGGTGGCTCTGATTGATATTCTTAATAAGATTCAATAATTGTAGCAATTAGCAAAGCAATACCTAATGGCCAACCGGAAATCAATAAGAGAAGAATATAAAGTAAGCTACAGCCAAGACTGAACAATATTAAAGTGCGGATCAATACTAAAAGAACAAAACTCAAAAGAAAACCTTAGTTAAAACCCACATGGATGGATAAGTGTTGGATGTACTGCGAGTGTGTGCAAAAAAATAAATGAACACAGTATAGCAGAGAGAAGGCGCATTACGAAGCATGCTGATTGAATAAGACCTGTAGAATGTGTAGAGCCTGAACTTCGATTAAAGAAAGTCGATGCCAGAAGTTGGCCACCAATGCATCGCAGGAGGTGCCAGTGTACTCCATCAGTAGAACGCTGCTGTAATAAATAAAAATAAGGAAGTTTGAAAAAACAAATAAACTTGCTTAATTTACTAGTTTTGAGAAAAATAATATTACACTACAAACCAAAATAAAGTCACCAACAAGTTGAGGCAAAAAAAACATAAATAGACCAAGAAATAGACAAATAAGCATGTCAAAGAAAAGCAATTTGCGACATATTTCTGCATAGATACGTTTTGCCATCTATTAATAAAAATTAAAATAGAAAATACATCGGCAATGGAAGGAGGATAACTTCCTTCCTTTTTTAAGTGTAAAGTCGCTATATGCTAAAATCAGATTTTCTTCTTTGGGTTTTGAGACTCGATTGAACTTATTAGAACAATTTCTCTACTTCTCTGCCATACAATCTTTTCTCCTTGAAAATAAACAGAATGCCAAAAATAAATTTAAAAAAAACAAGTGGCGTAATTCGACACGACCCGCCTCACAGACTTCAGATTTCCCTAAACCCTTCCTGTAACTAGAATATTGAATTTTTTTCGCCCTACTCACGATGGAAGCGGCCATTTCCCATTTTGCCATCCATGTAATCCACCAATGATGCCATTCATCCTTGATGCCAGACTGAAAAATTTACACTGAAACTCAAAAAAAAAGTATGAAAAGACAAGACAAAAAACGAGGACAATATACAAAAAAATAAAAAAGAGAGGTTAGGGCCAATCGCTCGCAATTTTTTAGCAAAAATTTTATTTTTTTTTTAATTTAAATTTTAAAATCTTACAGAAAAGAAGACGATGAAATTGGGTGGTGACATGAAGAACAAGTCCTTGTCGTTTTCCATGTAGTCGGCTCCAGCTTAGGAGGTGCACACCTAACTAAAGGGAGAAGGACCCAACCCAAATTTAAAAGTAAAAAAAAACACCGGATGCCACCAAGTTGAGCAGAGCTTCCTGATCCTTGTGTTCATGATGCTGAAGGCACACGGCTCCTTGCGCTCACGTTGACGTGTCTCTCCTTGCGTTCACATAATTCCTGAAAAAATGAAGCTATTGAAAAATATAAAAAAACCATGTAGCAGTTGTCGTTCTCCAAGAAGTCAGATCCTTGAATGGTTGTTGTCCAACTAAAAATAAAAATTGAAACTATTCTAAAAAATTAAATTAGAAAACCGTGCCGTCGAGGTTGTCGAAAGCGCCTAAAAATATTAACACTCAATAATAATAAAATTAACCAATACTAATACCACGCAGAGAGCAGGTCACACTTGGTTGATGAGCAACAGCGCCTTGACCAATGGGCATGAAGTAAATCTGGCTAATTCGAGAAAATTAGTAAGTTATAAATTTAAAAATAAATAAATAAAAGTGTAACCGCCACCACGGTCCGCACATCAGCAAGCACAGCATCGTTGACGCACCTTTAAATTGATAAAAAAGTTAGATTTTTAGTTAAAAATTCAGTTTTTAATATTTTTAATATTTTAGTTTTAGCGTGCGCATGCGGAAAAAGTGGTAAAAACACGAATGATTATAAAAAAAACAGATGAGAAATAAAAAAAACACATGAAAAAGGTAAAAAATGTAAAAAAAAAAGACGAAGATCTCGAGATCTGATATCCGGGATATCACTTACAAAATTGAGAAAATAAAGCAAAAAACGAAGCCAAAAAATAGAAGCCAAATTTGAATGGACTTTTTACATTAACAATTTTTTTATTTTGCAACTTTTAAAATACCTAATTTAAAAATGTCAATTTTACTTTATAATAACCTTTACAGATTTTAATTCACTCTGTTTACATACTCCGAAATTTTTCTTTTTTTTATTATATTTTGTTTCTTATTTTTTCAGAGTTACAACTTTTTTTATACTTAAGATGCCTTCTAAAAATACCGCTTGGGTCACATTGGCCACTACTGACGTTAAGCCTTTTTGTAATAATTAAATATAATTTTTAGGGATACGCTGTTGGTGCTCTTGTACTAGCTTATTCTCTTCGTAATGTTACAACGCGTCATAATCTCCATGTTCTCTACACGTCTGGAGTGTCTCTTAATCTTAGGTTTTTTTACATTTATCTTACTCGTGAAGATTACTTGTTCTATTTAATTACTTATGTCTTTACAATTATTATTCTCCTTGAAAATTTAAATTAGAAAATTATTTATAACTGATATTTAAATCTCATTTAATTTTTTTAGAAACAAATTGAAAGAAGTCTTCGACGATTCTACTGAAGTATTTCTTTTTTAATCATTACTTTCTTTAAATTTATATAACTCAAGTTATACTAAAACAGGTAAATGTGCTTGACAGTGGAGATGAAACTAACTTAGCTTTAATTGGTCGTCCTGATCTCGGAATCACATTTACCAAGTTGCATTGTTGGAAACTTACTTTGTATAGCAAATGTGTTTTTCTTGATGCTGATACTTTTGTAACTATTGTTTTTATTTTAAGTATTTGTCATTAAAGGTTGTTAAAAATTGCGATGAACTTTTTGAGAGACCTGAATTTTCTGCTGCACCGGATATTGGATGGCCAGACCTCTTTAATACAGGTATATATTTTACTGGTTACTAATCAACTTTTAGGTGTCTTTGTTTATGTGCCATCTTTGGAAACTTACCAAAATTTGCTACAATTTGCTTTAACACATGGTTCATTTGATGGAGGTGACCAAGGACTTTTGAATGCCTACTTTAGGTATGATTTTCATTAATTTTTTCTATATTTTCGGCTGTAGTGATTGGCGTGAATGGAATTCTGAGCACCGACTTCCCTTTACATATAATGTTACTAATGGTGCGATTTATGCGTATGCAGCGGCCTTAAAACGGTTTTGTTATATTAAAATTCTATGAATTTTCTTATTACGGAAGATTGAGGCTCCTTTTTTCATTCTTTTAACCATGCCTCTTGTTCTCCTTTTATTACTTAATGTTAGCTAACATCTTTTTAATTCGTTCATTGTTTAAGTTAAGAAGGATTTAGAAAATTCATTTGCTTAATTATCAAACAAAACATAAAATTAATTCTCATATTGATCTATACGTAAAAAATCACAATGATTTTGGTTCTTTTATAGTAAATCGACCTACTTTATGAAAAATAAAATTCTGACTACTTTAGGGAAGTAATAGGCTATAAAAAATGAGAAAGAGCCCATAAACTTCAATATTAACCGAATTTTCCTTTTAGTTTTGCACCTCAGATTAAAATTGTTCATTTTCTGGGTAAAGAGAAACCGTGGCTTGTGCATTATGAGAGTGGAGCAAAAGGGCTCACTTTTCTTTCAACTTACTATCAGGTTATCTTTTTATTATTTTAGACAAAATTTTCAGGATTGGCATGAGGTTTATTATCGTATGGTGCAGGAGCATTTATCAGATAGTTCAACAATATCTATCTCTCATTGTCGGCCTGATTGTTCGAATTCTATGTCTGAAGCCTTCGGTTCTTGTCCTTTTGTAAGTTTATTGTCTAAATATTTTTGGTCCATTGTACTCAAAAATAACTCAATTTGTTTGTAAAACTAACTAGCAGGAGTTTTCCTGGAATTCTTTGTTTTTGCACTGATTTAGCAAACTTGATTTTTTTGATTTTTTCGTATTTTCTACTTAAGGGAAGCACACCAGCTGTTCGCAAAGAACTGAGCCAGCTTGAAGCATGGGAGGCGGGGAAGCCTGACTATCTTGGTTTTTACTTTTTTTACTTACATTCCTATTTTAAGGTGATGATTCTTTCAACAATATTCAGAAGGCTATGGAAGATTCCTTACTGAACCGTTGATGATGATATGTTTTCAATAAACTGATTTCTAGTCTTATATAATCACTACAATTTTGCTTGCTCGTACGTTCTTTTCCAGACCAGAATTGTCTATTGTCACTTTGCTCAACTATTAACAATAAGCATATTTAAAAACTAATATTAAGAATTTAAATAGTTTTATATTTACTTATGACTAAAGCTAGGATTTGTTGTATCGAATCCATATTTTATCAGTAATCGTATACTCTGACTTCTTTTTGATATAAATAATTAGTTTTCTTTTAATTTGTTAGACAAATTTTGTATTTCTATTTACGTTACTTTTTGTTATATTTTATATTTGATTTTTATTTATGTTTCTAAACACATGTTATGATAAAAGACGATTTAGGAAATCACAAGTCAGCTAGAAGACCAGTGCACACACTTAAAGATGAGGACAAATTGGAGATATTACTTGGTACACTCCAAGGATATTCTCGAAAACTGGCGAATGGACCTAATGAGAAGGCAGCAAGAGGTATTCTGCGGATAAGGTTTTTGACTTTTTGCTTTTTTTTTAAAGTTTTATAGTGATGAGCTCTCTCAGATATACCGTGGTAAATTGCTTTGTGAATTTGAGTTGAGTTTCAGAAATAATGTTGAATATGATCTGTGGAGAGCTTGTTTTTATTCTCCATTAGAATCATTAAGAAAGCGTAGTGTCGATTGTGGACCGCATGCGGAATTATTTAAAGGATTTCTTAGTGAACTAATTGAACAGGTAATTCAGTTTTTAGTGTATTTTCATCAGTATTAAGGCGATTAACTTTTATGCAAATTTATTGGTTAGTTATGAAGAAAAGTTCTGTGTTGATTTTCGGAGTTTGTATCTCTCTTATGCGAGCTTACCTTTGTTGGATTGTTTAGATGAATGTATTATTATAGAGAGCAATCCACCTGTTTATGACTCAGTTTGATTTTTAATTTAAAAATATTTTATTATTAGCTTTGGATTTCAAAATTTATTTAAATTTGGATTAAAATCATGTCCATTTTTAGGTTATTGACGTATTTTCTATTTAATATTTATTTTCAGATGATTTTACGGAGCGCACAACGGCTTCTCATTTATTCTGCTGATCTTTATCGTTATAAGGCATTGAATTCAAGTAAAGATACACGAACTTATTCTCCGGCAAAGAAGTTTTTAATATAAATAACATGAATTGTCCCTGAAAAAAAATTTTTAATTAAGGTTGTACTGGCAAGCCCATTTTTTAGAACCTATAAATGGTCATCCTTTTAACCAGCTAGCGGTTATTGCTTGTTACGAGGTCTAATTACATTATTTTATTAATATATTTATTTTAAGAAGAAGTGGGTTGACGTTCTTTTTTATTATATTCGTGCGCTTTCTGTGCTTCTCCCATTCAAAACCTCTAGAGAATCCTTGGAGTTAGCTCTTAACAGTTTACGAGAACCAGTAAGATATTTAAGCTAATATGTATGTATCATGATCCATCTTTTACAGGCCTTATCTTATGAAAAGTGGATTTTCGAATTAATTGATAAAGAGGATATAAATATTACATCTAGCATTGTTTCCGAATGTGCTCCGTTTTCCGATATTTTACATAATGAAAACGAAACCTTTAATTATAAAGAAGTTTGGGTTCATCCATCTATTATAGCTAATTCAACTAATGAATCACTCAAACAAATATCTAACAATGAAATTAAAGTTTTAAATATGTTGAATCGACTATTTGTTACTGAAAATGGAATAAATGTATTTGTTTTTATTTTTATTTTATTTTCTGATTTTAGGTTCAGAAAAAAGCAATTTGTCATTTGCTTCATTTCGCAGGAATTTTGATTTCCACTATTGGTTTGGATCAATTTAAGCAAAATTATCAGCTTATTATTAACGAACTGCTAGCACTTATACTCATCGATGATACAATTTTATGTTCAACTTATTTGCTAAAAATGATTCTTTTATACACTTTTCCGGTTCATTCACCTAAAGCAGGTTTGTTCATTCTGAAATATCTAGAATTCTAATAAAATAAATTTTTCTGGGTTTAATTATTCATTTTAAATAAATATATTTAAAAATTTATTTAGATGCCTCTCGTGTATTGCTTGAAAATCAGAGGACCTGTGCATTAGAAATAATTTTTAGTTTTCTTGAGAGACTGCTTGAACTTGCAAACAATGGTGGGGTATTATTTATCATTCGTACTAGCAATGTGTTTATCACAACTTTTAATTCTAGATTTGGACAAGATTGGACTTTTCATACTAACTGGTCAGCTGAGCAGAAAGGTTTTTTTGTTTTTTATTGGAATTAACTTGTTTTATAGTTTTCTTGTATACTTCCTTCAATTTGTTTTTTGATATTTTGGTTTTTTCGTCTCGATAAACGATTACTATTGATGGGTTTATCAAAGCGACACTATCGAATTTTCGAATTGTTAGCTTTAATTGGCAATCGATTGTACTTGTTACTTCAACGGCGATTGCTATGCAGGTTGTGTATGATCGACGAATTGGAGGATCAGGCTTCAGGTTTTGGACTTAATTTTAAAAGATCGTATGTTAAACAGCTTACATTATAATTAAGATGTTGTAAGGATTATATTGCCAGAATTTTTGTTACTCACTCCATATTTTGATATTTTATCGAAATCTTCAGGCAAATTTTTTATTAATAGAAATTCCATCGATGTTGATATCTCTAGCAAAGGAAACGTATCATTATTGCACATATACCTAAATTATATAATATACATAATTTTAAGAAATGGTTAGCTGTGCAGGGACGGTTTGCATTTGTTCTATACCTTTGTGAACGTCTGGCGTCAGAAGAATATTTTCCCATAATAATGGATCGTAATAAAATTGAAGATGGCCCCTTCCAAGTTAATCCTTTTCATAATGGTTTGTAATTTACTTTTTTATCTGGTTTCCAGCTACGTTTACTTTTAAACAAAAAATTTAATCTAGTTTCATTGAATATATTTTTTAGACTGATTTAGAATTTCATCATTTTAATTTAATATTTATTCTAGACGGAGAATTTACTAACATTGAGGAAAAGAACGTAGGAGTCGGTGCCAGCTGTAACATTGATACTCAAAACTTCATTTCATATCGAGACCTTGGTTCTGACACTTCTACTGATGAGCACGAATTAAAAAATGTATTGCTTTATTGATTTCTTACATAGAATAATTAGTTAAATAATCTAATTATTAGAATAGCAATAACATAATGAAATATTCTTAATTTTCAGCAATTATTAACAGAAGAAGTTCCTCATCATAAAATAGTTGAAGTTCGTCCCAAATATTTAGGTTATAAATACATATTAAATAAATACAACATAATTATTGTTAGTATGCGACACAAATACATTAATCGACTATCCTGATGAACTAAGGTTTCTTGTGGATCTTAAGGTTCTCAATTTTTGAATTGTAATATGTTTTAGTAATTCGTATTATATCAAGGAATAAAGATCCTCTTTAAGATTTTCATACTACTTGTTCCTACAATTGGTTTGTTTTACTTCCTTGACTATCTAAAATAAAGAATATTTAGTGATTGATGAACTCAGCAGCCTCGTTAAAGGGATTCCTATTAACAGTCCTACATTACTTCCGCGACAGCTTCTAAACCCGGAAGGATCTCAGTCTGACTTTACTATGCGTCGTGCTAATCAGGCGATTAATTGGCTTCGTGACGCGGCAGAAAACAGGGTATTTACATTTAAATTTTTATAATATTTTCATTGTTCTATTATTTTTATACTGGAAATGTATTTACATTAACAGTCAATGGAAACATGATACATAAACCTAGTTTTGTGACCGAATGTGGTGAAACCAGTAATGTGGTAAAATTTTTTTTATTAAAAAATTAACTTAATTTTTTTAATTAAGCGAAAAACAAACGATGACAAGATCTTAACGGCATGTGTGAATTTGTGCAAACGTTTAGTTAAAAGTAAAGATATACTCAAAACTTATGGAGATGAGGCGATGTTGCAAAGGACAGTTATTCTTCTTACTGAGGTGATTTTAATCCTTTGGCAATAGGTTGAAATTTTTCCTATTAAATTTCTAAGGATCGCGGTCTCAGTGCCAAAGCAATAGCTGAATTTATTCCGGTTCGTTCTTTTTCAAATTTCATGAAATGGGCTATTCCAGATACGGATAAGTATAACAACGTTGTTTGAAACATTTTATGCATTACTAATTTTCATATAAAATAACATTCTTAAATTTTATAATATGTAGTTTACACTATACGGAAATTGTTTCTAATGTATATAAGTGTAATGTTATATATGAATTGATCGAGTATTCTAACTGACAAAAATAAATGGCCTATAGTGGACGAATGGTAAAAGGGGAGTTTTTGAGAAATAATAAACACATGACGCCTAACATTGTGAAAAGATTGGACTTTTTATGCAATAACAAATATAAGAGTAAATGGTTTATTATTATGTTGTTCTTGGTTGGACTGTCTAGAAGCTTTTCTATTTTTTCATGGATGTAAATGCGTGGAGTTTGGTTGAAGGAGATGAAAATGCTGCTGAGTCGGCGGAGGAGGAAAAACGCGTGGAAAGGGCTTTGATCGCTGCATTTGAAGCGGAAAAACGTAAAAGTGTTTCGGTGGCGGCAGCGGCTAGAGCCACAAGCCGATCCACCTCATCTGAGGTTACAGATTTTTTTATAAAATTAAATTAAGTTCAGGGGTGGTTTGGCGAGGTGTTTGATGACACTCACTCAGCACCATGCGAGCGTGGTGAGACATCCTCAAATGAGCAAGAAATGCGTCAACACCAAAAACACCGACAACGACTGCGTGCAATTCGTAACAGGTAATTAACTAGATGACATTTCTAATTTATTCGATAGGTCGCCGGCTGTCGATTCGCTTCTTCGCCTTGGTCACATGTTAATGGATCGGGTGAAACGCCATAAAAGTGAACATCCTTGTTTTCCACAACTTGATAAAACGAAAGAATTAGAGGCCTTCCCGTTGGAGTTGTATTGTAAGAGACCAGTGCAATGCTGCATCAAGGAGGACGTTTCAAAATTTAATGGAGCTGAAGTTAAAGACGTACCACGGGGTCAACTTGTGAGTGACAATTTGCTTCTTGATGGAGGTGCTATTGGACGTAGGTCGAATAAAGAACGTTGGTATGTTTTAATTTCATTGACTTTTATATTTTTTAAACTTTCCTCTATGTAGCGCTCATCTTTTTCGACCTGCTGATCAATCACACCTTGCTGATGCTCTTTCTGGCGGAGATGTACCTTTGCGAGTACATGTTTATGATCCTTATTGTCCTGTTCATGGTTCACGACGTCGTTTACGTTATGGCGTTGGAAAAGCTGCAACCGGTTTGGTTGATATACATTCTATCTTTGCCTCAGTGGAAGGAGAAGGTGATGAGAATGAACATAATCTGAGTCAATACTTGCAAAGGTAGTTTGTTAAAGGTTATTTTACAAGTATCAATTTAGTCAAGCAATTTTGGCGAAAAAATTCCGGAAAGAGCGCCGAGCACTATTATTGTGAGTTTAACATTTTAGAAATAAATATAATATTGAAATGTTCAAACCATATTTTTAATTTTCATTTAAAACTATGTATATTTAGGTAATTTTTTAGTGAATTAGAAGGACCAAAACTAAAGGAGATGAAGTTACAGTGAGTTTTCTTAAATTTATTTAAAATAATAACTGATTCTCTAGCATTCTCACTGATTTGTGCATAATCTCACTCGCATTTCTTTTTCTTTTTACTGGATTTAATGGTCTACAAACACTACAAACTTCTATAAATGGCTCTTTGGGTGCAGATTCTTTATGGTAGGTAAATTTCTAAATTATTCAAAAAGGGGTATGTTAGTATATAGGATAGGTTAATCAAGTTCGGGCTGGATATTAAGTAAAGGTCAGAGATTTGCCGGCATTTTGAATATTTTTAAATCATCAAAGACATAAAATATCAGTGTTCTTTACGCGAGCCTTGCAATATCATCACTGTTCGTGCCTTCATACTCGGTATTTTATTCATTATTCTTTATTAATTTCTTGATACTTAAGCTTAATCGAGTTGGCTGTAAACGTACATTAGTTTGTCTATATTATATTTCTTTAAAACTAGAAATTCTAGATTATTGCTATTAGTCTACATTCACTTTACTTTTGTGCTAATTTCATTCCAAAGTTGGTGATGTTCCGAATGATATAATACAAATAGGTATTTTTATTTTTTGCTAGATACTATTCGCTAATTCCCGCTTCAATTATGGCTGGTATGGCCTCAAGTTGTTTGTGGGCAGCTAAATGTGCTTATATTACTGAAAGTGCCCTTAAATATGCAAAATTAAATGTTGAATCTTCAAGTACAGTCATACCCAGGTAAAATATCTAATTTTGGTATGCTAAAAATAGAAACTATTAAACAAATAAAACTTCAGATTCTTTGGGTTTTTCTTTATGTTTTACCATGTCGGACAAGTTCTTGGAAATTTACTTTCTTCACTGATTTTGGGTGGTGGTGCATTATGGAAAAATACTCCGGACCATGTTGATTATACGTAAGTCTGAAAATATTTTTTTGAAGAATCAAAATAAATAGATAAATAATTTTATTGTAAGATACATGCATTTTTGACAGTTGTGGACACAATTTTACTCAATCATATCTTTCACCAAGAGCTCAACAAAATTTGAATACTCCATCATGGTTTTCATTTATTGGTGTGGTTGGATTGGATCTCTTTTGCGCATTGCTTGCATTAATCACAGTTAAGTGGTTCTTAAATCCGTTACAGAAGCAAACAACACTTACAAGTATAACAACAGTAAAAAATTTTTCTTGTCCACCACAGACTACCGAAGTTGTGAATACCGAAAACAATAATAATGCTAATACATCTCGCGCAGAAGAAAGCTTTGCTCAGAATCATAATATTACTAGTAAAAACAATAAAGCCAATGAAAAAAATAAGGTTTACCAAAGCTATTTCTCTGCAAATATTTTTCAACAAAGTTTACGTAATTGGAGTCGACCAAAGCCTTTTCTACTTATTCCACTTACTGTTTTTAATGGAATTGAGCAGGCGTTTGTGGTTTTCTAAAAAATATAATAGATTCGACGATTATTTTTAGGTCGGTCTATTCTCAAAGGCATATGTAGGTTGCGCCCTTGGGATAAACGAAATTGTAAATTATAATATTATAAATCTATTAAATCCTAATAAAACAAATTATTTTTATAAGGGATTTGTGATGACTTCTTTTGGCCTGGTTGCGGCAATTAGCAGCCTAGTTTTTGGTCCTTTAATAAAACTTTTTGGACGAATGCCTCTTTTAATGTTCGGAGCGGTTATAAATTTGTTGATGGTATTAATTTTAAGTTATTCTATTTCAAATTTAAAAAATTATCTAGCTATTTGTTCTTATGATTTGGGCGGTTAATCCAGGCGACCGAGGTTTATTTTGTTTTATAAACTTGTATAACAATGATTTCCTTTTAGTTCTCTTCAATGCGGTTGCTGGCGTATGGGGAATGTACCTGAAATCTTTTCGCCTAAAATTTTCACAATTTACAGGGCAGATGGTGTGTGGAATACACAGTTAAATGGCTTCTGGTTAGCGATTCTTGGACCAGGACGTGATGAGCTCGAAGTTGCTTTTGCAAACTATCGATTTTGGGTATCTAAATATTTTATGAATGAGTTGTTTTTATGTCCCGACATTTTGGTATGAAACATTTCGGTACATCTTATCCATAGTATCCTTTATCATGGAGATTAATTGTTGCGGGAAGATTAAGGACCGTTGGCTCAAAAATTTAGACTATCTTGTAGTTGATACTTTGTACCGAAATTCGTGACAATACTGAAATATGGTGGGTTCATTGTTTTATACACTTTTAGGTATCATTTGGAATAGCTCTTGGATTCTTGTTGATTCGTTTAACGAATATTGATAATTTTCTGTTGATTGCTTTCTTCTTATTATTTGTTGGAATTATTGGCTATTTTATAGTGGAGCTATTTGACATAATCACGGTGAACAAAATTTTTGTAAAATCTGTAATTATTTCATTTACAGGTTCGTTTGAGCACAACCTCGTAGTTTAAAAAAATTCAGAACTTCAGTTTTTAAAATCATATAGATTAAATAATTGTTTTGGTGGTAAAAACGAAAAGTTTTATAACTAAATAACATGAAACGAGAAATTTTATTTCAAAAAAAAACCATAAACGACCTAGCGCTATGAATCACTGGGCTCCACAAGTCTAATATAAAAGGCAAAATGTTAAGAAAATCTTGAGTACTTTTAGCTTGTATTAATCAAACAACTGTTAAGATATTTTGTTCTTCTCCTTTGGGCTACGTTCATTCCGAATCGGAGACATTATTCTAGGTAGAATTAAAATGGCGCAAGTAGAAAGAATGTGTATGCAAAAATATAACCTCCTACAGAAACTTTTTACTGTGTTTTTAAAAAAACCTGTAGAGTATCAAGCCTGGGGCGAGATTCATAGTTACAAATGGAAAAGTGGTGTACATCAGGGCAAATTTAGTTGCAAAAAATGTTAAAATGTCATATAAACGGGACTTCCACAAATTTGTTTTGAAATGATGTCGCACACACCGACGAACCTAAACCAAAAAATTAACGTTGAAGGATATGTATAATACAGTTCGAGCGGCCAATGTAACTAGCGCTCCAGTTATGAACGTAAGATAATATCCTATAAAACGTTTTTATTAGGTTATTTTTATCAGTGGACAAATGTGTCAAAATATTTACCAACCCATGAAAAATCCATGCCATATGGCCGAAAGTAGATATGTGGAAGCTGTTCGATATTTTGGTACTCTGTCATATGCAATTCTAAATTAGCTAATTAAGAAAATTTTTTAGGATCATACCTTCTGAGCCAATGCATTGTACTAATGTTCCATCCATCTAAAGTTTCTTTGAAGCTTAGTGCCATCTTTTGTGATAAAATTAAAAATAGAAGTGATGATTACTTCAGACTTACTTCTACCTGCCATGCATTGATATTTGTCATACTTTCCCATTTTGGATAACCTTCTTTTGTGAAACCGCTAAATCCAAAGCCACTCAAATTACATATGGCATCGGCTATGGATTTAAAATGAAAGAAATAAAGAAAACTTACAAAAAATCCATACGTAGTAATATTGTATACGTTGCATGAAGATGACAAACCAGAACATTGCTAACCAGCGGTAAAATGGCATGGCCAATGCTGCAGATGAAATTATTTGTTCGGGCTCTGATGAATCAGCGTAAAGGTAAATTAAAACAGAAAAACAAAATGCTGCAGATAATTTTTTAAATACTGTCCAGGTTGAGTTTGGAATGTAATTTGGCTGACAAGTGAATATATTTATTAGAAATGACAAAATATTATACCTTTCCGTAATGTTCACCAGTTCCATTTATAAAATCCATGTAATCCGTATAAAAACTTAAAGGCCCGGCTAATATAGTCTGAAATTTGAATAAGTAGCTGAGGTAGGCTAGAATCGAAGGCACTTCTCTGAATTATAAAATATAGCATGAATTGAATTTTGATGTAAGTTTAAATATTCTATATATTGTACTACATATTTTAACTTTAGGTATATTCAATAATCATGAAAATTACTTCAGTGCCTCCTTCTTTTGGGTATCATTAAGTTCTTTTTGTGAGTGCCCATCATGGAGAGAAAAGGCTAGAAGTGTGATTTTCTGGACCATTACCATCTATAAAGGTGTTATTTGTTTTCAAAGATGAATAACTACCATTGGACCCTTAACAAAAATAATATGAAAATAAAAAAGATAAACAAACAGTTATATCTAACTGGTAGCCGCCAAGGTAAATCCATCGATACCTGAACAATCGAATTG
The DNA here is from genome assembly GCA_018905775.1 of Meloidogyne exigua. Classification (NCBI taxonomy): domain Eukaryota; kingdom Metazoa; phylum Nematoda; class Chromadorea; order Rhabditida; family Meloidogynidae; genus Meloidogyne; species Meloidogyne exigua. The sequence goes on along the minus strand of JAGUQR010000001.1, from coordinate 3,902,706 downwards.
TATACGACTAATTTTAATTTTTTAGGTTTCACATAACCAATGCATGAAGATCAGATACCCCAACGTATATACAAACACCAGTAACCCGACATATTGGACTGGGCTGATCAGGAGTAGGACGTAACTAAAACTGATAAGTCCAATAATGTGCTTCACCGCCCTTAAGGTTAGTTTAATGGTAAAACAATTTTTATAGTTACCCTCCGAAACAGAAATAACAGAAAACAAAACCAATTAAAAGTGGAACCAAAAGACGAAGCGTGTTGCCACTCGCGCCTTGGGGTTTAAGATACCTTCTAAAAGCACAAGCAATTGGGATTGATAATAATTGACAGCATAAAAAATTGAGCTAAATACAAGATAAATCTTGAAAATTATATATAAAAAGGGTTGCCTCAACCAAATCAATCTTTACTTTAATAAAAATTTTATTGGGAAGATGGTAGGCACCCCTATTTTAAAATTTAAAAGCCTTGTCACTGTCGAGACCAATGTATGGAACGAGTGGAGCAAGCAACTTGGAGCCGTCGTAAAATGTGTGATACCCAGGCATTGAAATGTTAAAAAAATTAATTTGTTTAAATTTTTAAAGATAGTAGCTGGCTAACTTCATTTAAAAAAATATAGAAAAATAGCAAGAGTATTATGCAAGTGAATTAAGAAATGCGTAAATCATATTTTTCGTTTTCAAAATATATATTCAAACTAGAACAAAGTTCTTCGTGGAGTGCATTTCCAAAAGATCGGCACAATGGCAACTCTATACCTTGATATATGAGACAATAGATACGATTGTGTAAATTTCCAGGCGCAATGCAGCGTTTATCGGCTAGCTCAAAAATACTAACAAGTAAGGCCCCCACAAACTTATTCATTAGACTTAAATGTACAATAAATTAAAGCATTTTTTAGATATATTCTAGGTTAAAACCTGAAAAGATGCTTCTCTAATGCATCCATCTTCTTCATAACCTGGCACTGGTGTGAGGGCCCAAATACAATAGAAACATGATATTGTCTGACAGGTCGAAATTGATGAAAAACAGGTTTATCAATAGTCTTGTAGGCATCGCACTTCAATAGTTCTATGGACTTAATTTTGAAGTAAGCAAAACATTCATTTATTACCTTGGCCTTTTCAAGGGAAAATTTCTCATTGCCAGCGTTTAAAAAATGGCCACACCATTCGAACGTAATTGTTTGTGAGTTCTTATTATTTCTAAATCCAAGTTCTGTATTTTTATACCTAGTTTATTTATTAGTTTATTATATAATTAAGAGATACCCGCTTGAGATATATGCCGAAAACTTGCATAATTTAAATTGTTCAACGTGAGCTGCAACCAACCCAAATTCAGCGGCTAATTCCAGCGGCTGCCAACTATCTTTTTTGAAAATCGGTGGTAAATTCACAAGGCAAGACTTTGTATCCAAAATTTCTATCCCAGTCTGACCTGGCGCAAGTGTCAGATGAAAGCGAGTAGAATGTGGATTAGAAGTTGAAAGAATCCCGGCAACTGACTCGAAGATCTTCCAGAATTATTTATGAACAAAAATGAAAAAACCTTGCGAAGAAGTATGCGGCTTTTTCTTAAATTAGTTTTTCCACCATGATGAGGAAAATTGAAAATTATATCAGTATATTTTGTTTCCTGACATATTTCTCTTAGATTTAATGCATCAACTTTGAAGAAAACTTTTGTATTAATGTATTTATCTCGAATTTTGTCGAGTACATCAAGGCCATCATATTTTCTTTTCCACTCATTCTCCTCTTCATATACAGTTGCTGTTATATATTTGTCAGGAAAGATACATGATAATGTGAGTGAAAAAGTAAGATTTCCATCACCAAGAACTAATACGTTTGAGCCAAAAAGATACATTCTTTTTTTTTTCACACCATTTAAACGCGAGCAAATTGTGACTAAATTGGTCTCATGTAAATATGTAATAGTATCATAACCTATAAAAAATCATGTGATGTCAAAAGATTGGTTTTGCTTTCATATGTTTGCATTTATGATAATATTTGTACATTTAGCAGTAATAATTTCAGATGGATTCCTTAATTCATGATCAACTTAAAAATGACTTTTTACTTTTGTTTAAACAAAGTAAGGCGTTTTCAAATCTTCCAATTCAACTTCAGGCTCAAATATCAAAAGATTCGTTGGGTCTCGAAAATAGATCGGCAATTGATTATTGTAGATTTTGTGGCATCAAGCTAACTATGGAAACAACAAAAATTCTGATTATCAAGAGGAAAAGAAAGAATAAAAGGTTTTCAAAGTTAAATTATTTTTTCACTTAAATTTCAGACTATCTATCATTTGTCAGGGATGTCGAAGGATTGAATCAAATTCAATTCAGCTACCATCTCCTGTTTTGACGGATGATAAGAATGAACGAACTACGAGTAAAACCTTGAAAATTTTGTGGCCACCGTCTACAAATAATTTTGTCAAGGGTAATGCAAGGTTTCATTTTTTCGTTAATATTTTTAACCTGTTTGTTCAAGATTGGCGTCGATAAATGGTCCACATTTTCGATCAAGGAAGGAAGGGACATGTCAAACTTTCAAGGTCAATAGATTGCATCAACTAGCAGTAAAAAATAGTAGGCCAGTTTGTAATTCGCTTTATTCGTTTCTTAAATCTTTTCAATAATAGTTAGTAATTATAGCATTTCTAAATTAGGTTTTAAAAAACAATTTTTACGATTTTATAATATTTTTACTGCATCAAAATTTCCTCCTGTTCATCATAATAATCCAGATTCATCCTCACGTTTACACTCAACAATTTTCCTGAGTCAAAGAAATAAATACGTTCATCCACAGGGTTATAGGTTATTTGGGTGAGCCCTTCATATGGGCTGAGGCAACCTAAATAAATGGACATTATAAGAATCTGCCTGAACAAACAGGATAGACAAATTAGGAATCGAGACGGATTGCATCTTGGGATTTCGCACGTGAACGCTTTTCCTTTAGATCCCCCACACCTCTAATCAGCCCAGTATATTTTTTTAAACTTAGTACTCACTTTTGCATGTGCTAGGCCAGAAAACGTCAATTAAGAGGGTTTCATTCTCTTAAAAAATCAAAATAACTTTCATTAAAAACTCATACTTTCCAAATCGAAAGCAAAAGAAATAAATGTCTCGCGTTCTTTTGCATGTTCCAGTCCGTAGATAACCTTTTAAAAAATTTAATTGGTCTAGATACAACAAATTTACCCCGCACATCACAAATGCATCCGCTAACTCCTAAATAAAAGGAAATATTTTAGTAACCCTTTTACAACCGTTCCATTAACGTCTAGCTCCCATGTCATAACTACACTAAGATCCTAAAAATTACAACTGTTCTAATCGGAAAAATCTCATAATCTGACCTCTTCTACTTTACTGACCAATAATCTCTCAGAATCTGGACGCATGTAAATAACCTAAAGACATTTGTTAAATAATTCCATATAGCTACCCAAATTCCATTATGATCAACAGAAAAGTCTACATAAGTGTGTGAACGATTATAAAGCCATGGGTGTCTGTCTGTTTCATTACATTCCTTTAAACAAATTTATTATGTCCTCCCTTTTAAAATAAAATTACTTCAAAACTTTGGTCATGTTTTCGTGGACCTTAAAATTGAAAATACTTTACATTTGAAAAACTTTTACAATCCAAATACGAGATTTTCCCCAAAGAATCACTCTGAATCTGTTCAGTGGTGTCCAAATCATATCTAACCAAAATATTCGACCCGTGTCTATGGTAGTAATATGAGGCATTATTAACCATGCTTCCTGTTCCAGTTGCCAAAAAGTCCATATAATATCTAATGTGTAGATTTTTAAATTATTGGATCGTCAGAAACTGGTTATTTAACTTTATGTTTTGTTTTTTGTTTAAAAGTTCACGCTCATTCTGATATTCATAGAGAACAGGGGATGCGAATGTATCGGTAACCCAGCGTTTTTGTGCCCATTCTTCGTTGCGAGGCGTAGAATCCCGAAACCTAGTATTTATCTTTTTATGATGGTTTTCTCAAAATTCTTACCATGAACCTTTCGTGCCGTATTGTGATTCTGCGTGTAAAATGGGAATGCCGACTGCATTTAATTTGCACTCTGAATTGAATCTGGTTTCAATCTGAGAAAAATTCTAATATAAAAACCTCGTTTTACATGTTCGGTTGGTTTTGGTATATAGGTTGTCAGATTCATTGTAACATTCGCTTCCATTTTAACACTCCATTTACGTTGTGGTGGTGTTGGTTCAGTAACTGATGATAAGGTAGAATACCTACGATTAGGACGAGTCCACCAAAACCGAAAAGACGGTCTCCTAGAAGGAATTACGCCAACCGGAGTGATAGGGCGTGTATGTGCCTTATCTGGCATTGGCATTCCTGGCATCCTTTTGTATTTTTAAATACATAAAAAAACAATAAAAATACCATCCTAGTGGGGGCTAAATATTATAATTGTGTAGAATTTAAAATAACATTTCTTACAGCAAATCCTGGCGGAGTTGGTTCGAATGGGACGAGTCTACGAAAAGTTATTTGATTTTTAATATCGAAAACATACTTTGTGATTTCCACCTCTTTGACAAGCATAATGGGAACCGGAACAAGTTTGTCTACATGAATAGGTGGCCCAGGAACCGGAATACGGTGAATATATAGATTCGGTAATGAGCAATTACACCTTCCTATAATATTAACATATTATGTTTTAGACTACTAACCATCCTTTCCTTGAGGGCCCTTTTCACCAGGCTCTCCAATACTTCCAACTGGACCTGATCTACCCGGCGGCCCACGTTTTCCTTTAAATTACAATGTATAAATGAAGTAAACAGATTTCTAACCAGATGGTCCAAGTATTCCTTGTGGTCCCTTCATACCAGGAGGACCAACAACTCCGCGCAACTTTTTCCCTTCATCTGCACAATAGCGATGTACTCGTTGACAAGATGTTTCAAAAACATTTTTCTATGTAAATGAATAGGTGATATGGTAAAATAATTTTTACAGGAATGATTGAATCATGACCAAGAAAAATTGTCCATTGGCTCAATTCGTCATTTACTGATGTTTCTAACTCGGCTTTAGCCGAACGTTTGGTTCTTTGGATCGAGTTAAAAAACACTTTTTTCTTCTCTATTCTTAATTCAAGCCGCTAAAGATCAATCGTTTATTAAAATGAATAAGTTTATTTAAAGGGTTTACCCAAATTTTTTGATAAACATAGCCATAGAATAGTAACAAACAAAGTAAATGGAATAATTGCAAACATGTAAAAAAATATTTATTTTGATGGAGCTTTTCGGACATTGGAATGAATCGAATATGTTTGTAGCAAAATTAACCAACACAATTAACTGTTATGACCAAATAAACAAATCAAACTATCCAATTATTTATAAAATCGAGCTAGTTGTGAAATTAAATACTTATTTTTATTCAATAATATGCACTTTTATGCTGTAATTTTCCCTGACAGGCCAAATAAATTATCTTTGGAACGGTAGGTCGCTTTTTTATGTTTATGATACCATTAGATAGAAAATAAAATACGTAAAAATGCCGGAAATTTTAAAGTTTTTCCCGGGTTTTCCAGTAATTTTTCCCGGGTTTTCCAGTAATTTTTCTCGGTTTTCCAGTAATTTTTCCCAATTTTCCATTAATTTTTCCCGTTTTTCCAGTAAATTTTCCCGGGTTTTCCAGTAATTTTTTCCGGGTTTTCCAGTAATTTTTTCCGGGTTTTCTAGTAATTTTTTCCGGGTTTTCTAGTAATTTTTCTCGTTTTTTTCATTAATCTTTCTCGGTTTTCCAGTAATTTTTCCCAGTTTTCCATTAATTTTTCTCGTTTTTTTCATTAATTTTTCTCGGTTTTCCAGTAAATTTTCCCGGGTTTTCCAGTAATTTTTTCCGGGTTTTCTAGTAATTTTTTCCGGGTTTTCTAGTAATTTTTCTCGTTTTTTTCATTAATCTTTCTCGGTTTTCCAGTAATTTTTCCCAGTTTTCCATTAATTTTTCTCGTTTTTTTCATTAATTTTTCTCGGTTTTCCAGTAAATTTTCCCGGGTTTTCCAGTAATTTTTTCCGGGTTTTCTAGTAATTTTTCCCGGGTTTTCTAGTAATTTTTCCCGGGTTTTCTAGTAATTTTTCCCAGTTTTCCAGTAATTTTTCCCAGTTTTCCATTAATTTTTCTCGTTTTTTTCATTAATTTTTCTCGGTTTTCCAGTAAATTTTCCCGGGTTTTCCAGTAATTTTTTCCGGGTTTTCTAGTAATTTTTCCCGGGTTTTCTAGTAATTTTTCCCGGGTTTTCTAGTAATTTTTCCCAGTTTTCCAGTAATTTTTCCCGGTTTTCCAGTAATTTTTCTCGGTTTTCCAGTAATTTTTCCCATCGACTCTATTTTCGTTCCATTTTAACCAATTTTATTAAGTTCATTTTCAACTTTGTATTAATTATTTCTTATTTTAAAGGTTTAGTAGTCTATTCGCTAAAATGACTTTTCATAAATCAGGATTAAAGTATGAAAGAGAATGGAAAGAACAGGACTTTTCCAACTTTTGGGAACATTACAATGTTGCACAAAAATGGATTGGAATAGAGGTTTTTGTTAATTATTTTTTATTATCTTTGTTATTAGAAAAAGGCACGGGAGGAGGCCTGGAAAATTTGGAGGAATGGAGATGTTAATAACCAAACTTCGCAGTCCAATAAACATGTGCAACAACAAGAAAATAATTGTTTTTCTGATGGACAAAGTTCTGATATTTGCCCTGAAATGATTGACTTCTTGCGCAAAACTATTGATCACCGCAAGCAACGTATGGCTTCAAATTATTATTTGAGAAAGTTTAATTCTTTCACCTTAAGGGGATGAACATCGAAGGCTTGAAAAGGCTATGATTCCAAGTTCCATAAACAAAGGATTGGAATATCGAGATGCTACTGCCGGTAAAGAATAAGCAAATCTCCAAATTATAAATAAAAATCGTTTAGTGGGACGTTTGGACAATGTAGATATTCGCTCAGCCAATCTATCAAATTATGTTCAATGTAATAAAAATAAAGTACTTTATGGAGAGCCAGCTTTTCTGAAGTTAAAGGAACAGGAGTTGTCTATTCAAGAAAAATTCGAGGATCAACTTAAAAAGAATAAACCCCAAGTTTGGCCGAACATTCCAATGCGTTTTTAATTTATTTTTATTTCTATTTTCTTACTTCTACATAAATATTGGTCTTACAATTAGATAAAAAATGTTTAAATGTTGTTAACGTTTGTACTTAATTTTTCAAATCTCCTTAACGTTATTTATTTTTAATATCTATGGTTTTTCAACCAGCTCTAAATTATCTCAGCCAGGCGAGTTCTCAGTTAGTTGGCCACTCAGTTGATCAGCATAATCTGATAGGTCAAAGTATTAAAGTAGGTAATGAATTGTATGTTGTTAGATCATTGATTGCTGAAGGTGGATATGCTCTTGTGGTATTTAACATAATTCTTATTGTTAATTTTAAAACACTTTGTTAGTTTGCTGTACAGAATACAAAAAGCGATGAGTGGTTTGCACTTAAAAGGCAGCTGGCTCATGATAAAGTTACGGCTGAATCAGTTTCTCGAGAGATAAAATTTATGAAACAGGTTAGTTATTTCAATTAATTTGCAGGCGTAGTATTTATACGGTGCCGTAGTGAATGCTTGTTATACTACAACTACAAACTAAGAAATTTCTATTTAAATTTAGTTTTGTTTATTATAATAGTTGAATAATCATCCATCAATTGTTCACCTTATTCATGCGACACAGACTGATTCAAAAACAATTCAACAGCAGCAATATTACGCTGAATTTTTGATTTTAACAGAATTATGTTCCGGCGGCTCGCTCATTGATTATCTACAGAAAATGGAATTGACTATAGAACAAATTTGTAAAATATTTCACGCTACCTGTTCTGCCATAAGGCATATGCATGATCGTAATCCTCCGATTACACATAGAGATATTAAGGTTTTGATAACAATAACTCGGTTTAACTTTATTCAGATTGAAAACCTTCTTTTGGATTCCCTCGGGTATATTAAGCTGTGTGATTTTGGAAGTGCCACGACTGATATTTACCGGCCAAATAATGATTGGAACGTGTTGATGCGCTCACAGCTCGAAGAGGAGGTTACTACATAAATTTAACAACTTACATATTTTAGATGTCAAAATATACTACTCCAATGTATCGTTCACCTGAAATTTTGGAAACATATCAAAATTTTCCCATAGGACCTGCACAGGATATTTGGGTATTTTAAACCATGTTTTTTAATTTTCTTCTAAAAGGCTCTTGGTTGTTTACTTTTCTATCTTTGCTTTAAAGTACATCCATTTGAAGATAGTGCTAAACTTCGAATTATCAATGCAAAATATACTCTACCAAGGCATTCACAATTTGGGATATTCCATGATCTGATTAGTAAATTAACTAATAATACTATAATTTTTGCATTTAGACAGAACACTCCAACCCGATCCTTATTCTCGTCCCACAATTCAGGATTTATATGAACAGGTATTAAATGTATTCTTCCAATCTTAATTAATATTTTAGTTTTTAACTCTAGGTCGAAGATGTTGCTATGGCATTAAATATTGACCTTAACGAGCCAGTTATTCTATCTGATGATTTGAATTCTCTAATACCTAAAGGAGTATCTTCAAGCTCTATTCAATCTATGGTGATTATCATTTACTTATCATAGCTTTTTATTATATCAAAAATATATTAACGTCATAGACCTCCTCAAGGTTTTTTTCGCAGATCAATGAAAAGAAACACTATTGTTAGTAATTATCTTATTTCTAGTACAACCAAAGTGTCAAGTTCTTTGATCGTGGTGTGAATCTAATTAAAAGGATTAAAGAAAAGACTCCTGTCACGAATTTATCCGGTATTTAAAAGTATTGTTATAATGATAAACTCATTTTTGCAGAACACTTCAAAACTCAATTAGGATCAATTCAACTATTTTATTCAAATAATCCAATTAACACTTCTACAGAACGTGAGGGAAAAATTAATCCTCATAGTCCTTCTGCGCCAGTTTCTTGCCTTCAAACTAGAGAGATTCAACTGATACACGAAGATACACCATCTAAACTTCACCCAAAGTTAGACGAATTCTCTTTAAAAGATCGTGATCGTCCTATTATGACTTTTGACGATATTCTTGTTTCATCTAGTGAAGAAAGTAATCAAACAGAGAGAAGAATTGATCTATTTTCAGAAATAACTGGTCAAGGGAAGGAGGATATCATTCTAAATGGTTTGTTTCAACGAGATGATCTTGAATGACATTTATAATATTTTTAACAGAAAGCAAGCTACCAGTCACAACTCTATCTGATCATAATATAATAGATTTCCCAACAACTAGCTATCATACAAGTGGCATCAATTGTTCAAACATGCTAAATGAGTTTACTTGCACCTTTCCACAAAATTTACTTCAGAAAAGTAGCAAAATACCTGGTGAATCGACTAAAAACATAAGTATTGACGATTTATTTAAAATTGATGGACAAGAAACTGCTCCAGATAAAAAAACATCTTCCACCGTTGAACCTTCCTCTATTAATTACAATAAATCCAGTTCAGCTTTTATTTACCACCCTAACTTTATTATCTTTAATATTTCTTTTTCAGATAAAGTTTCTGAAAATATGAAAAAACCATCTTTAAATCTCGATCCTTTTGATGATTTGCTTGCTGCTCAGGGATTTATTTCAAAGACAAAGCGAGAGAATAAAACACTTTCTGAAATGGCTAAAGAACGTGATGCAAAAGAAATGGATCCTTTAGCTCTAAAGGTTTCTTTAATCATTAGGATAGCCTCGTTTTTTCTTTTGAGATAAAGGATTGGACTGATGGAAAACAAAGAAATATTCGTGCGTTGTTGGGTTCTTTGTCACATGTTTTATGGGAAGAGGCAAACGTTGCTTGGCAGCAGCCGAGTGTTGCAGAACTATTTGCGAAGGATATGGTCATTCTTCTAAATTATAAACTTAACAATAAAATTTTTATTAAGGTTAAAAAATTCTATAGGAAGGCGTGTCTGATAGTACATCGTTAGTTTATTTTATCTAGTTTAACTAAAAATTTTACTTTGTAGCTGACAAGCAAGTTGGAAGTATTAATGAACTGCTTGCTAAGGCAATTTTCACAGAACTGAATGATGCGTGGAATGAATTTACAAAATAAAATTTTAAATACATATGTATGTACAAGTGTATAATTTATTGACTTTGTTGTTTGCTTATAAACCTCGTTTTTATTTTTCTCATTAGTGATAGCGTCTAAATTAAGAATACAAATTGTCTCAAAAGTTTTGGTTAAATTTGAAAATTTACAGCAAATATTTAGTTTTAAAGATGTCAGAATTTGAACACCAAAGTGGAAGACCGCTTGACTGTTTGTGCATGGCTCTTAAAATTTACAAGCAGGAGTTAACCCTTAGCTCTGGTGAAAAGACTTATAAGATTGGAATGAGCATTGGTTTTTTTTTGTTTTTGCCTTTTTATTTCTTCTTAGGTGGTGGAATTGATCAGGATTTTAGCAAATCAATTTACAAAGACAACGTAAATGAGAATTTCCATAATAGGTATATTTTAACCTTTTTTAGGGAATATATGTTACACATGTCGAACCGGATTCGCCATCCGAAAAAGCGGGAATGCGGGTGCATGATAAAATTCTTCAAGTTAACCAAATCGATTATGTGAGTAAGGAGTTTTTTCGCTTTTCATGTCTTTTAGACGATGATTACGCATAGTCGAGCCGTAAAGTATTTGAAGAAGGATACCATATTAGATGTACTTGTTGCACGAGGAAAAGAAAAATAAAGTTTTTGGGTTAGTTTATCTAATTATTCATATTAATGTATAATATTAACTACATACATATGCGAATATTAATAAAGATTATCAGTAGAAATCAGGAAATTAAATAAATTTGTTTCATCAAGGAATTTTTATCAGAGTTAAGGATGCATGCTAAATTTAAATGGTAAAAGCAGGTATAAACGTAGGCGGCATTGTTGTTGTCTCATGATGCTGTTGTTGATTAGAAGTAAGAATCACTCGGCTTTTAAGTTGTTCAAATGGTTTAACCATTTTTATTTTCATTTTTTGAATGAGCACGTCAGGTATAAGAAAGCTGACACGCTGCAACTCGCATCTTACTTGGGGCCTAAATTTTTTAAATGGGAGTACCAACAAAGATTATCAAGTTGTTACTTACTGCGCTCCTTCTTTCACTGCAATCTCCAAAGCATCTTCCAAGGATGATATAAAAACTTTCCCACTTATTCGTTTTGTAACGTTCCTTTGGAATAACCATGCTTTGTCTTCCTCGTCTGCTACATAACGGAACAATCGAGGATATTTTCCAAGTAGATGGCCGCGTGTAGACGTAAACCCCAACAGTTTATTGAATTTGGAAATGAGTACAAATGGAGAATCACTCGAAAACCGATTCGGATCCCACTCGAATTAACGGTTTATGAAATAGTTTTTTAAAATTTACCTTTAGTGCTTCAGCATGAGTTATAGGTTGTCTTCCATTCATCACTGGAGTGCCGCTTCTCCCAGTATCCAAATCAATCTTTTTAGGTCTACCACGCTTCTTTGGCCGGTCTGTTAAAATACATAAATTATTTACCAATCGAAATTGTAGTAAGAAATAGTAAGAAACTAAGGTCTTCTAACTATTTATTTAACCTGAAAGAGACGATGGAACATTTTGCAACGAAGAATTATAGCTAATTAAACTCCCATCACTTTCATTATCATCACTATCATATAAATGTGACATTTCAGTTTGCATTTGCAGTTCAGATAGATTATGCTTCAATAGCGCTGTATGTGCCTAAAGACTATTTGAATTCCTTAAAAAACTAAATTTTAACCGGAACGCATTTACTTTGTCCCTCGTCAGTTTCCTTTGGTTGCGAAGAAAACAAGGTTTTAGCGCCATCTAGAATAGAAATGCATAACTTATTAATGTCATCTTCTGCTACTTCCTAAATAAAGTTTAATAAAAAAATTTTAGTAAATTGAATACATGTCCGTTTCTTCGTAAATTTTCAAAAGCAGGTGTGAATGTACTCCGCAAATGTCGATCAATAACTTGCTGAAAATAATGATATCTCTGTAAAAAAGAATATTTACCTTAATCTCTTCATTGAAGTCAGGTTGGAATACCTGAAAAAGAAAAGGTTTAGAACAGCAATTAAAAGATCAAACCATGACTGCCTGAAACCAGACATATATCACATAATAAATCCTCTAGTTAAATTTACAAACCTGTCTAAGTACATCCAACGATTTAGTTGTATCATCAGCCATATCGCTTTTATTTCTTCGTAATGCTTGCCTTAACGAATTTGTTTTAGCCGTTGTATCATCACCAGATGCAGAGAGAAGATTTTCCAGAATTTCAATGCGTCTATTTAGTTTATTACCATTGCAGTTTCCAGGAACATAAACCTCAGAATCACAATCACGCATTTGATTTGAATCACAAATAGCTAAAAAATAACACTTAATAGTGAAACAATTGAAATATTGAACAAAATTGCATGGTAATTGTGGTAAAAATGAAAAACAAATTGAAAAAATAAAAAAACACTTATGTAAACTTGAAAATAAAATTTTTTCATTAATAATGAATTTTGATTATAATCTAAAACGCTAACCCCTCGACCAAGCTTGCAACTGATGAAAAAATTCAGTTGAGTACATGAATTTATATTTGTGTTGTTTACTTTTATTTAATTAGTACTTTAATTATATTTTTGTAAGATCCTTAATCAACTTCTAGAAATGAAACAGATTTCAAACATTCCACATTCATCGTTGCATTTATTGACAATTTTTTTCCTTTTCTTCTTCACAATTGTTGCTATTCATTCCCAATTATTTTATGAGAAATCTGAAGAGAACAGCTCCGCTGATAGACTTCATCCACCTGATACAAATGAACTGCGTCAATGTCTTTCACCTGATTTGAAAGAAGAAGTTTGTTTTCTTTCTTTTAAGAATTTATTATCTGTATAGGAGAAAAGTTTATTCCGGTTCTTCGCTGCTGTTATTGATGCTGGTTCAACTGGTACCAGGTTTATCATTTAACAAAATTTCTGAGTATTATTCATATTCCAGGCTTCATATTTTCGAATTCAGTCATGATACGGTTCGAGACCCCAGCACTTTTAAATTGGAGTCAGAAACGTACAGAGAGGTAGTTTTTATCATCTTTTAATGAAAATGAGTTTATCGTTAAAAGATTCAATTCTTTTAATTATTTTATTCCTAATAGACTAAACCAGGCGTTTCTTCTTTCGCCAAAACACCGGAGCAAGCGGCAGAGAATATTCGTGTGCTGCTACTCATAGCAAAGAAACATATTCCAGAAGAGCTTTGGGCAAAGACTCCGATAACATTTAGAGCAACCGCTGGTGTTAGATTATTAAATGAAAAAGAAGCTGAAGGGTTACTTTCACATGTAATTTAATTTATCTATTCTTTAAATATATATGTACATAAATATAATTAAAGATTGAGACCGAAATAATGTCGAGTGGTTTGTTAGTGGATGATGATGCAGTTGGTATGTTAAGTGGTACAGATGAAGGCGTTTTTGGATGGTTTACTTTAAATTTTTTGCTTGAACGGCTTGATAATGTCCTAGAGGGGAGTAAGAAACTTACATTAGTAAACTATTAAAAAATATTTCTAGGGGGAAAAGCTGCAATTGCACTTGATTTGGGTGGTGGCTCAACACAAGTAACTTTTGTACCAAATGATTTTAATGCTGCAGTGCGTGGACTTCCGCGTCAAAAATATTCTCATCGTCTTAAAATTTTCGAAAAGGAACTTCGTCTTTACACTCATAGGTATATGAGTACAGAAAATATTAACCTCACTTTTTTTAGCTATTTGGGCAATGGCCTCGTTGCTTCGCGTCTAGGTATTGCTAAATTATCAAGCCCAGATTGGAGCAGTGCTGCAGCTCCGACACTAAAAACTCATTGTTTGCCAAAAAAGTTTATTCTTGATGATTTTGATTATGCCGGCAACGTTTGGTTAATTAGGTATTCTGCAAATAAAAAATATTATTAGTCACATTGTAGTTTCTAATCAATATTTTAATTTATTCTTACATTAGTGCAACAGTTGATGCTAGTTTCGAAACTTGTTTGGAGACAGCAAAGCATTACGTGACAAATTTGACTGACGTAAAACAAATCGGACCACTAGTGGATAATGAAGAACTTTATTTGTTTGGATACTTTTTTGACCGCGGAATACAAGCAAATGTTGTTGAATATACTTTGGAGCAAGTAGGAGGAGAAGCGAAAGTTGTCGACTATAAACTTGCAGCTGAAAAAGGTTTTGTTTATTTAAAAATTTTTTAAATTGTAATTTTAGCTTGTGCTATGCCATCAGAAGCAATCGGACCCGAAAGCCACCAACCTTGGCAATGTCTTGACTTAACATATATTTATACGCTTTTACATTATGGTTATGGATTGCCTGACGAAAGGACAATTCATGTAATTTTTAAAATGTATCCTATTTTTAAATGGAATATATTTTTTAAGTTGGTAAAAAAGATTCGATCAATGGAAGTTTCTTGGGCATTGGGTGCTGGCTTCCACCTCTTAAATTCTTATCATGAAAGTAAACTTAAAGAATCCAGGGATGAAAAGGAACGTCAGTTGAAGGAAGCTTTGGAACGTGATCGTAAGGTAAATAACTTAAAGAAAATGAATTTAAACTTTAAAAATAGGAATTAGAAGATCGGCGGAAGGCAATTGAGGAGAAAGAAGCAGTAACAAATCGACGTTTGGCTTCTTTCTCAAAATTAACTAAAATTTTCCATTGGCTCAGTGAATGGTTGACGCACTTGCTTACTTCGCTCAATTTAATCTCTTAAAAATGAAGGCCATGTATTTCAAAGTATTAAATCTAAAGATTCTTATAAAATTATTTTGTTTCTTTAAATTATTATTGAAATTTATATATTTTAAAAATATAGAGATTTATGTTTTGGCCAATTTGAATATCTGTACAATAATATATATACCTATTAATTGTTCAGGGAAAAAGAATTAAGTAGTTGTCAAAACATGTATAATAATTATATATCACCGCTTAATTAATTAAAGTTGTAATTTTGAAGTATACAAGTAGGGTAGTTAATAGGCAAATACATAATTATTTCTTTTCAAATTTTGCTGCAAGAGCCTTTACATCAATTTTTGAAGTGATATTAGATTCAGTTTCACTTATATTCTTATCTGAAGAATTTTCACCAACTAAACCTTTATATTTTGATTTAATTTTTGGTTTTTCTTCAGTGTTAGGTGTAGTAGGACTTTTAGTGATAGTTATAAGATTACGATGTGGCGGGACAGGGGGTGGTGGCGAACCCGCTGAAGATGTTGATGATTTTTCATATCCTTCTGCTACAACTAATGCCTTCTTTTCTTGAGGTTGTTTTTGAGTAGATTTAGAAACTTTTTGATGAAGTAAATTTTTAGATGTCTCAATTTTTGGGGCATAACAAGATACTCCATTATCTCCAGTTTGCCGTTGATTAAATGTTGAAATCATAGCTTGATGAGAAAAAGAAGAACACCCAAATGGGTATGGGCGTGTCGCATCAACGTGAAGAACTTCTCTATTAATCGCTTTTCCATTTTGTTTTAAATCTTCTCTATTGTCATTCCAAACAGCATTTAAACTTTCTCTACGAAACTCTTCTTGTCGCAAATGAGCGTCTGGTCTAGCTGGTGCCTTTATTTATAATTTTATACAAAATCTTATTAAATTTAATTTACCTTTCGAATTGGAATAAGATTGAAGCTTCTAAGTTCGAGAAGGATACGTGCTTTCGACCAAATTCTGATAGATAAAAATATTTTCTAATTTAAAAACTAACCTTTTATGCAACCAAAATCCTTTTTTACGTTTAAAATAAACGGAAGCAACTACAAATAATATAAATACAATTGAAAATAGGTAAAGAAATGTTAAGGCTGGATTAAAAGAATTTGTACTGGCTGGTCCTTTAAATTAAAAATATCTAATTTAAATACATATTCTATTAAATAATTACCGCTGTTTACAGAGCCTCCATAACCAGGCAAATCACATGCAACACCTCAAGATAAACCTTCTCTAAATGAATAGATGTTTAATTACCTCCATAGCCGCTCATACAATGACAATTTCCAACATTATTACAAATCCCGCGAGAATTACAATCTTCCGGATCACACCGACTAACCATTTCCAAAATAGTTGTTTTATTATGGCATACTGCATTGACACATATCTTTAAGAGTAAAATAGTCTTCAAAAAACAATTGTTTTTAAATTTTCTTACATGATTATTACCACATTCAGCTCCATCTGGTACCATACCAGGATCTGATTTTCTTTTCTCACCAGTTCCAGCTATTGTTGTGCGCACGACTCGACAGATTTCATCCTTACCAGAACTTGTTCGAACATAACTATATGCAGAATATATTGTTGATGGATCACCAAACACAGGTTTTTCACTTTCGTGTACACATTGAAGTCGTCCACAAGTTACATCGCTATAGAGCATAAAAATAAAAGCAGCAAAGCATAGACAAACCTAGGTTTGCAACGAATATATTGATCAGTGGTTTGACGATAACCGCAATTTCCACTAAAAAAGTTAGATTCTTTTTCGGTACACTTTTTGTCACCTGAATGCGCCATATTCGTTAAAAGAATAACACTCCGGAACGGAATTATCAGCATTAGGTCCCCAGAGAAATTGGCATTGCTGTTTACGACTTAAAAACAAGTTACATTATCATTAAAGTTATCATCACCTGCCACATACGCCTTGATAACAAAATGCCTTAAGTTAGGAAAAAATTTATTAAAAATTTCATAGTTAATACTTCCAATGCACCATCTGGACAGGGATGCCCATCTTGTACAAAAAAGTCTGGTGGACAGATTGGATTTTTCCCATCGCAATATTCAGGCAGATCACAACTATTTAATGCACGTCGACATTCACTGGCCATTTTTCTTAAAATTAAGCATTATAAAATTTTAAAATAAGATTTAAAAACAACTTCAATTTACAAGAATCCAAATCACAACAATCCCCTTCAGCACATTCAGCTTCAGGCGCTAATTTACACTCTGCGGCTATACAACAAGAATTTGGACAAATTGTAGTACTCCCACAGTCGCAATCCTCACCATCCTCAAGCACACCATTTCCACATTTAGCACCACCAAAAGCTACCTTTGGAACATTATGCAGACAGTAATCGACGCCCCGACGAAGAGAGGAAGAAAGAGTGTCCAGTGAACAGTCAGAAAAATAAGATGATGAATTAACACTAAAGGTGACGAACTACATATCGATATTAAGTTAAAACCTGTTACTTTGGGGCGCCATGATGCAAGAATCAACTGGACATTTGCACGATGGACTTATATCGTGGTCCATTCTTAAAAATAAAGAAGTTATATGACACTAAAAATTAACCCAAAATTATGGCCCATCTCGTGTGCAACTGTTATTCCCACAAACACCTGAAAATAATAGTTAGTATAATCGACAGTAAAAAAGAAATTACTGGATTTTCTGAATGATCAACAATTACACCACCAGAATAGTCAAAAGAACACATTGTCCCCTTTAAAGTTGAGAAATTAATTATTATAATTGGATTTATTTGCCTTATAAGCTTTTCCAATTACAGAGCCAAAATGGACATCCCTTGATAATTATATATGTATTTTAAAATAATCTTTATAAAGACTAACGTTAAAAGTTGAGCATTGTCATGTGAATGTCCTTTAGAAAGTAATGATCTACGGAAATTAAGAAAATCCCTCAACGTTCCATCAGAATTCTCTGTTACCTCCAAAGCATTTTTGTCTTCCCAAATATTTGCCCAAGTAAGTATTACTCGAATATTTAAGGGAGCATACAGCTGACGATAAAATGCAAAAATGTTTAAAAATTTTAAAAACCGAATTAACGGTACTAGAAATTGAATGAAGACGTTCAATAACTCGCTTCTTGTCTTGCTCATATTTTTTAAACTAAAAAACAAAATTATTAAAGCAATTAATTTATTTTTCATATGTACATACAATTGAATTGTCAGCAATCATAATTAATTCAACCCAACGTTTAATTCCATCAATATATTCAGAATAATAACTGGGCATACGTTTGTTCTCAAATTCTGATCTTTTATTCCTAACTTTCCACTCTAAAAATAATGATGGCAAATAGGAGAAAAAAGAAACCGCAAATCGGAGAATTTCGAAAGACATACAATTTCTCATTTAAGTGTCCAACTACAAATTGGAATCCATTATGCCGAATGATACCACTAAAAATAAGTTGAAAAATTAAAATAAAGCATTTAAAAATAAACCTTAAATCATTAATATTACATAGATGCAAAACACTGTGCTCTCCCCTATAATCA
Organism: Meloidogyne exigua; assembly: GCA_018905775.1. NCBI lineage: Eukaryota > Metazoa > Nematoda > Chromadorea > Rhabditida > Meloidogynidae > Meloidogyne > Meloidogyne exigua. The sequence goes on along the minus strand of JAGUQR010000001.1, from coordinate 3,884,124 downwards.
ATAGCTTCGTAAATACAATTAACAGTCTATAAAAATTAAAAATTTAAGCACTGTCATAAATTACAGGTGACGTCCTGAAGAATTCCAATTCGAAAGCATCAGAAAAATTAGCAGAATTACTAAATACAAGCAGCAATGAAGCTCTCTCAGATTTGACCTAAAAATGTAAAAATTAATTTAGAAAACTTTAAAACCAAGTTAATCAGTCCAGCAGCATCAGTTCCATAATTGGTCCTGTTTAAACCGTCTTGAACAAACAGTGTGCAAGCCAAATAATTCATTATAGGATAAATTTTCTTAAACTTTGTATAAAAAATATTTTGGATTAGAATAATATTCAAAATAAATAAACCAATAAAGGTTTTGTGAAATCTAAGCATTAATAAAAAAATTTTTCATTTCATTAAATAAATATAGCATTTAAAATAAATATAAAATTAAATATTTAACTTCAGTCAAGACCATTTGCGCATTAAAAAAGCATTGATCAATTTAAACCAAATCTATTTTAATAAATTAAGTTAAATTTTTTATCAAGGTTAAATAGAATTGATCAGTGCTTTGAAAAATAAAATATAGGTTTTAATTTGGCAGTTTAAGTGAAAAAATAACAAATTTGTTAAAAGTTTAAAGAAAAAATAAAATAAAAGCAAACCGAACATCTATATATTCTAATTAACTCTATGTCGAGTGGCTTTAACCATTTTTGCATATAAAAAAATGAAATATTCAATATATGTTAATAATATACATATAAATAAGTAAGCAATATAGGCTCAAAAATAGTAAAAGTATACATTAGCGCTACAGATGCTGGTCCTGCGCAAATACATTATAAGAGGCTTTTGCAGCACAAGAGGAGGATGAAGACGATGAACTAACTCCTGCGGAGTTAACAGCCGATTCCGAACTGGGAATTCTAAACAATAAATAAATAAAATTTATTAACCTGTAAAAGCGTTCCTGAGTAGCCAGCTCTTCATTAAATTTTGCTTCCAAATCCTAAAGAAAATGTTAAAATCAAAAAGAAATTTTATTTATAAATTAAATATGAAAAAAACCAACAGCTTTCCTGGACGACAACCTGGACCTCCATTCAGCAAGTACCTGTTGATATTGATTCTCGTATTCAGCAAGTTTTGCCCGTTCATTGTCTAAAAGCATGTTCCTCTTCTCATTCTAAAAAGTGAATATATTAAAAATAATTTAATAATAAAAAATACATGAATTTCTTCCAACTCACGAAGAACATTCTGATTGTTCTCAACCAATTGAGCTAATTTCCTTTTACATTTTAAATCATACTCATCCATCTTTAAACGAATCCTCTGTTTTTCTTTCTCTTCAAATGCCTTAATTTTTGTCGTCCATGTTTCTGAGCTTTCACCCTAGATAGTTAGAATTTTGTTTATTAAAAAGATTAAATTTAATGACCGGTAAGTCAACTTCCAAACTTTTTCTAAACATCATCGTGCGCGTCTTACTCTCATTTCTCAAAACTTTAGGTAATGCTTTTCTATCAATTGTCAACGCACGTAACATATTTTCTTCATTTGCTTGATTAATACGCCTCACATGTTCTTGTTCTTTCGCGTGTCTAAAAATCAGGATTGTCACATTAGTGAAAAAGTGTACGGAAGTTGATGGAATAGAACCATCCTAAAAATGCATAAACCTAAACACAACCGACTGAACCACAAGCTAAATCTCACTCAAAATTATTTATTCGCCTATGCTTTTATACCGTGTATACTAAATAAGCATTTTTTAATGAGAAAACCTTGCGAGCATATGTGTTCTCTGCAAATGAAAAACATCCTGAAATAGAAGACACAATCAAAATGAAATTTTCCTAATAAAATTACACGAAATTGTTGGGTCAATAAGGCATGTTTCTCTGCTAATTGCGCCTCTTCTAATTCCCATTTAGCAGTTTCAAGTCCCCTTTCTAATTGATGCTTTTGTTCCAAAAATTGCCTTTCCAATAAACAAAGTCTTTCACGATGGCGATCCTGTGCCTTTTGTAAGAAATTTTCACGATTCCGTTCTAACTGTATGATAAATTCTGACTCCTGAATTAAATGATTAATAGTCTAATAATATCTATCTAACAAAACCTTATCAATTTGGTATCTCTCAAAAGACTCTTGTTTCTGCTTCATTACCGATTTGCGTTGAGATTTTGGAAGCATTCCAACCTCTTGTTTTAGAATTTTTTCCTGTTGTTTTAATCTATCACGAAATAGTCTCAAATCCCTCTCCTTGCAAATAGAAAGATTCTTTAATTATATTCAAAACTTTAAAACCTGGTCAATTCTGATTCTTTTAGCTAAATTACGCATTTCTTCTTCTTGCTGCTTTTCAGTCTCTTCCATTTTTTTCTTCTGAGCTTTTGATATTGCTTCAACTTCAGTTTCATACGATTTTTGTATAGCCTAAAAATAGCAATGTATTTCAGAAATGTGCAATAAAAAAACCTGTAATTCAAAGGCAAACTTTCGTTCTTGTTGTTCACGTATTTGATCAGCTCGTCCATTAAGTTCTTGTTGCTGTCGTGCCTCTTCTCTTTGTATTCTTTTTAAATCTCTCATCTCCTTTTTCCTATAAACAAATTTATCAAAAATAGAATTTTATATAAACCTTAGTTCATTATCCTGTTTCTCGCCCAAGATATGCATTGTTGTACTGGTAACCTCGACTCCATCAACAACATAAGTACGCGTTCTTTTGGTTACCTTAATATAAATATTATACAAAATTTTTGTAGATTCTAAACAGTAGCTCGATGAGGTGATTTTCGCATTGGAACGTGTGGAGGAGGAGGAGGCTGTTGCTCCTGTTGTTGTTGCGGAGGAGATCGATTTATTTGTTTTACATTCTTAAAATTTAAAAATTATTTTATAAGTAAAAAAAGGAAATACTGTTCGTTCTGTTCCAATTGAATTTGTGTTCGATGTTGGAAGACCGAAATGTTCGTGAGTAAGAGATGGAGATGCAGAAACTACTAACCATGTATTTTGTTTGTTTGAGGGTTTATCATCCAATGGATGTGAATGTCGTTGATTTAGGTTACCTCCATTGGGAGCAGAAGATTCAATATTTTTTGACGTAGTAACACTTCCCGACCTTTTAAACTTCTCTTCAATAATAGAGCTTCTTTCAGGTAAAACAACTAAAATCACGCAATATCAAAATATAAGATTAATTTTATAAAACTAACTCTTTATAATTTCCTTTTCGGTGTCCACCCTGGAGATATTATCCTCAACATCGTAATCAATTGGTGGTTCTGGCGGCGGAGAATCATCGTCACTAGACAAATGTATCATTGTTGGTTTATGGTGTAATTGTTCTTTAGACAGGTGAATATTCTCTGTCAATTTAGTTCTATTGTCAACAGAGGACTGCGACGAAGAAATAGTTCCGTTTCCAAGTACGGCTGACTCAGAGCTGTAAAAAATAAAAATAATAAACTAAAAATAAGCTCAAACCCAAGTGAAGCAAGAGTATTTCTGCTACCAACATCCTCATCCCCATCGTTATCGAGAATATCGCAAAGATCGTCCAAAATTTGAATAGCTTCTCTTCCAGAAGGACTATCAATTTCGATGCTGAAATTAAAATTTTCATTTCACTAGATAGAAATGGGTTTGACTATGAATAAGAGACAATGTGAAAAACAATAAATTTTTGTTTTGCGATAATTTGCTAAGTTATTTTAATAATGGTAAAAATATAAAAGATGCTATGTTAAAAATAATTATATAAATTATTTTAATGAAAAATATGTAGTAAATACAAGAAATATAATAGATGAATTTGATGTAATATTAGTTGAATTAAACACTTCTGACTGGTAATTTCTTAACGAAAAAGCGCCTTAAGAAGATCCTGTACGCAAGAAAATAGAAAAGATTAAATAAATTTATCGTTATTTCATAGGATTTAAAAGAAATGCCAGTTTTTAATGAGATTTTTTATTAGCAAGGAGAATTAAATAGGTTAAAATATTATTACGAGATAAGAAAAATTAGCCGATTTTATGTTTCCAAAACATCAAATTCAAGTATTTTTAGCTAATCTGACGTCTCTAAAGGTATAAAAACGGTTTATGAAAGCAATTAAAAAAAGATTAATTAATTATTGGAGATTATAGTGTTGATAAGGAAGAGAAATAGAATTAGAATTATCTGTGATTAAAATAAGAGGGAGAAGAAATACCGCCTAGAACTTTTGTAAACTTATGATTTTTAAAGAAATCGTTAAGTACATACTTGTCTGCTCCAACCTCAATGATCTCCTCCAAAACATCTGCATTCTTTTCACATAACAATTTCACAATAGGCCTCCTGTCTGTAGAATTGCGAATGAAGTGATGCTGAAGAAAATAATAAAATCTTTTGAAGTTTTAAATTTTAGTACATTTAACAACTGTTGCGTATTCCAACGTTCATCAGGATTCTTTACAAGACATTTACGCAAAAATTCAGAGAAAGTTGGAGACCATCTTTCAGGATGTGCAAGTGTTGGTGGTTCCGATTTTTGAATTTTAATGGCGACACGCATTGGATTCATGCTATGATTTGGAGGATCAATCTGTGCCATTTCAATGAGTGTTATACCAAGAGACCAAATATCAGCTAAAAGAATAATTAATTTTCATCACAAAATAACCTCTAGAATCGTAAGGCTGGTCTTTAAAGGTTTCACAAATAATCACTTCTGGTGCCATCCAATGAGGAGTTCCAATGAAAGTATCACGTTTTTGATTATTCTTCATTATTGCAGATACGCCAAAATCAGCTGAAAAATTAAAAAATTTACATGACTGGCCTGAAGTTTTTATTATTGATAAAAATAAAAACCAAGTTTAACGACCCCATCAGCAGTAAGCAAAATGTTCTCAGACTTTAGATCTCGATGAATAATAGCTAAAATAAAACAAAATTAATGAAGTAAAAAACCAGAAAAACCTTTAGAATGAAGAAATTCCAAAGCTCTAACAACTCCATGAGTAACATAAGCGATTTGAGGTTCAGTTAACGGCTTGTCTAGATCGATCATTATAGAATTAATTGCACCACCAGCACAATATTCGAGCATCATCTATAAATTTAATAAAATAATATTCAAATAGTTAAAATTACGTAAAGTTTTTCTTCATAAAAATAGCAAGCATGAAGCCCAACAATATTTTCATGTTCCTTTGAGAGTGCAAGAATTTCAATTTCAACAAGAAAATCTTCCAAATTTTCTCCTTCTTGTAGTGAAATTGCCTTAAATTATAAAACTTAAATGTCTAAAATTTTAAAATTAATATTAAAACCTTTGAAGCAGCAATCAAATGAGAATTATTTAGACTAGAGACTTTTTCAATTTTTCCAAAAGCACCTTCACCAATTTCTCCAAGCACTTTCCAATGATCCATAGGGTTAACATCTTTTAGTATTATTGATGGAAGTTTAAGGTTTGTAGACTGATTATTAGACTGTTGTCCAAGCAATAAATTCTTAAACATGCCAAAAATGGCCATTTTATTGCCTAAAATTATTAAATTTATTTTTAATAAAAGAATTAAATGCAAAGAAAATGAAAATGCTAGAAATGTAATCAAAACAATTTTTGATATATTTTCTAAGAAATGTGTTTTTAAAGGAAATTAATGTGTGATTCACTTAACCTAAGACAACATAAAAACCCTCCTTTTTAAAAGAAAATTATAGGCAATCTGGTAAGATCAAAAGAAAGTTAGGGTGAGACCCAATTGATCGCGACGCGAAATCATATATTCGCAAGCCACTAACATTATTCATTAGTTCTTTATCTTCTTTTGACTTGTTATTTTTTAATTCTTTAAAAATTTTTAGTAAAATTTTCGATCAAAAGACAAATAGAAAATGCCTCCAGTAGAAAATGTGGCACCAACGGCACAGCAGCCGCCTATTAAAGTTTCTGGACGAGAAGAAGATTCTATGAACAAAGAACCTTCAATGAGTGGACAACAAATTGTTGGTTTAATTATTCCACCGCCAGATATTCGAAGTTTGTTATACATTAGATTTACCAAAGCTTTTTTTATAGCAATTGTTGATAAAACTGCTCTTTTTGTTGCACGAAATGGAGTTGAGTTTGAGAATAAAATTCGTGAGAGAGAAGCTTCTAATATACGCTTCAATTTTCTTACACCTGTTGATCCATACCATGCTTATTACAAAAATAAGGTAAAAGAATTCGAAACGGGTGTTGCTTCAGCAGAATTATTGTCAAAAATAAAAATTCCTGATGCAGTTCGTGAACATATACAGAAGGCTGAATTTGTTCCAAAGAATCCGCCAAAAACTTTTGAATTTTGTGCAGATCCATCGACTATAAACGCTTTTGATTTGTTAATTTTATTTAAAAAATAATTTAACCTTCATTTTTCATTTAGAGATCTAATTCAACTTACTGCATTATTTGTTGCAAGGAATGGTCGACAATTTCTCACCCAATTAATGAACCGAGAGGTTTATTTTTTTAATTTAAAGAAGAAAGGGTTTCAATTTTAGGTTCGAAATTTCCAATTTGATTTTTTAAAGCCGCAGCATTCCAACTTTCAATATTTTACAAAATTAGTTGAGCAATACACAAAAGTGAGTTATTATTCCAGCTTTTCTTCTTTTATGCTTTTATTTTAAGGTAATAATCCCACCAAAGAATATATATGATGATCTTCGCAATTCTTCTTCTCATCAAAAAATTTTAGAAGACGTTCGATATCGAGTTGGTTGGGAAAAGTTTCAACGCGCAGTTAAGGATAGAGAAGACGCTGAAGTTGAACAAGAACGGATCGCCTACAATCAAATTGATTGGCACGATTTTGTCGTAGTTCAGACAGTAGATTTTCAACCCTCCGAAACACGTTAGCATTTTTTAAATGAAAAATATTAAAAGATCAACTAGGAACAGTTAGCCTAGTTCTTTCTATTTCATTACTATTTTTCAGTAAATTTACCTTCACTCTGTACTCCGCGCGATGTTGGGGCCAGAATTTTACTTCAACAACGTACTGAAGCTGCTAAGGCTGCTGCTGAAAGCGTTGCAATGGACATGGATGAATCGGAATCTGATGAGGAAGAAGAACAAAGAAAGCAGAAGAATAGAGACGATTTCGATGAAGTACAACAACAAGTTGGTGGAATGGATATTGCTGAAAAGCAACATGCTGGTTCAACTGTTACTCAACCAACCCCGGCTGCTCCAATAGCTGGGAACGTTGTAATTCGTGATTATGATCCTAAAAAAGGTATATATTTTTTAGTTATATAAATTTTTTGCTTAAGCACGTGCTGGAACTGTTACCAAAGGGCAGAATGAAAAGTACATAATTTCACCGTTGACAAATGAACGCATTCCCGCAGACAAATTACACGAACATGTTCGGTATAATACGGTTGATCCTCAATTCAAAGAACAAAGAGATCGGTATCTTAAAAATTAATTCAAAATTATATACTTGAAATTAGTGAACAAATGGAACGACAGGATGAAGATCCAATCACAGCATCTGGAACAGAAATTTCCCGCAACATTGCCAAGTTGGCAGAACGCCGTACTGATATCTTTGGTATTGGAGAAAAAGGCGTGGAACAGACCATCATCGGTAAGAAACTTGGGGAGGAAGAACGTCAGTTGCCCCGATCCGATCCAAAAACAATTTGGGACGGACAACAAGCCACGATTGATGCTACAACTCGAGCAGCCCAGCAAGCTGTTTCGTTAGAACAACAGATAACAGAAATTCAACGCCAACATGGATATTTACCAAACCCTGCTGCAGATCGTTTTGCACCGAACACACCAAGTCCTGCCGTAACAACCACCGCGGCTCCTGCCTCTACTCCAATACCGCCACCGCAACCAACTACTGTTCCGACTCCTATTCCACCAGTTGAACTTTTTTCACGCTAAATAAAAAAATAATTTTAGCGACCTCCACACATTCCAGCTCCTCCAATTATTTCAAACGTTGCTAAAATTATACCTGGAAATGTTGTTCCACCTCAACAACAACCTATGCGTATGCCACGCATGCCATTACCTGGAATGCCTCCACCTCATCTGCTTCCAATGGGTATGCCAATTCCTGGAATTCCTCCACATATTGCTATGGCTCAACATGGTAGCCACTTTATGCCCCCTCCACCACCACCTTTTTTCGATGATAGCGGCCCATCTGCTGTAAAGAAACCCAGAGCGGATGATGCTTTAGAACCAGAAGAAAGTTGGGTACAAAAAGTCTCTGGCCAAATAACCGTAAAGTTGAGCACACCACAAACAGATGAATGGAATCTTAAAGGTCAAACGTTCAGTATACAATTGGAGATAACGTCAACTGTAAATGAATAAATAAATTTAATAATCTTTATTTTTTATAGGTAAGTGCACTCAAATCACTTATACAGGAACAAACAACTGTACCCGCATCAAAAGCTAAGCTTGTTTATCAGGTTTATTTTGAGAAATTTATTCAGTCCTATTTTATTACTTTTTAAGAATACTTTTCTCAAAGACAATTTTACTTTGGCATATTACAATTTTGTGAATGAAGCAAGCGTTCAGTTGATGTTGAAAGAACGTGGAGGAAAGAAGAAAAATTAAAATTTTGATTAAAGATGTGTGTAGTTTCTTTTATTTTATTTTTGTGAACGTGAGATAACCGTTTTATTTTTAGAAAAAAATTTCAATATTTGTTTGTTTCAGGATAAATTATCCAAATATTTATTAATAAACATTTTTTAAATAAAACAGGTTTTTAAATGGAAAAAGAATACTTTAAAATAATTTAGATGAAAAATGGCAAGAGAAAGATGAAAATGAAGTATGAAATGATAATAGATTTTGGGTAACAGAATCTAGACAGTTAGTAAAATCTGATTTAGAAGTAATTTTATAAAATAAAACAAACCTTTGTGCTTGAAAAATTTAAAAGAATTCTTCAACTTGTGTAATCAAAATGTATGAGCAAATACAAACTTTGAAAAAAGGCACAAACAGATAATTTTGTATAAGGGATTATGCCAACCACTGTAAAAATAAGGCAAAAAGTATAATTTTAAGTTGTTGTAGTAGTAATAGTTGTATTGGATGTTAATTTAGAATTGGTCATTTCGTCAAACATTTTTGCTTTTGATTTGGAAGATCCAAAACCACTCTAAAAAATAAAGAAAATTAGAAAATAAATTTTATTTTTAGTCACATCAAACAATAAAAATGTTCAAAACAGTCAAATTACGAAAAAATAAAATTAAAAAGTTAATAAACATAAAAACATTTAAAGACAACAAAAATATCAAACACTCTTAAAATCTAACCTATTTCCCTACTTAAAAATGTTGTCTTTCAACCTTTTTAAGGCCAGAAGCCGAATTTGACTAAATGATTGCGTGTCATTAATTAGAATTTTACTTTATAAATTAACAAAAACCTTTCTAAGCGTTGAATGTTTGTCAAAGCATCCTGTTGATGCTACCTTCTGAGCAAAAAGTCGATCTTGTTCTGTTTCAGTACCATCAAGTTTAAGTGCTTCCAATTCCATTCGGAAATCTTTATAAAATATTTGTTTAATTATCCGAAAAGGTAAAAGAAAAACCTGCAAGTTTTTCACGTAGTGAATGATCTTTCGCTTGCCAGTCACCTCTGAAAAAAATTAAATTCAAGAAAAATAAAAAAGTAATACCTAGACTTTTCCAATTCTGCGTGTGTAGAATTTCTATTAAAAAAAATAAAAAGAAATAATTAAAAGAAAATACATTATATGTTGAAGTTCATTAGTAATTGTCTGTCTTTGTTGTTCTGTTGCAGCCAATGCAGCAAAGACTCCATTAGTTCCTCCGTTAAACTCATTATTTAGATCATTATGTTGTTGTTGTTGCTGTTTTTGTATTTTTCGTTGCTGCTGTGCTAAAGAAGCAGACCCTTTGGTAAATAATTTATTATTTGATGGAATGGAAATAGCAGGTGGAGGTAGAAGGGACCCTCCGTCGCCATGTCCATTAACTAGCGCAACATTATTATTAATTTGAGAAAATTGTTGCAAATTATCTACTGTTCCTTCATCTACCCCTTCATCAGTTTCAACTGTGGTTTCTTCCTCTAGTGAAGAGGAATTTGTTGTAGAAATATGCTTAACTGCATTATTACAAACATTGGAACGGCGTAATTGTTCGTGATAGGATGGAGGCTTAAAATAAAATTATAATGGTAATCTATGGAGAATTGTTTGGCTGGATGGTTAGAACCATCACGTAAGGGTTCAAATCGAAGCACTACCTTAACATAATAATAAACCTGTGTCAACGGAATAACATTAGTGTTATTAAATTGCTGTTGATTTTTTTGTTGCTGGTGAATTAACCGATTGACAAGCAATTCAGCATCCTTATTCTTTCTTTCCAATGCCAATTTTCTTTCTTCTGCACGTAAATTTGAGCGTCTGATTCTCTGCATTTCAGCTTCAGCATCATTGGCACGTCTTGTCATCTCAAACACTTCTTGTTCAGAAATCCTTGCACGTTCTGCTATTAATTGATGGCTTTCCTCTGCATTTTTTATCACAACCTAAGAAGGTAATTTTAATAATAAAACTAACTAAATAAACCTGCATAGTGTTTAACTGCTCTGCTAAATGTCCCAACTCTGTTCGCAATTTGTCTCGTTCTGATTCAGCTTGCACTCGTTGCTCTCGCTCTCGTTGAAGACGTGTTTGTTCGGTTAATCTGCGTTGTCGCTGCCAAAAATTGAGTAAGTCAGAAAGGTTATATTTTATTTAATTTATTAGAATAATTGACAAATTAAACTCTTACTCTTGTGCTTGAATCCTCATTTGTTGAACTTCAAGTAAATCGGGTTGTCGCCGCCGAAGATACAAATTGTGTGTTCCAACACATAAATCCAGAAGGGATTGGTTTATGCTCATATCTTCCGCTCGGAAACGGATCTTACTTTTGTCAGCCGTACATATTGTAAACTTAAAAGATAAGGTTAAAAAAACTAGGTAAAGTTCAACCATTTTATTTTTAAATGATATGCATTTTATTTCCGTCCAGGGAAAGAATGGGCGCGGAGAAAGTTTATTATCTGGTTCATATATACCTAGAGCGTAAAATTTACTACAAAATTCATTAAAAAATTAGAAACAAACCCAATCCTTGAGCAGAAACACCCAATAATAATTCAGTACCACGTTGATTCTATTATTAAAAATAAAAAGGATACAACTTTTTGTTTATAGGTGAACTAACCAAAATTTTATAAAACGATGTTCCATACATGTCCAATTCCTCTGCTATACACAAAAACTCTTCTTCAGCGTCTTCGCGACTAAGTCCACTGTTGTTAGCCCACCAATTGCCTAAAATCAAGGGTTATATATTTTTCCTTTATTTGATAAAAAACCAATTTTCTCATGCCACATATCCGCACTCATATCATATTGTTGAATAACAGAGGGAGGAATTAACTTTGCCAAGTCTAGCTCAATATTTTCGTCGTTATGATAATCACCATACATTGCCTGAACAGCATATGAAGCCAATAAAATAGCCTAAAATAAACGATAAAATTATTAAAAATTAAATTATTAAAAAACCGCTTCAGAAGGGCAATAAAGATCCATTGAAAGAATTGATTGACGAATTTGAAGAAAAAATAGATGCCTTTAAAATTAAATGTTTGTTCTCTTTTTGTATGTTTAACCTTGTCAAGTCTTGAATAAGTTCAGTTTTAACAGACTCAGGAAAGAATTTGACAAGAAAAAGAAAATGCAAAGAACCATCAGATTGTTTAGGCAATGAATGATGTCGAACCTTCAAAAAATTAATAAAATAACAAACAAAAAACCTTTTTGTCAAGCTGTAGCCAACAAGTGTATCCTTTACGATTAGTGAAGCAAAGCCCAAAATACCAAACTTCTCTAAGCCCAATAATTTTGCATACTGTGTCGAACAAATCTAAATAATTTTGATCTCGATAACAATTTAACGAAAAAACAGAGAATTTAACCTTGCCCCAATGCGTCTTTATCCATACTAATTGCATTCAGATCTGCATCCATAGTTGTTACCTTCACATGTAATGCTTTTCCACGGCCAGTCAACCAGTCAAGCATTTTAATACTATTTTTACTTATGAAGGTTTTGATATATAATTAATTGAATAAAAGTTCATCTAAATTTAGAAAAAAAGCAAATGTTAATAAAACAATTAAACATATAATTTTAGTAAAAATTAATATTCATTAAAAAATTGCATAAAAAATGGAGTATAATAAAATATTACAACCGTATTGATTGATTATTAAGCCTCTAAATTTTTTAGGTTTAAGAAAAGTAATTAGTTAGGAAAAAAACGGTTTAGAAAAATTATAGAGGCATTATTTTATTAAAAAAGATTTTGCACATTTTTGGTAGTAAAGGAATGTGTGTTGTTTTGATTTTGGGACAAAATGAATATTGGAATAAAATTGGGAAGAAAGGTGATTGATTAAAAGGAGTAAAGATTTTCGACCTTTTTTAAATCTTTAATTTAATAAATCACCTTTTTAAATTAAACTTCGATTTGTAAACTTACACAACACAAAATTAAGGTTAAAATTAAAAATGATTAATTACACATAAATATTAACTGTTTCAGGTTGCAACAACAAAAATGTTGTCACTCTTATATTTTTATTACCGGCGGTCATCACAAAACCTCTGTTGTTGTTCTATCATTTGAAGTATTCACATACCCTTTACCCAATATTTCCTTTTCTTTATCATTATTATTGTTATTACCAGAACTTTTTATGACAACATTCTTTTCCTCTCGGCCGTTCTTTTCATTTATATATTCACCAAATTGATTTGTGTATAACACTTTGGGCAATTGTGATGAGGGAAATACTTCTTGTGAGGGGAAAGAAAATTGTTTTATCAAAAAATTTATAAAAAATACTTTTATCGCACAGCATCTCCACAACAGGCGTATAAAGAATAGCATGTTCATCATATTCTCCTTCCTCTTCTTCTCCAAAAATCTCATTTTCTTCATCAAGAATTGAATTAAATTTTTTCTTTGGAACCAAGTAATTATCTTCATCAGTTAAAGAAAGTTTTGGAAAAGGTCCATCATCATCTCGGGACCAAGAAGAATGTGAACATTTTCGACTACTGCTACCAAGGGGGTCACTTTTATATCTAGAAGAAATTGTAGTTGCGACACTCCCATGTCGATCTGGCTTTCCAGCGCACTAAAAATGTAAAAATAAAAAACGTTAAAACCAAACATTTTTTGGCGAAGGTGTTTTATTAATTCTTGCAATTTCAACAGTAGAGAAGAAGCATTCATCATCGGTAATTGTCGTTGTGTTTGTGTCAGTGGTATTTTCACGTTGTGGACTGTTATCATCTTTTTCTTAATAAATAGAAACATTAAATAAGATCAAAAAAGAAAACCTCTAACATTGGTATCATTACTATATTCAGCAGGATCAGCAAAGTCACTATCATGAAGTAAACGAGCAATCATTTCTCTCTGTCCAATACTTCCAATACGTGATTCCATTTGTTGTTGTTGTTGATTGTCAAGAATTCGTGGTCGCCTGCGTTCTTGAATATAAATATGTGGAGCATGGCAAAATTGTTCAAAACGTTCTTTTATCTGCCGAAAGCTTGGTCGTGATTCTGGGTCAGAAAGCCAGCCTAATAAAAATATTAAATGTAAGAATATAAGACAAATTAGAAACAAACAATTAAGCAATTCCTGGTACAATTCTTGACTACAATTGTTTGGTTGCTCTAATCGATAACCACATTCAAGTTTGTCCACAAGTTCTCTGGCTAAACGTTCACGTGGTAATCCCAATTGTTTATAAGGACTACAAGCTCCCATCGTTAAAATTTCCCAACAAGTTATTCCAAATGACCAGACATCTGTTCTCTGGTTATAAATTGAATGCCTTAAACTTTCCGGTGCTAGCCATTTCACAGCTACACGCCCTTCAATAATAACAGAATCATTCGGCCTTTGAAGCATTGTTGCTAATCCAAAATCTGTGACTTCAACATGTAAAGCACTTTTTACCAAGACATTTCTGGCAGCCAAATCGCGATGGACAATTCCACGTTTTGATAAATATTCCATTACTGAGGAAATCTAATTTGAAAAAGTTGGATTTCTAATTAAAAAAATTCAAAATAACCTGATAGCAATATAACATTAATTGCTTTGAACCCAATTGAGAACTATAATGCTCAAAAAAACGTAGCAAGGAGCCCAAGGGACGCAATAATGTAACAATTTTAAGTCCTCCACCACCTCCTAGGCATATGCCTGCGATAGGAAGTAAATGTTCATGTTGAACAGAATGCATTATTCCAGCCTCCCGTAACAGTTCCTTCTCGTTAAGTCGACTGTCTAGAACACTTATTGCCTAGATAATTGTTTAAAGAGAAATCTAAATAAAAGAGAAAAACCTTGATCGCGACAGGGATGTTCACCTTAATGCCCGGCGGCCGCCATTTACCCTACAAAATTTTTTATTAACAACAAATTATACAATAAACTAACTGCATAGACAATTCCAAAAGCACCTTGGCCAAGAACAGTTGATTTACTTGGAAGAAAATCTAACTCATTAAGTCGAATAAGATTTAAACGACGCATATTCGGACGTTGAGTAACTTTTAAAGGATCCAATGGAGGAATTTCTTTAAAAGAATTAAAAAATGATATTTTGAACAAACCGGGTAAATGCATTTGCACTTCCTTTATATACTTTTTCTGATAGATTAGACAACGATAGACTAAAAACTGAAAAAGAAGCATAATTTAAATTAATAAACTAATAACCCCGATTAAAGTTGTCACCAATATAATAACCAGAAATACTGCAACAACAATTTTAAGTTGTTTTTGTTTCCGTGCCCTTTCACGGTCAATAGACTGGCAAATTCCTTCTTCATCAGCATATGGTAATTCAGGAGGGCAGACATTTAAGCACTTAAAAATTAAATTAAAATTACATTATTAAAAAGATACAATAACAGTTCCATTTATATCAGTAATACCACCATGAGCACATCGCTCACAAGTTGAATGTCCATCACCATAACAAGAATGATGAATATCACAGAGTGGATGACAACGTCTACATTCCCCAACTTTATTAAATGTTTCATTTGGATATTTTATAACATAAGAGCCTCTTAAAATAAATTTAAAAAATAGTAACAAAATTACTTTCCACAATCCATTGAACATTCAGTTAAACGATCGCTATTGACTGCGGCAGCTTGTAAACGCCAAAATGCACAGTTACAAAAAGATGCATTACTATCAGTGCTCTTTTCTATTACACCATCTCCAGTGCAAGTTCGACATTCTGGACGACATTTACGGCACAGCTAAAATTGTGTAAAAATAAGATCTACACAAGAAAATAATACAAAGTTCGTCAATGAATGCGACGGTTCTAGTGCAAGAAAATAATTTTCTCTGAAAGTATTTTTAAAAGCGCAAACATCGTTTGAGGGTGATGATTCAATATTATCTAGACAGCGCAACTTTAATATAAGAATGAGTAAATAATTTTCTTAACAATTTAAACACCTTCCCTTTCTCGTCATTTAATCCATACAAGCAATTGATGCAACCAGTTTCACCTACAATATCAGAAGGGCCTTTGCAACCAACTAAGCATGCCTTATGGCATGGTCGGCATTCATAATTAGAGTGATAGGTCGTTGTATTCGGGCAATGTCCAACACCTGAAAAGTACTTCATTCTAGAAAGATAATGAGCTCTCACATTTTTTAACAGCTCCAGTTGTCCAATTTCCCTCAGCCAATTTCTCCATTGGAGTAGTTGTCAACAATTCATAATCTTCATATTCGTCATAATCACCAATATTGTTGGTATTATTACTCGTAGAGAATGAATCATTTACAATCCAAATAAAAAAATTTCTGCAAGCAAAACATTGAGTAGGCAATGGACCATAACAGTTTATACATTGATCACTACAACGTTGACAAAGCCATGGTTTGGCAGGGTCGATAAAATAACTTAAAAGATTCAATCAGAAATAATTTATAAAAAAGTAACCTTTCATTTGGACACTTATCTACACATTCATTGCCTCGCAAATATTTCTTACATTTAACACACTGCTCTGGACCTGGGCCCCAACATCCAAATGCAGGTGCTTAAAGTTAAAATGGTTTTTTTAATAAAAGTTAAAAATATTATTACCACAATTTTCATCGCATTTTAGTCCTTCGGCATCTTACATAATGAAAAGATATTAGTTAATAAAAGTTAGAATATAAATGCAAAGTTTAAAAAAATACCTAATTGTAAGAAAAAAATATAAAAAATTTAGATTTTTCAAAAGTAGGGATTTTAGCAGTTTGGTATTTTGAATAATTTCAGAAAATATTTCATTATACCAAATAACAAAAAGACAAAAAACTATACCACAATCTATTCGATTTCGGTTATCTATAATTGTACTTTGATTAATTGCAAATATTCGTTTAAATGGAATTGATTCAGAATAGCAAAGTTGACTATTATTCCTTATACAGATATCTTAAAAATGAAAGGTATTTAAAACTTTTTTCCAAGTTTACCTCCATTTGTAACATTAGAGAGTGAATGTAATCCCAACCATTTTAAGCGTTGATTCCCAAAAATGTTGAGTGAATATTTCTTTTTTAAGAATGTAAAATTATTTTCAAAAGTATTTATTCTTTACCCCAAAGAATAGTTGTCGTCCTTCGATCAATTCAAGATTTTCAAGGAAACTTAAAGTATTCGGTCTTGTTCTGTTTCTGAATTTTACATAACCTTCTATTGATACATAACCAGTTATTATTTTTATCTAAAAATGAATTTTAATCAAATTAATTTGCAATTTTTTTTCACCGATTTTAAAATATCCAATTGAGAAATATTTAAAGGTAAAATTGTTCTCGATTTTTTCTCATAATTAATACTTAAAAAATAATGAGTTAGAATTTAATGAAGTTTAAATAACTAACTAATCTCCAAATCCACTATAATCAGCACTCTCTTCGAAAGTTGTTTCAGAAATGTAAATAAAGCCTTTAAACAATATTTTATTAAAATTCTGATTATAAATTGACTAAAAAACCTTCGACTTCTGTACAATTTTCAAGAAGATGAATATTTTCAGAATTTACATGTCCAATCCCCTGAAATTTATTTAAGCACCCAAAAATTAAAAAAACCGATGGAGGAAATTGACAAACACGAGGACACTCTCCATCACATTTAATACAATTATTTGGATCTCCTTTAGCATCTCGATAAAATCCAGAAGAGCATCTAACCACACAACTGGACAACTCAATTAAAGTCCCTGATGGGCAATGAGAAAGACAATGTTTTCCAAAAGAGTATTTTGCTTTCGATTTTGGAATTATTTCGTTAATACGTTGTTTTTTATTGTATCTGGAATCGAAGGATTTTAAAAATAGCATCTCATAATTAAAAAATACTTTTGTGTCCCTGTACACTGTGACACACATCTCCCGTCCTCTTCAAGTTCTTGACAAGCCTATAGAGTAAAATTATCATATTAAAATATTTATTAAAAATACAATGCATTTTCCTCGTCCTTCTCCCTCACAACCTCCAACACAAGATTCATCACAGCATCGGCTAATTCCTTTTCCATCAATAAAACACGCCTTGCTTTCACAATCTTCATGACAATTTTTTCGATAAACTAAAATAACGAAAAAATGAAGTTTTACACAGAAAAAAAAAATTTAAAATATTTTACCACACAAACTCTACGTTTAAGAGCAAATAAATTTTTTTTATCGCAGCAAAAATTAGTTCGCAGCCGACAGGATTCGAACCTGCGCGGGCAAAGCCCAGTGGATTTCAAGTCCACCTCCTTAACCACTCGGACACGGCTGCTATGAATGGTGTTCTCATTTTTTTCCCCACATTCCCTTCATTTTCTATTTTTAAAGCGTCTCACTACAAAGAGAGAGAAAAAAATGTTAGCATTGTCTGCTTCAGTCAAAATTTTTTTAAATTAATTTTTTTAAAAGGATAAAAAATTTTAAAATTTACTAGTTTGACATTGATCTTCCCGACTCCTTAAAATAATCATAAATTTAATTAAAATATTAAAATTACCCAAAACAATTTTTTTCTTTGCATTTTTTATTACAAGTTGGTGCTGCCCTACATTTGTCACTAAAATCATCCAAAGTAAAATTTAAACGTTGTCTAAATTCATCGCCCAGAAACTTTAAAAAATTTAGATTTGTTAAATTTTAATTTAAATATAAAAAACCTCTCTATAATCCACAGATTTGTCATTATTTGTATTTTCATTTGTTGGATGTTGCATCAGATAACACAAATTAGGGGAATAAAATAGTTTAACAGAACCAGAATAAATTGCTTTAAAAAAATTAATTTAAAATATAAATTAGATAAAAAAAACCTCTCAATGAAGGCAAACTTAAATGCCTCATAGGAGAAAATTCAACACTCAATGCATTTCCTTCCATAAGATTGTCTCCCCAAATAATTTTGAGATTAGGTAAATAAATTTCATCAATATAAACGTAATAGATGAATAAATAGCCATGAATCTTTAAAATAAAAATAATAAATAACTAATTGTAAGCTCCTTTTTACCTCTTCCAAATAATATAAAAAATCAAATGGTGTTGGGTCTCGATTTAACCAAGTTAAATTACTAGTATTTTGTTGTTCCAGCAGATTTTCTTGTTTTTGCAATAGAAAATCATTTTTTATATCATCTTCAGTAATATAAACAATTTCAAGATTTCCAATTATACGTCGACAATTTGCATAAGCTTTTCTTAGGAATGTGTATCTATTTATAGAAGCAACGTTTAATATACTACGAAGATTATCAGTTCCAGCACAAACTTTAAAAAATAATTTATTGAACTAAAAGAAAATAGGTACGTTTCGGTTCCCCCTTTCAGTGCCAAAAATTAAATCCAAACTAGTATGTTAAACATGGCCACTTTTTAGCACTGAAACTGAGGGTGTTGTGGAACCGAAAAGTACACTTACTATTTCTTAATTTAGTATTATCAAAATCATTAGAGATTGAAGAAGAAAATAGAATAAATAAAAGTTGAAGAAGCAAGTAGTAGCCAAATAATAATTCCATTTTTTATTATTTTTCTTTCCTAAAAATGAAAAATTAAAAGAAAGGTCCTAGAAAACAGAAATAATTAATTTAATTATTTAAAGACTATTTACTAAAGAAAATTTTTTTAGATTTTTTTAAAGAAATGATCTTCTCTTCCCTCTCATTTTTTCAATGTAACCTGTCCTTTCCCAAGGCATTATTCATTTTTTTTTCAAGAAAAATATTTTTTTCTTTACAAGAATCAACCACACACCGTTTAAAAAAATAAAATGAAGAAAATAAGAACATGTAAACACCTTTTTTTTTAAAAAAAAGGAAAAAGTACAATTTAAGTTAGGTAATAATAATTGTGAGAGGAAAAAATATATAAATTAAAAAATAAAAAATATTTTTTAAAAAAGGTCAATTAATTTTTAGTAAATAAAAATTTTCAGAAAAAAGGAAATGATCAAGCAAAAAGGTGTATAGAAATAATAAAAAGAAATTTTTGAACTTCCGGCCTTAAAGTTAAATATAAGTATAGTATAAAAAAGGTGAAAAGGAAGGCCGAAGGGGAAAAAATGAGAAGATAATCGCAATTTTTGGAGTGAATGAGGCGAAAATATGAATGAATAAATTTATATAAGAAATTTGAAGAGAGGAAACAAATGAATTAAAAAAAAGCCAGTATAAAAATTAATTTTTTTAAAGCTTAAAAAAGTCGAAAAATATTTAAAATGTTTTAAAATAATAACTTTTTCGGCCAATTTTGTTTTTATTAAAAAATATTTTTTAAGCTTAAAAATTAATTTTTTGTCCTTTTCCATCATTTTTAATAGAAAAAAGTATTGGCCAAGGTCAAGAAAAGAATATTTTAAAATTAAAAAAATATTTTTTTACTTTAAGAAAAAAGGTTAAAAAAAGAAAGAAAATTAAAAGGAAATAAAGACAATAGGAATTTTAAAAATTCCTTTAATTTTTTTTTAATTTAAAAAAGGAAAATAGGACTAAATTTCACAAAACTTTCCCACAGCGTTTATATATATGTTATATAGGTATATCTTTTTTTTATTTTGAAAAACTTTTTTAAAAAAGCGTTTTTTTGTTTGTCGCGTTTTCTTAAAAAAAAAGATTTTAAAAGTTTTAACTGAAAAATGAATAATTAAAGAAATTAGGGGTAAAGGGGAAAGATTTTAAAAAATAGAAAGATGGGTAAAAAAGGACACCGCAGAGAGATTAAACAAAAGAAACAACACTGGACAATCAACCTAAAAAAGGTTGAAATCCAAAAGATCAACAATTAACAGAAAAATATTTTTAAATGTTGTTGATCTTTTGTCAATTTATTTTTTTAATGGAAAAAAGAAGCAGAGAGAGAGATAGAAAAAATGGGGTGAAAATTCTGCCGTTGTTGAATGACTACTACGACATTAACTGGCAGAAACAACAAACCAAACCAACACTAGTAGTAGTGCCCATCCAAGCAAGATCGAAAAAAGAGCTTTATGGCTCTGTCACACATATATACAAACCGATCGGCCGATAAAAATTATAAAAAATGAAAATGTTCTTATACAATAAAAAAAAGCAACAAGAATAAAATATTAAAAATTATGTGTGGGAGAGGAGGGAAGGTAATGGGGGTGAAAAAAAATAAGAAGAAGCATTTTTTGAAGTGTAAAGTAAAGAAAAATAGAAAATGATTTTTTATTGAAAATATAAATAGAAAAAATTAATTTAAGGTTTATAATTGACCTTGGTTTTTTAGAGAAGAAGAACATGGTTCAAGAAAAAGTGCCATCAATTTGGGTTATATACAAGTTCTCAGAAGTATGACAAGTATAATATAGAAGAAATTTAATTAAAAATAAACAAGCATCTGTTTAATTAATTTTTTTAAATAAAATAGAAAAGAAATTAGGTAGATCGTAATAAAAAAATTTTTTGAAGGACGCCCAAGTAGCTTTACGCCCAAATGTCAATAGTAAATTATAACACACTCAAACGACGAGTAAGAGTCCACTTTAAAGTGGGACTTAATAATTTTTTGAATTCTCGCTTATATCGACAAAAATTTTAAAAGTCGCGAAATAGTTTATAAATAAAGAGAATTAGAGATAAAATGGGAGACAGACTATTTAAACGCCGCGATTAACCAGTCATGTTTATTAAAAATAAAGTTTAAGAAAGTTTCCTTTATTGGAGATGCTTATAAAGCTGAAGTTTCAATAATATTTCTTTATAGGAAAAAATGAGTGCTAAAGATCAAATTGCTGCAATGTTAAATGAATTGATGGGCCCTGGCCGAAATCAGGATAAAAATCTTGATCTCAATTTTAGGGTATTCTTTTTAATTTTTAATCTTTTAAACATAATTTTTACAGGACAACGATGTTTGTAAATTCTATCTTGCTGGATTTTGCCCTCATGAAGAGTTTTCTAACACTAAAGCTGATTTAGGTAAACTTTTAATGAAATTCCCCAAAAATTTCCATTTTCTTTTATAGGACCGTGCAAATATATTCACGATGAGTAAGATTATATTTTAAATGAATTTATAAAATAAATTCATTTTTTAGTAACCTTCGAATTACCTATCGAAAGAGCGAATTTTTTGAGAAATTGGGTTATGAGAGACAATTTTATAACTTTCTGGTAAGAATTCAAGACGACATGCGAAGAAAAATTGAACGAAATAAAGAACGTCTGGCATTGACTCAAGGACCACAGGTTTTTAAAATTACTTAACAGAAAAGTTCGGAAAAAAAATGTTAGAATATGGACGAATCAACTAAAAAGCATTTAAACGAGAAAATTGGACGTCTAGAAAAAGAAATGGCTGAATACGTTGAAATTGCTGAAAAGGCTGGTCTAAAAGGAGACTTGGACAAGTCACAAAGATATGTAAAGAGAGCAGAAGAAGTTAATCAAGAATTAGATGCCGTTAGAAAGGTTTAAATTTTGAAATTAGATTGAGAATAATCAGAAAATAAAGAAATATTCCCTTAATTTTTAGCTTTTGGATCCTACACCACCCGAATATACAGCTGGATATAAAGATCCTACAGGTTTTTAATAAATATTAAATTAGATCCCCACCTTCTATTTTTAGCTCCAAAACCGATGCGCATTTGCGAAGTTTGTGGCAGTTTTCTGATTATTGGTGATGTTCAACAACGGTTTTTTCTTCACTGATTTTATTTTTTTGCTTTTTAGTATTGATGATCATATGCAAGGTAAACAGCATTTGGGGTTTGCTAGGGTCGCTGCGACTATTGATGAACTCAAGGTTGTTTGTTGTTTAAATTTTGAGCTCCCAACTTGGGTTGATTCACCTGAATAATTAAGTACATTTTTAAAGATAGAGTTTTTAAATTTATTTTTCACTCACATCAGGAACAATTTTAAGGCTCTATAATCAATTATATCCCACTTTAATTCATAAATTATTATCCCTAGGTAAAACTCGGCAAAGAAACTTCTCCAATTCGTTCTCGTAGTCGTTCGCGTTCAAAAAGTGTCGAGCGTCGCCACCATCATTCGAGTTCCAACCATCGTGATCGAACTGGCTCGTCACACAAAAGTGATTCATCTCATAAAGCTAGTAAACGCCATGATGAGAAACATCACAAAAGGTTATTTCATAACTTTAATTGTTAGAAACCAAACTTGTTTTTAAGGCACCGTGACCGTTCACGAGATCGTTCTCCTCGTCACAAAGCTCGTTCATCTCGTTCACGCTCTCCTCATACAAAAAAGCGCCATTAGAAAGGTACTCTACCCCCACTTGGCCATGATAACATTCAGGTATGCTGACCATCTTGTTGTGTTTTCCACACGCAATTGCTTGAATCTGTGATGTTTATCTCTTGCGCAAAACTTGAGACCAAAAACGAGGTTTAAAATCCCAAGTGTTGCGAGGATTTTTATATAATTTGTTAGGTACAAAGACCAAGTGAAATTGCTTCTCTTTCAAGGTTTATTCAAAAGATTTCAATCAGTCCCCTTTTGTGTTTATTCCTCTCACTCTTCCCGTAAACATAAAAAAAGAATAGTTTATCCCTTAAACTATTATTCTTTAAAAATTCATTTTTTTAACTTGAACAGATTGAGCGCATCTTCTTTGATTGGAGTATATGAGAAGAAACACACGAATTTTATTCACAATTTTGTCATCTTATGTTACGTTGCTACATATATCCAATCCAAAACATTATTTTTCCATGATAAAAAGTCTTAAAAGTGTTCCCAAGTTTTTCATCTTTTTCCATAAATTGATTTTTGGAAATAAATAAGTCTCAAATAAAACCAAAATGTCTTACAATTCTTTCAAGAAATAAACCTTTTCCTAAAAAATAATAAAAACAACTTTCAACAGACTTAGAATTTTCTAGAAGTTAACAAAAGAAATACGTCGATTTGAGTACTTCATTAATATCCAATTCCCCCAGTTTTAATGATGAGTAATCAAAAACATTACTAATTTCAGATACTTTCTTCTCTGGAAGTTTTTCCAGAACTGAATCAGTTAAATAGGTTGAGTTAAATGACTAGAGAAAAAATGACTTTTTTAAAGAAAAAGTTGTATTAAACCTGTGATAACTTTTGAATTATGGGCTGTTTGTAAAGTGAAATAAATTGTTCCCTACAAATCTAAAAAATAGTAAAATTAAAAATAATTTTATTTATTTACTTTGTTCATTTCATCAACATCACAAGCATGTGTCCAATAGCAATCATGTATAGCAGCAAATGTTATTCCTCTCTTTCGGCAATAAAGAGATGTAAGCATCATATGTGTTGAATCTAGAGAATGGACGAAATTGGGAGGAAATGCATTCGTCTAAAATTATAAGTTTTAAGAATTTAAATTAAATTTACTTGTTTATGTGGGACAGGCAAAAAAACCAAAGAATCATCTACTTTTTCAACAGTAACATATGGTTGAACAACAGGCAGACCAAGAGGAGTAACCCATTCTATTGGCTGTCTTAATCCTAGAATCTGATGAGCACAAGATTTGAACCAAATCATTATATTTCTATAAAAAAGACCCTCGAATAATAAACAAATTAACTAACTTAGAATTTTCAAAAGCATCTGTCAGTCCATCAAATGTACGTTTTGTTAAATAAGTTGCAAATTTGGAAGCCTAAAAGATTAAAATTCTGAACACAACTATTTTTAAACGATAACCTCCTTATCAGGAATATCAATTGCTGTTAATTGTCTTTTTATTTGTTCTCTTGCACCATATTGAGTTACTCCATAAGCTACAGTCATTACCTAAATAACTTTACTTATAAATTAAAATTTATAAAAAAACCGTTTGTTTAATAATCTTCCGTTCAATTGAACCCTTGACAAATTTTCTCAGTTCTTTTGAAATTTCATGATATTTGCTTGTATTGTCATCTTCATCCTCTGTTCGAAGCCTTTCGACTCTTAAAACTTTTGTTCAACTTTTCTTTAAATTTTAATAAAATTACTGTTCTAATACTGTTGTATAAATATCTTGTGGGACATCAGAAGGAACAAGATTGACCCCGACTCCCCCTTTAAGATCACGACCGAGTGCTGTAATAAAATATATTTTTTTTAACGATTTTCAATAATTTTAGAAAACCTGCATAATGTTGTAAACCGTTGCAAGAGCCATCCTAAATTAAAAAAAAACTGTCTATAAAACAGAAACCCTAAAATTAGTTAAATTCAGAACTTTTAAAGGCACTCAAAATTAGCCCAAAATAAAATTAAGTTTACTTGATGTATAGGTAAATGACTGCAAAAGCTGTGAGGATCACCACTGTTTATTGCATCTCTAATCTCTATACAGGCAGCAAGAGTTTGCCAAGGTTCTTCAGATTCTTCCCACCACCAATTCCCTCCTAACAGGTAATTTAAATTACTTTAAACAAAATTTAAAACCGTCAAAAGGCCTGTCTGCAGAGTTAATAATATTATCAATATTTTGTTCAGCATACTCGAGTCTCTCTGAAATAGACTTCCTTTTTAGTTTGCCAGTAATATTGATACAATGCAATTTTAACCAACGAAAACCATCAGCACCCAGAGGCTTTCCTTTAAACAAATGTTTTTAATTCATTAAAATGTTAGCTAAAAACCTTTTGAAAATTTTAAAAGTCCTCTATTCAAATCATCTCCCATGTGATTTATTTGTGGTGATATTGGATAACAACGTCCACGAAAATCCAAATTATGCGGAAAATAGATAACTTGGTTTACATAATGTTTTGCCAAAACTAGTCGATAGATTAACCAGCACCAAAGGGAATTCTGTTCATTCCTTTGAAAAAAAAAATATTTTGAAACGAGTACGTCACCATTTAAGCAGGTAAAAAAAATTTAAAATGTTACTTACTTTACTTTTGTCATTAATGCCCGTTTTAGCTTGAATTCTTTTCTAATAAATTCATCCTTTTCTTCATCAGTTTCTCCTGGTATTTCCTTATTATCTTTCAAATAAAATCTTTTAAATTTATCATAATCCAAAGGAATCCAAAATGTTTTTGGATGTAAGGGAATTGATAATTTTTTGAGAAAAGAATTATTTGAAATCGTATAAGTCATTTCTAATACATGCATCAGATGACCAAGCACTTCCTAAAAAAAGTTTATAGCCTTTACATACAAATGGTCAGACACTCCCTTGAAAATGAATTAAAAAGGGCTTCTTAATTTCCTTCATTGTGTTTAATTTAGTTTTTCATACTAATATCTGACTGACCACTACTTCCAAGGAAAGTGAAAGAACCAAGTTTAAAAAAGTAACCTCATTTATTCTCCACGGAGTAGAACCCAAATCATTTAATGCATCAAAAACAGGTCTAGCTTGTATTCTGTTTTCAATCCTTTTATCCAACAACTCAAAGTTTAAATTCATTTCTGGAAATTCTTCCAAATCTCGAATTAATTTTGATTTGAAAAAATAGTTTGGACCACATTTACCTCTGTCTAACCACGGACGAGGAGGGACCTAAAAGAAATTTTTTAATTTTTAAAAAATAAATATAAATAAACCTTCATTGGTAATAAATGACTAGAAAAATATAAATATTCAAATTGATGTCTTAAACAATAAATATCAGAAATGTGATAGTGAACTTTGAGCATTTTACAAAAATTAGTTTTGTATCCAATTCCATCGTGAGGATTTAATTCTTCAATTTGAACTTCACCAACAGAAAAAGCACGTTGCCAACGCTTTTTGTTGTTTGTTTTTTTCTTTCCTTCATAAAGAGGAAATTCACAATGTTCGACAATAAAAGAAGTGAATAAATTAGTAATCTGAAAAGGAGAAAAAACCTTTTATTATTGAGAAAACACCTCAAAAAATAATTCAAAAACTTCACTACATCTTGAATCGGTGCCTTGAAAAAATCTTCAAATTGAGGAAAATAATTTGAGGGTAATTTAAGTCGAGCAGCACAATTATACCTTTAAAATAGGCAGTTAAAAACATTTTTACAAAAATTTTTACCACCAATCTCGAATTGTAAATCTTTTTGAAATATTTTTATCAAGATAATATTTTACATATTCTTTAAATAAGAGTTCTACATTCTAAAGAAAATTTTTTGATTTAAATCTAAAGTAAATAAGAAACCTTTCTATATTCAACAGATAAAAGTCTAAAGAAAGGGTCACGATATAAATTAATAATAATTTTTGGGAAAATCTTGTTTAATTCCGCTATTGAAACAGCTCTTTGACCACGACACAAAATCGTTTGCAAAAGTAATAATAAATTGTCAGCACATTCTTTGGTGTCAATATTGTTAAAGAAGATACGCACTGAAGAAAAATAAAAATTTAAAAGAAATATGAAAAATAGAGACGAAAAAAGTCAAAGATGAGGAACTGATAAGTCAAAAAAACTTTATTCTTACATAAAAGCTCTTGAAAGGCTACTTCAAGATTTTTTGGTTAACAAATTCTTCCTGGTACGTACAAAATAAAAACTAACATTCTTTACTCATAGGTTTCTCTGCAATCATTCGATTTAAATTTTCTTCAATATGTTCACGCCATTCCCAATTTTCAATTAATTTTTCCATTGGTTCCAAATCACTGCGCCTAGCCGTATTTTTAACCTGCAAAAAATCGTTAACAATAATTAATTAAAAAAAAACCATTGTAAAAAAGTCTTCTTCAGTATCCAATTGTTCTCGGAAGAGCTCCGCCAGTTCATTCTTTGGCAAAAGTTTCCTTCAAAATAATTGAAAGAAACCTGTGTTTTCCCGTCCAAAGCTAAAGGACTTCCAAGTTCATCAAAATTTGCATAATTCAAAGCTTCAACAAGTTTTAAAGTAGTATCATATCGGTTGTTTGAAGATGAAGGAATAATTGAATTATCAAACGCGAATGTTGTTATTGTTGCTGTTCTTCTTTTATTTACAATAAATAACCGATAGAAAAGGCGTAAGGTTGGAAACTTTGTGACCATTTTTTCTTCTAATAAGTACTTGAAAAGAACTGATAACCAAAAACTGTGTGAAAAAACACAAGAAATCAATAAACCTTTGACCAAGCAGTTCTGGACACCTGAGTCTAGAAAAAATTAATAAAATAAAGTTCCATTCACTGAAAATAAAATTGTTTAAAAAAACAAATATTTGAATTTAAAAGAAATAAAATAGAAATTTATTTATATTCTTATATGTTGAACATAAAAACTTAAAAGAAAAAGAGGGAACAAGTTCAGATTATTTGCAGAAAAAATTATTATTAAATAAAATCTATTATTAATCGTCTTTAAAAACTTTGGAAACTTAAGATATAAAAAATTAAAAAATAGAAAAAAGGAGATAATTTAGACACATAATTTTTAAAAATCACAAATTTTTTTTCAACACTTAAGAAACCTTATTAAACATGTTGACTCTTTTCCCGTCCAAGTAAGAATTCAGCAACACCAATATAATAGACCATTTGTGCAATACCAAAAAGAGGAGCCATTACCATCATTCGACAACCAGCACCTTTAAAAAATGCACGAGGACCTTCGTTTTTTAGAATCTTTCTAAAAAGAGGCTTTTCAAAATTTAGTTTATAATCAAAAAAACCTAAAAGCATCCAATATTCCTCTATATTGGGGAGAATCTTTTGAGGATTTTCCAATAAGTTGTATGCGTGTTTTGATTACCTAAATTTAAAAATAAATTTAAAAAAATGGAATCAAATATACATCTAATGGAGTAACTGAAAAAGAAGCTATAGCGCCTGATACAATTCCAGCTAGAAAAGAAGCGTAAAAAACGGCATCTCCACTCCCTTCTTTACGTGGTCCCTTTAAAAGAACTTTTCATTAAGTACAAATAAGTTACAAGAGCATCCAATGCAGCAAAAAGTGGAAAATACATAACTGAAAATGTCACATCTCTAGCCATTGTGGGGGCTAGGCCTAAAGAAAAAAAAATTAAACTTTATATTTTGAAATATTTTTAAGTATTAAAAAAATTTTTTATTTAGATCATTTACCCCGATAAAGGCCTAATATCCCTTTTTCTCTTATGAGATTGAGTGCCAATTTTGTTGCTGAAACATTGCTTGAAGGGCCAGCTTCTAAAAAGAAAAATACTTTTAATACATATAAAAGAGCGAGAATTTTTAAAACGCAAAATGTCATTGCGCACAGCAGGACTTGAGTATTACTCACCCCTACCCACTCCTTTCTCTTTTGTTCTATTTTTTCTAGAACATTCGAGAAGCTTCTTTACCCTTCCTTTTCTTCTAAAACAGCTGTAAAAAAAGTTTCTTTTTATCTAGTTAATTCAAGAAAATTCTAGAATAATCTAGACCTCCCAAATTTATCCATATAAATATGCCCAAAAATAAGAAGTCCAACAATTCCAAAAATAAAAAGACTTCCAAACTCTTACAAACAAAACTTCCTCTCATAAATATAAAAAATGCCATTCTCTTCTTTTGACCCATTTTTCTGGCCAGTAAGTGCTGAGCCACGTTCTTCTCAAAAATTATGTTCATCATTGCGTTCAAGTAATAAGAATAATGATGGTGATGATTTTTGGAGTATTCCAAGAACAATTTCAATTTATTGGCCTACATTAAATGGGGCGTTTGAACGTATTTATAATGATGATGATCATCACATGTAAAAAAACCTTTTTTCAATTTAGAATTAAAAAAATTTTTTTAGTCGCGATTTGGAACGCAATTTATCTTTTGGTAAATTTGGCAACAACAACAATCATCACTCTGATGATTCTTCTTCATTCAAATTTAGTTGTGATGCTTCTGATTACCAACCTGGAGAAATATCTATTAAGATTGAAGGTGAAGAATTGGTCATTACTGGAGAACATAAGAAGGAAGACAAACACCAATCAATTCATCGTTCATTTACAAGACGTGTTTCTTTACCAAAAACGGTCAAAAAAGAGACTATTGAATGCAATGTTGATTCTAAAGGACGTTTAAATGTCATAGCAGAATTAATCAAAGCAAAAGAAGAACCAAAAAGTATTAAAATACCAATAAACTTTGTTGGAGACAAAGAGAAGGAAACAACAAACAATTCGGGTGAGGAAAAGGGAAAAGAAGGCAATAAAGAAGCAGAGAAGAAAGAATAAATTTTAAGAAAAATTTGTAACCCAAAAAAAAGATTAACTTTTTTGATATTCGTAAATTTTTGAATTTTCAAAATGGCTTTGTTTTTCATTTAATTTAAAAAATAAAATCCTTTAAATTAATAGACGCCCAGAAATTACACAAAAACCCCTTAAAAAATTAACTAACGTTGTAGTTGTATTTTTAGCAATTCCATTGGAGTAGTTACAATAATTTGACAAAATCCAGCTGTTCCTCCTGCAATCATTCCTTTTGGAATTGAAAGTTTTCTAAATTAAACCTTTTAGATTAATTTATAATAAAATAATAAAAATATACTTTTCATTTGGAGAAGCCAATTTATATCTAAAAAAGTCATTTGCGACCAATTTTATTGCCTTTTCTGGTGTTATTAATAAAATATTGACACCAGAGCCAGAATACAAGGAACGAACTTTACTTAGAAAAGGCAAAGGTTAAATAGTATAAAATTAATAAAATAAAACCTGTAAACATTTGAACCTCCGTTCCTCCATGTTTGACGTCCACAATCCAAACTAAAAAAATTTTAAAGAATAAATTTATTTTAAACAAATTCGTCTACATTCCCTGATACTGAACACTCCCATTGGGTAATACTTTTTGATTTTGCAAACGAGTTTTAACCAAATCTATAGGAAATACACAAGTGACACCAACAATTCCTGCAATTCCACCATTGACAATTTTTGGCAAATAACTTTAAAAAGAAAAAGATTTTTTTAATAAATTAAAAAAAACCTAAATGTCTGTTGTTGTTGTTCAATTAATTCAGCAGCTGAAACCGTTATTGACATTCGCTACAAAAGTTTAAAACAAATTTAAAATTGCTCAATAAAAGGTATTTGAAAGAATATTTAATTCATTTAGAATTTAAACAAAAATAACCAAAAAATTTATCAGAAGACAAGAAAAAATAATTTAGAAAGAAATTAATAAAGACCCGTCAGAATGTGTATTAACAAAAGAAATGGTTCCGAAGCACCTTATGAACATACAAAGCTCTAAAATTCAAATTCCTAAAATTTCAACATATTCACTCAATTTAAAATTTTCTAAGAGAATAAGGCCTAAAATTTTACAAAAAAAGGACTCAAATAAATATAAAGGTTTGAGAATATTTCTTAAAATAAAAAAGAGAGTACTTTAAAGAAAATAAATATGCAAAAAATGTATTAAAAATAAAGGAAAAATAAACCTAAAAATGTAATAAATTAAACAGTTTAGACAAAGTTGCTTCCAAAAATTTAGAAGTTGCAAAAATGCCTCCAACAATCGAACAAATACGTAAAGATAATTGTAAAAATGACCTTAAATGAAATTTAAAAAAAATAATGAAAAAACAAACATAGAAACAGGATGTACTTCAATTGCAGTAGCAAAAAATTCATAATCAAAAATTATTGAATCGTGTACATGTTCATCATCTCCAGCTTCATGCTTCTAAATTTTAATATTTAGACATTAAAATAAATTTAAAATAAAAACCGAATATGTAACAGCATACTGGTAAGTACTCAAATAATTTTGTCCAAATAATCCTTTAGAATATATACGTGTTGGAACAACTTTAATTTAAAATTTTTTAATGTAAAAAGGGTGAAAAACCTTTAATAAAATATTTGTAGACAGTGCTGGCTAGAGAAAGAATAAACATGTAAATTCGAAAGAAACAAACGTTTTGTAGCAAATTGTTCATTGCCAGCCAAGGGTGTAACCAAACCCCAAATGTGCGGTCCGAAATGAAATTTTTCTATTCGATGAGAAATATTTCCATCTAAAAAATACATAAAACTTATTTTAATTATAAAACAACGTTGATTTGGTCCAAGGTGTTGAATCATATTGCCAATAGGTAATGATTTTCCAACTGTTATTGTCAGTCGATCTCCACTTCCTTTGAGCACTGGAACTTTGCCGCTAATCCGACAGGCACTTCCCTCTTCAAGTTCACCGCTTGCACCTGTATAATTTCCATTTTTATAAAGCAATTTATAGATACCACTCCCTCCTGCGGCAATAATTTGGAAAAACCCAAGTCCAGTTCCAATCATCATGATAATGTGTTCTTCTTCGCCACCACCATCTTCTTCTTTTTTTGCTTTTAGCTTTGCTCTTTGCTGTTCAATTTCTAGACGTTCTAAACGTTCTTTTTCCTCTTCTGCCAAGTCAAGACCTTCCTCTATATGACTGCCGACATATTTAACCTTATTTAATTATAATAAATACTAAATGAAAAAAACCTGATCAAGACTCTTCAATGGAGTTCCAGGTTTGAAATGTTCACGATGGACACGCTTTAATGCTTCCCACAATTTTCCCTCCTCTTCGTTCATTTCATATATAAAATTTAAGACATTAAAAAATAACTCGAAAAAATACCTAGTTGGACTTTTTTTCATATGTGACCCATCTTTTGTCATCTCTACAGAATCAACGCCCATTGGCATAATTGCTAAATTGTTACAAGGTGAGGCAACAATCATATCAATCTCCAGCATTGGATTACTTGAAAACAATTAATAACGAATTAAATTAGACAAACCTTTCGTCCGTATCAACAGAGAATCGATATTCAACTTCATCATTGGTAAAGTAATTGTGAATTTCGCCAATAAATAAAACAAAAATAAGGGTAAAACTAACAACTGTTACTGAAATTAAAAAAGTAATGAATGTAAAAAGTATATACAAATGCCATTAACTGCCTTTGGTTCTTCTTTAACATCATCTGTAACCTTTATAAAAGCATCAACTTCCTGGACAAACTCACGAACCGTTCCCACTCTTCTCTGACGTATCTGTCCATTCGGCAACTCCATAATAAATATTAAATCCTAAAATATTATAATAAATTGTAAAAATTAAATAAAAAAAAGAGAAGGAGAATCGGTAGTAGCGGAAGCAATTAAAAAGGGAAAAAGCAGGAAAGTACGAAGCAAGTACTAACAATAAGTGAAAAAACTTGCATTAAATTCTAATTTTTACAAATACTCAGGTGGCTCTTTTGGATAAAATAAATTTTTTTGGCATACTGTTGTCCATCCATTATTCGCGAAACACGAAATAGTTTGTAAAATAAAGAGAATTAAAGATGAAAAGGAGGTTAGTATTACACACACTTGAAAACCAGAAGTTCAAGATTTTTTTGTTTTGTTTCTTATAGTTTGTTGGTCTTACTTTCCATCCATATTACTATTTTCCTTGATCTGGTCGATATCGGAGTTTATCAGGTCTGTTTTCTTAAGTTTTGACCTAATTGGCATTCTGTTTTTTCTAGAACTTTCTATCGCCAACTATTCGCGAGCCATAATGAGCAAAATAGTGTGTGAAAGAGAATTAGAGATTGAGAAACAATGGCTTCTTCTCTTGTAATTTGTTTGGAGCTCATGTTTGGTCTTGTTTCCGCTTCTTGCTACTCCTTGGAGTCAATATTGGAAGCCATTTCGAGAAGGTTTAAAATATTTATTTTAATTTATTAAGAGATAATCTTAGACTTATTTTCAGGATCTTGATGAAGATTCTAACCTGACAAATCAATGCACAACGAAGAGAAGCTGCACATTGGGAGAACTTTCTGGTTGCTATGGGATGAGGATATATAAATCGTTCTTTTTCTCTACTGATAGAATGAAAGGTTTCTTTTGATAGTCTTTTACCTTTATTATTTATTATATTTAGTGCCGTGACACTTTTGCCTTGATTTGGTGAGCCCTCCGGGTGTCGCATTTGTTGAACACCTCCTGGTGGAGTACCGAGCTCTGTAGAACCTCCTGAATGAGAACCAGTTCTATTAACCTCCTGGTGGAGTACGAGTGATGTAGAACCTCCTGAACGAGAACCAGTTCTATTAACCTCCGTACGAGTGCTGTAGAACCTCCCGATCGAGTTCGGTATAGAACCAACATCTGTTGTGTTCACTGAATCAGTCTCTATCGGTCGCTAATTGTGTTCACTAT
This sequence comes from Meloidogyne exigua, assembly GCA_018905775.1. NCBI lineage: Eukaryota > Metazoa > Nematoda > Chromadorea > Rhabditida > Meloidogynidae > Meloidogyne > Meloidogyne exigua. The sequence continues at coordinate 3,850,362 of JAGUQR010000001.1, read as the reverse complement.
ACCAGGCTCTGCCAGTTTGTTCATGGAACCAGGCTTTTTCAGTTGCTAAGTCAATGGGGAAGTTAATTTGGATTATATTAATCCTATTTTTGTTATTCAAATAACTCCATTAGTAAGGAGACTGAAAATGTAAGACTTTGAAAATAAACCTGTACTGAAAATTCTGGACAAGTAATGACCTATGATATTGACGATTTTGATTCAATAAACAAGGAACGTAGCTTTTCAGTCTCGTTTTTTCGAAAAGGATTTGATTCTGAAACTTAAAGCTAAAGAAAAATAAATTAGAATTTTAAATTTGCCTCTGAAGTTTATATAATGAAGAAAACTATGACGCCCATGTTGGAGTTGTTTCAATTTTTTTCACAAAATTCCTTTTAATTAAAAAAAAACTTATTTCTTTATTTTTTGTTGCCTTCCAAAGTTGTATAATTTAAATATTTATTTATTTAGGTTGAATATATATTTTCCTTATGGACATTTGAAAAATAAGGAGGGTTGTTTGATTATATATGAAGTAGAGGATGGAGAATATTTTTTGTTTATTGATTTCACCATTTTTTGGACTGCTAAGCAATGAATGATGTTACCATTGAACAGTTTTTAGATGTTAAAATAATTTAAATTTTAATTAATTTAAATAAAATAATTAGATGTTGTTCTGCAAAGGGAAGGTAAGATATAGAAGTAATTATTCATTTTCCAGACTTATATTTTTATTTAGCAAACAACAACCCAAAAAATATCTAAATAATTAAAAGAAAGTTTGTTTTTATTATACATACTTAAAGTAATCTTTTATTTTTAACGCTATGTAAATTTAAAATTAAGTGAATAATAATATATAAAATATATATAAGTAGAATTTAAGAGAGAGAGAGAAAAAAAGTAAAAGAATATATAATTCTATTCCTTAAAAAAATTTTTTTTAAAAATATATAAAATATAAAAGAATTATAGCCCTGAAATAAAAGTCTGAGGTCAAAGCTATATATTAAAACATTTAAGCCAAAATTTTTTAAGGGTTTTGAAACCCTCTAAAAATAATTTTTTCAGTCAACTAAATAAAATAATAATTTTTAAGTAAATCTGTTTGTTTTTTTGAAAGATAAAGGAACGAAAAAAAAAGAAATAAAATTAACACTTAATTTAAAAAAAATATATACTCTCTTCCCATTTTCTTCTCTTTTAGTATTCAACCAGTTATTGGTGGAGCAGCAGGGCCAGCAACATCAGTGTTTCCGAGCAATCTTATTTTTAAAGAATTAATTGAAATCTTAGAATTAAGAAAAAAAGAAACCTTTTAGTCTTTGCACGTCTATTTTTAAACCAAATTTTTACGTTGTGAGTGCTTATAGGAGGATAATTTTGTCGATAATTCATAGAATTTAAAAACTCAGTGTACTAAAAATAAACAAAGAATAATCAAAGTTAGAAGAATAAGAAACCTGTTCAATCTGTAACCATCCTGGATGAGGATTCTCATCAAACCAACGTTCAAGAATTGGCTTTAAAAAATTTAAAAATTATAAAAGAATTTTCCTTTAATTTGAAGTAAAATTATACAGACATTTTACGTAAAGATTAATCTACAAAAAACACTCCAATTGGTTTCTTTATTTCCCTAAATCAAGACACAATCTTTACAGGAATGTCCACGTCAGGGTGCCAACAATTTAGTAAGAAAAGCACAAAAAAAGAAATTTAATCTGTAGCAACCCCAAAAAAGATTTTTTAAAAATAATTCACAAACCAATTCACTTAAAGGATCAAACATTAGTCTCGACCTTGACTGATTATTTGAATTAGCACTACTATTCCCACCGCTATTGTTTGCACTCTGCTGATGTCCATCAATATTTAAATTATTATTCTGTGGCGGAGAACAAAATTCAGTTTCCAATTTAAGGTTTAATCCTGTCTCCAATTTTATTGCTTAAAAAAATTTAATTAAAAGAAAAATTATAGAAGTTACGCGATGTAGAAGGAATTATAGAATTTGAAGAATATGAAGGGGAAGACCCAACATTATTATTAACCAAAGCAGTTGTAGCTGCAATATTTGAAGAAGAGGACAAGGCAAAAGCAGAAGAAAAATTATTATTATTATTATTTTCATTTGTTGTAGACGAAGATTGTAATTCCTTTAAAAAATTTTTAATTTAATTAAAGAACCCCCCAACCGTATTTCCATCAAATTTAGATCGAATGTCAACAGGAGGACCATTTGCTAATGGAATGTGTACAGCAGTATTATTATTGTTATTATTAATTTCATCATTTATTTCAGTCATTTTTCCTTCACAATTATTATTATTATTTAAACCAGAAGCAAAAAGTGAAGCCATCTTTTGTTGTAAATGAATTGCTGTGTCCATATTTCCATTTGCAAAGGCTTGTGCCAATGACATAAATAAAAGGTTATTATTGTTGTTGTTGTTAATAGTTGGATTAATTAATGCTAAAATAAAAGATTGTTTTTAATAAAAAAGAAATTAACAACGTTGATTCTCAGCAGTTGGCAACACTGACATTTGTTGAACATTATTATTATTATTATTGGAATGAATAATTCCTCCCCCATTCACAACAACAGCAGCACCTGGAGAAGACGCAGAGGAGCAAGATTGACGTTGTTGTTGCTCGTGTTGTGCTAAAAAACTTAAAGAATTTATAAGGATTTAAATGGGAGATTTTTTAATTTAAAAGAAAAAATCGGACAGTTCAACACCAGAACCAAAATAAAATTACCCACATTTAATTAAAATAAAAACCTTGAATTTCAGTATTACCAGTAGCATTTAAAGGCAATATAGCTATTGGTTGGTTTGGAATGTTTACAAGTCCACCACCACCTCCTCCAACAACTCCATTTACAGCAGTCCCTGAAGAAGAAGAATTTGAAGAACAGGATTGGCGTTGTTGTTGTTGTTGGTGTGAATTCCGTTGTATTGTTCGTCTTTGATTAGAAAACCAATTACAAATTTGTTGATAAGTAACTTTATTGTTTACGCGACGATAAGGCGAAGAATTCAAAATATTCATATAAGAGGACAATTTTTGACGTGATGGATTCGCATCTGAACGGAACCATCGTTCTAAACGTGGCAATTCACTCAATGGACTAAAACGAGCACCAAGACTACTAAAAGAAAAAAAATGAAAAAATTTTATGACATAAGGGCCACTTCGGTGCCAAAAATCAAACAGAAAAATGCACCAAAACGTCCCAAAATTTTAACAAAAAAAACCTTTTTTTATTATTCTCATCCTGTTGTGCAGCCATTTGTTCTAACCATTCATTAACAGCTTGCATTTGCTCGTGATTAGACAATGCGGAACATTGTTGGTCATTTTGTATAACATGTTGAAGAATTTGCTTTAAAAAAGTGTCTTTATATTTTTTCAAAAATTTCCGGAAAATAAATTAAACTTTCCAGAAATCTTGTATAACAAATACCTTAACTTCCTGCCCATTTGAAGTCGTTAAAATACGAGGTTGTTGCTCTATAGCAGTTTTAAGAAGTCTCTGCTTTAATTCGGTAAGGCACTGGCCATTTGAGTCTGATTGAGAACTTAAATTTATTTTAATTATTTTTTAATTAAAAAAAAATTAAATATTTTAATTTAATTAATTTATTTATCTTTATCTCCAATGCTCCCTTCAAAAATAAGAAAAAAAATATTTTCGCAATAATTAAAAAAAATTTTTTTCGGCCAAAGTTTTCCCCCAATCTTTTCTTTCTATCCAAACAATTTTTCTCTTCATCCCCTCTTATCAGGGCCAAAAAAAAATTTTTTTTTATTTTAAAAAGGAGATAGATAAATAAATATTAAGAGTTTAATGGTTTCGAAAAAAGGGAAAAAAATAAAGTTTTTTGGTCGCTCACATTGATCCCAATTTTTTGATCCCCTCTCTTTTCTCTTTTTTCACTTTTTTCAATTTAAGAAAATAAAATAAAATCACGCGATGAGCAAAATAAATATAAATACAAACTTGTCACAAAAGGAAAAATTTAAAATTAAAAGAGATAAAAGGAAAAGAGAGGAGATATTACGCATCTCATTCAAGTGGAAAAAATGGCAAAAATAAAAAAAAATTCTTTAAATTTTAAACTTACTGTTTTGCTAAAATTTTGAGTGTCATGTGTGTCGAAATTTCACGAAAAAGATTTGAGACCAACTCTTCAGGATTGTCTGTTATTACTTCAAAAGAGATGGGCTTCCAGCCATTAATTTGAATTAAACCTGAAACAAAAAAATATAATTTATTTTAAATAAAATATATTTTCCCTTGTCCATAATTCCCCTTTTTATTTTTATAAATCCAAAATCCACACAATATTTAATTTTTTTTTCTAAATTAAAAATCATCTCATCATCAACACCATCTTTTTACTTTTTTTTCTTCTTCTTCGTTATATAAATTTATGCAAATCAGATTTTATAAAACACACATTTTATATTTAAGAGCAGCATTTTTATAATCTAAAATAATATTTACCCCCCTCATATTTATTCTTCTTCTTCTTTTTCTTCTTTAGCCTGAATTTTTGGATTGTGAATTAATTTTTTTTTAGATATACTAAAAAAGAGACAAAGTGGATTGAGAGAGAAATAAAGAGATAAAATAATATTTTTGTTGTGATCGTGTTTCGCGGCCAAAACAACACAATAAATAAATAAATATTTATTTATTAACAGACATTTAAATATATTTTCACCCCTTACTTTTGTTTATCTAAATCTAGATTAGCTTTAGAAGGTACCCAAAAGATCAATTTTAAACAAAATATTATTGTCTTAAATTTAATTAAATGTTTAAAGGATTTACAGCTTTAAAAAAATATTTATTTTAATTAATCCCCTTCTTTAATTTCTCTTAATTAGAATTAAAAGGAAAAAAATGATGACAAGGCCAAAACATTTTTTTCAATAGAAAAGATGTTTTTATAAATCGATTCTCAACTGGTTAGATTCCGAAAAGGATGATTATGAAAATGGATATAAATACAAAAACTATTTATAAATATAAAGCTAAAAAAAAGGGAAAGGATAGATGAGAATATATATTAGAGAACAAAAAAATAAAAATTAAAAAAATTTAATTTTTTACCTTTAGAATCCTTAACCAACTGAGGCAAGCCTAACGCAGCTAGAACCGTTTCAACTAATTGACAAAGCATTGTCTGACCACCAACTACTGCAAATGTATCAACAAGAGGATTTCCATCATGTGCACAACCAATACAATGTTGTGATCTAACAGTCTCAACAAGGACACGCACTGGGAACATATCAGGCGCCATTTTGAATAAATAAATATAATTTTTTTTAATGGCTATATAAAACCAGAGAATAAAAGTAAAATGAAAGACAATTTATATTTTGAAGGCGACGGTTGTATTTGAAGAAAAAAGAACCTTAAAAAGATAATTAGAAAAGAAATAAACTTGAAATAAACTTAACAAAAAAAATACAAAATTTCCGGAAAATACAATTTAAAATATAAAAATAAACTTTACGGAAAAAAACTAATTTATGTATTTTCCGGAATGATGAAATCTTAAATAAGAGATAAAAATAAGTAGAGATAATAAAGGATGTATTTTCTTTACTAAATTCCTAAGTATTATTTTTTTCAAAAAGAAAGACGCGTAAAACTTGCCATTCGCCAATAAAAGGTAATTATGAGCATTTCAAGTTTATATAATTTAAAAAAAGGTATTTAAGAGAATATATTAAATAAATGATGAGTGAGATGAATGAATTAGGGGAATAAATTTAAAAAAAGAAAAAGGGCAGAGAAAAGGGTTTAACGTAAAAATGACAAAAAATGGGATTAGAAATCATTTTAAATATAAAGAGAGAAAAAAAAAAGATTTTTTTTGGAGGGAAAAAAGATTCTCTTTATAAGAGAAAATCTTTTCAAATTGTGAACATTGTAAACCTTTAGAGATGCGTAAAAAAAATGTCCCCAAATTTTGTAAAGAAAAAAAATTATCAAATTTTTAAGCAGAAAATAAATTATGAAATCTTTAATTTTCTTTTTACTAAAAAGTATAAAGTAATAATGTAAAATTTGGACATTGATCCTGGCCTTAACCCTCTTCTTCCTTTTTTAAATAAATAAAGATTTAATAATATATTTTTTGTTTATTTTTTTTATCATTTAAATCAGCTAAAATATGGCGTGACCAAAAAGCGATTTTAAAAAATAAATAAAAATATTTGTGATAAAATAATAGAAGGAGAAAAAAGAGACTAAGATTATCAACATCATCATTAAGTCAAAAAAAAGTGAATGAAAATGAAAAATAAGGGGGAAAAAAGTGGATCCACAATCTTAAGCGATTAAAACAAAATATAAAAAAGGAATTAAAAAAGAAAAAAAAAAAGAGATAGAAGAGCAAAAAAAAAATTAAAAAAAAGTTAATGAGATTTTGGTGCTGTTCTTCTTCTTCTTCTCGGCCATCACCCCGTCACACACACAAATACAACAACAAAACAACACACACACATATACACACATCTTCTTCTTCTCCTCTTCATCATCATCATCCACATATCTTTTTTTTTCAATTTTCTCTTTTTATACATTTCTTTATAAAATTACTAAAAAATATATATAACAACAATAATTTTTGCCCATCATCCCCATCCGGCCCATCTTCTTAACTTTACCACCACACCTTTCCACCAATCTACCATCTCTTTTTTTTTTAATTTTCAGCCAAATTCTCGCCTTATCATCATCTCAACATAAATCGTTATTCCTTATAAAATATATACTTAATACCTTTTTTTACCCCTTCTCCTATCTATCTATCTAGCTGGTAAAACTCCGCTCTGTTAATAAAAATATTTAAAAGTTATCATCATGTTGATGCTCTCACATCCCCCCTTCTTATTATAATTGTAGTATAACCCTATAAATTAAAAAAAAAATTTTTTCTTTAATTTAATTTTCAATCCCTTCTTTTTAAATAAACAAAAAAAGGTGTAAAATGAAGAGGATGAAAGAAAAATTTTTTTAAATTTTATTAATTAAAATTTTAAGAAAAAGAAGGGTTTAGTATTTTGAAAAAAGAGGGAAAATTTGTTTAGAAAAATTTGTGACAAAAATAAAAAAGAAATAGAAGAGGATGTGGCAAACAACACACACACAAACAAAACTCTAAAAATCGCGAGATTCAGTAAAAAAAAATTTTTTTTGTGTCCTCGATGAGAAAATGAAGAAGAAGAAGAATGTGATGCTGTTTATAAATATACACAATTTTTAATATATTTATATATAAGGGAAAGGAGGAAGACTTTTTTTTTCAATGAAATCGGATGATAGCAAAAATAATCAAAGCTCTCATTTTTGACTCTTTCTCTCACTCTCTGAGGATTGACAAATATAAATATATAAAAAATCTTCTTTTTTTTGTTATAAAAGGATGTGGAAGAGAACAGAGTTTTTAATAAAATAAAAATCTTTTTTAAAAACTGATTAAAATTAAAACTTTTTCTACTTTAAAAATATAAAGGAATAAAAATACTTTAGAGAGTGAAAAGTGTTGTTTTATTTTCAAAGGCCCTGGATGATTTTGTAGAAGAAGAAGAACAACATTTATGCTCACAATTGGAAAGTAAAAAATAAAAGAGAGAGAGAGAGATTGAGGTGGTGATTAAAAAGAAGAAAAACAACAACAATAACAAAGCAGAATTGAAACGTCTGCGTTGTTGTTGTAATTATTATGTGATGATGATGGCCGACTAATCGCCCCCTTAACCCTCCCTAAGGAACAGCTCTTCTTTATTTCCAGCTTTTTTTTTTCCAACTCCCTCCTTTCCCTCATTCACCTTTGTCACTAAAACCAACCAGAAAAAGAGAGAGTCAGTCTACTTTTGTTTAAATCGCTTTTATTGTCCCGCCCAATCCTTATTCTTTTTAATTTCCTCTTTTTTGTGACCAACTCGCTCCTCCCTTTTTCAAATAGAAAAAAAATTTTTTATTTCAGGACATTGACATATTCTCTCTAAAAACGTCTCAAGTAATGGGCTCTGCGCGATAAAAGAGAGGAACTGGAACCGTTTTTGCGCGAAAGAATTTTCTGTGGAATTAAAAAAAAAATTAGAGGAACGGCCAGACAGATTTTTCTCTTTTTCTTCCACCTTTTTTTATCATCATCATCCTATGGCCTAAAGTAAAAAAAAAATAATTTCCCTTTCTTTGAATCGCGCATGTGATTTGTTGTTGTTATTTGTGCGCTAAATAACAAAACAATAAAGCCCCGCAGCAGCTTTTACTTTTCTTTTATTTTTTTCTTTTCTTTTTTATTTGAATGGGTTAGAGTTGCGTTTCTGCGCGCTTTCACTTTTCTTTATCTTTTTTTTTCTCTCTCTATTCTCTCTCTCTATAACAAAAATTGTGTTTATTTCTCTCATCGCAATTTTTGTTGTGATCGAAATTTTTTTACACGCTATTGCTTTTTTCTTCTTTTAATTTGTTTACGCTTTCAGATCATCTCTCCCCTTTCCCCTTATGTTCCTCTCAAAATTCCAATTAATTCTTGTCTAGTTAAAGAAGAAAAAAGCTTTTTTTTTATGGCCAAATTTATATTTAAAAAAAAAAGATAAATTGAGGAAGACAACAATAAAAATATTTAAAATAAAATTATTTGGTTTTGATGCGCACAATAAAAAAAAAAAACAAACAAATAAAAACAATTTTTAATAAGCGCATAGTTATTGTGTCCCCAAAATAAAGAGAAGCGTTTTGTTGTGTTGTTGATCAACACATCTCTCCCCCTCTTCCTTCCCTTTTTTTAAACAATTTACTTGATCATTAAAATAAATAAATATAAATTTATTAAAAAAAAAAGAGAAAGTTCAAGAAGAAAAATAAAATATAAGTGTATATATAAACAAGAAAGAATCCAAAAAAAGGAAATGCGCAAAAGCATTTTTTGTGTGTGAATAAAATTTTTTTTTTAATAAAATTTTTGTTAGTTTTTTTTATTGGACACTGAATTAAATAAAATATAATTAAAATGTGTAAAAATATTTCTTTTAATGGAAGGAAGTAAAAATTAAATTTTATTTTCCTTATTTTTATTTAATTTTTTAAAAAATTTATAGAGTGGGGAAAATATAAAAATTATTTTTTCAGATTAAGTAAATTATTGTATAATTTAATTAATTTAAATTATCAAAGAGCAAAAAATGCTTTAATTAAAATAAAGGATTTGTTTGTGACATAAAAAGGATTTAAAAAAGACAAATTATTTTAAAGAAAAAATTATGTGCTTATGGGAAAAGATTAATTTATGTGTCTATTTTTATTGAATTATAGACAATCCTCTCCCTATCCCAAAGTAATAATTGAAGGGGAAAATGCCCTTTAAAAAAAAGTTTAAAATATAATCAGTTCTCTCCACTCTCTAAACTATTTTTTTTTATGGATAAAGGGAATAAAATCTAAAAAAAGATCAAATGGAGGATGAAGAGGAGGCAAAATAAAGAGATAAGAAAATAAATAATTTAAAAATGAATAAAAAAAAAAGGTACAAAATAAAAGGGCAAAAATGAAGTATTTTATTTATTTTTTTATTTACCTACACATATTTTTGACGTTTTTATTAGCTTAATAGAAGAAAATAAATTAAATAAAAAAGGATAAAAAAGGGAAAAGGTCAAGAGAGAATATTCCACACATTACAAGGCATTAAAAAAATACAAAAAATAAATACAAAAAAAAATAAAGATAAATAAAAAAGGATTGAATTTGAATAAACATTTTTAAGTAAAAAGAAAATTTTTTGTGTAAATACTTAAAAGATGTGTGTGTGTATTTAAAAATATTTATTTATTTGAGGTGATTTGCCTTAAAAAAAAGAAAGCGCTAAATAACAAAATATATTAAAAAAAGCTCTTTTCCTCCTTCCCCTTATAATAAAACTAAGAAAAGCCAACAAATAAAGCCGACAATCATTCATCCCATCTATCCGCCTCCTCTCCTTCCCCCCTTCTTTTTTCTCTTCCTTTTCTTTATATTTCCCTCAATTCTTTATTTATACCAGTCTTGAATATATATACATAAATACAAAAAAATTCTTTTTTGTGATTCAGCAATCACATCCATTTTTGTCCTCAAATACACACACACACACACAAAGCAAGCAAACATATATTATAACTAAAAACAATCTCTATCCTTTTTTATGTTTTTTTAAAGCTATAAATCGCGCTTACTAAATATTTGTGTTGAATAAAATGACAAGAAAAAGGAGAGAGAGAAAGATTTTCTAATGTATTTTTTTTGGAGGAAAAAAAGGCTAACTAGTCATGTAGTAGCTCTTCTAAGCTTTAACGGAAATTTATTTTTTTTTAGTCATTCTATTAAATAAAGGAAGTAATAGTTGTAGTAGAAGAGCTTTTTATCGCCTCAATTTTGTAATTTATTAAAGGCCAAATTTAACAAATTTTTAGAAAAATCTTTTCTCACAAGCCTCAAGAAAATTAAATTAATTGCGCATATAAAAATATTACAAATCAATGAGGCATTTAATAAAATAGGAAAAGGGTAGAGGAAGGATTAAATAGAGAGATGAGGATTGGCCCGCCCTTTATACTGCTGATCGAGAAAAAAAAAGAATTTGGCTTTAAAAAGAAGAGAAGGGGGAAAAGCTTACGATAAGCCGAAAGAAAAACTAAAACGGACGGCGGATTGGCTAAATTCCTACCCTATTTTCTATGTTGTTGATTGAAAAAAGGGGAAAGAAAAGGAAGAAGAAGAAAAGTTTTTATGAGCTGCCGGACTGGCAATCAAATGAACAGAAAAAGTGTAAGCTAATCATCGAAAAGAAAATGAGAGAAAGAAAGAAAAAGTGGATGGAGATTGATAGAAAATCGAGAAAAAATTAAAAGCTAAATAGTGGATGAAAATTTAATTTCTTGCCTCATTCGCCACACAAACACATCAAAAAATTAAAAAAAAAGTAAAGCCTTTACAGGATTAGTCCCCCACTCTTTTCCAACAAGATTATTTATAGCTACAAAAAGATTTACTTGAAAAGAAGGAAAATATTACTTAAAAAATTTTATTTTAATTAAAAAGATTGAAAATAAATAAAAATAAAAAACTATATTCTAGAAATCCTTAAAATAAGGTGGATTAGTACCAAAATACCAAGAAGGAACCGAACCCGCGCATACCTGCAAACGAAACTGGGAAACAACCCACTACACCAAGGTGCTCACTTAATTTGCGGGATAAATAACGCTCTAAATATAATCAAATAATTGAATTGAAAATTAAGAAAATTATTAAACAAAACAAAGAACATAGATATCCAGAAAAAAGAATTAAATAAAAAATAAATAAGAAAAAGAAGAATATAAGGAAATTAAGTATCTCTTTCTCAGTAAAAATTGAAAAAAGAATTAAAAGGATGCTTTTATTTAAAAAAGGGTTTTATTTATCCAATTAAGGAGATGAGAAGCAGAGCACTTTTAAAAGTTAAAAAATAAAATAAAAAGTTTTTTAGGTTGAAAACAATTAAATAAATGTAAGATTAAATTTAAAAAAAATTTTTTTTTTAAATTTTATCAATTAAATGCCAAAAAAATATTTTTTATATTAAAACCAATATATCCTTCCCAACAGAAAATATCCTCTTTTGGACTAAAAAAAATTTTTTTTTTTTATTTTATACATAGGTAGAGTAAGTGTGTGTGTCTGTGTGTACTTTTCTATCTTTTTCACATCCACTACCCCCTTAACAAAAAGCCAATCTCTTTTCCTATTTAAAATTCACAAAAATTTTAAGCTTTTTTCCTATCCTTTTATTTTCCCCTATTTGTACATATATCACATTATTCATTCAAAAAAATCCCCCACCACTCTTTCGGTTTTTAAAAAGCTTTTTTGGCTGGATTTTCTTTTTTTCCCCTCCCTTATTTTTCAAATAAATATATCATCCAACTAATCCTTTAGCTTTTTCTTCTTTTTTTTTATTTTTTTATAAAAACCCCATCCAATTTTCAATTTTAGACATTTTGCCAAGCAGAAGGGAGAGATAAGAAAGAGATAAGAAAAATAATAAAGAAAGGATTTTGTGTTTTTTAATAAAGGGAAATAAAAAATTGAAAAGATGCGCAAGTAAAAATAAAAAATTAAAGGAAAAAAATATTTAAAAATTTCTGAGTGGATTTATTTGATTTAATAAAAATAAAAATTTTCATAAAAATAATTTAAAAATTATTTTAAAAAATAGTAGAGTAGATAGAATAATTAAATTTAATTAAATTAGTAGAATATCTTATTTTCTAAAAATAAATAAATAAAAATAAATCTTATATAAAATCCACTTTTTAAGTAAATAAATCAATAACCAAGCCAAATAAAAAATGAGATATATCCCTTTTAATAATCTTTCCCCATCTATATCTTCACAAAAACTAATACCCTCCCTATCCTTCTATCGTTAATCCCTGAAAGAGATAAAGTAAAGAAAAAGGAGAGGGGAAAGAAAATAAATAAATATATCCGAAAACAGTTTCTTTAGTAAAAAGTCTGATTTTTTAAATTTAAATAAAAAAAATGAATATTTTTTTAACTATATGTAGTTATTTTACCTAAAATTAATATTTATTTAAGGACCTCTTTCTAATTAATTTATTTAAATTAATTAGAAAGAGGTCCTTAAATAAATATTAATTTTAGGTAAAATAACTACATATAGTTAAAAAAATATTCTTTTAAATTAATTAAAAAGGGAAAAGGAGAGGTTAAATATTTTTAAATAAATTTAAAAAAAAAAATATTTTTTGGCTATTTTATAAAAGAGGTAGTTGTGAAAATAAAGGGGAGAGGATAAATTTTTTTCTAAAAGAAAAAGCCTAAAAAATAAAAGAAAGAGGTAGGGGATTTAAGTAGAAAATAGAAAGGAATATAAGGATTTAAGTAAACTAAACATACATCATCATTGAAAAATTTAAAAAAACAGAAGAAAAAAATTTTTCTTTTTAATTAATATTTTTATTTAATTATTTTAATTAAAAAATAATAATTTAAATAAAAAAAAAACCATATCAAAAAAATATAAATTTAGGACCCTCAAAAAATAAAAAGCTCTTTTTTCACTACAAAAAAGGAGATATATATTTGTGGCTAAAGCTTTTAAGCCAACAAAAAAAATTTTTTTTTCTTTTATTTAGTAGAAGTAAATATTATCTAAACACAAATAAATATATCTCCCTATTCGTTTGGCTCTAGAGAGGGGGAGAAAATGAATATAATAAATCCCATAAAGCGTGCGTGTGTGTATAAGCAAAAATTAAAAGAAATAAAAAAATAAAGCTTTAATAGGGTTGTTATAAATAAAAAAAAGGTGGAAAAAAGAGAGAGAATAAAAAATAGGTTTCAGGTAAAAAAAGATATGTATTAAAAGATAAAATTTTTAAAAAAAAATAGGCAGGTGTAAAAAGTTCAATTAAAAAAAAAAACTTTTTCTTTTCAAATTCCCTAAAATCCCTTTTTTCTATTTCTCTTAAAATAATGAGTAAAAATATTAAAATGTTTATCCCCTTTTTTTGCAAAATATATTTTAAGGAGTTGCTGTTATACAAGAAAATAAAGGTAAAAATATCTAAATTAAAACAAAAAAATTGAGAAAAAGGTTAAAAAATTAATTTTTTTAATTAATAAAAGGAAATAAAAAACAGAAAAAGTTAAAAAAAAAAGATAAAATTTACTAAATAATAAATAAAAAAATTAAATTAATTATTTAGTTTTTTCGTACATATCCAAAAAAATGTGTAATCTCTTTAGATAAAAATATTAAAAAAAAAATAAAAACAAATTTAATATCAAGGTTAAAAAAAATCAAGTTAAAAAATCTCTCCCCAAGGTTAAGAAAAACAAAGAAACAAAAAACAATAAAGATATTAAAACAAAAAAAAATTAAAAAAAGGAACATTTATAAACAACAAATATTTAGTAAATTAAATCTTCTTTTCTTAGTACAGAATAAAAGATTTTAATAGAAAAAAAAGAAAAAAAGGGGTAAAATTTAAAAAAAAAAAAAAAAAAGTCGCGCAATAATAATTAAATAAAAAAAAAAAAAAAGGGGAAAATGAAGATAAATAAATAAAAAAAAAAGTGAATCTAATTTATCCCCTATTTTATCCATCAAAGGCTATAAAGAGGGTATTTAGTGGAGATAGCTTATTTATTAAATGTCTATAGAAAACATACAACCTTTCTTAACTAATAAAAAGTGAAAAATAAAATAAATTGAACCCAAAAAAGAAGGTGAATAAAAAAACAGGTTTTTCTATTTAGGAAAAATCTTTCTACTTTAAGAAATGGATATTAAAAAATTATTAATTAAAACTTAAAGGACAATAAATCCGTTAAAATTAAAAATTAAATAAATATTAAATTAATTAAATAAAGTAGTTTTAATTTAGCCGAAAAAAATCAAAAATTAATTAAAAAACACTGAAAAAATTATTTTTAAATTATATTAAATTTTTTAAAAGTTAACTTAATTTTCTACCACAAACAAACAAACACAATTTTTTAAAGCACAGAAGTAAAATGATTTAGCCCCTGGAAAATTTATTTGATTTTTCTAATTAATTTTTAATTTTTTTTCTTGTTTTAAAAAATAATTCCCACCTGTCCCAAGTCCCATATTGCAACGCCTCCAATTTGTAGCTCTTCTGCCAAGTTCAATCTTAATAAAATTGACTGCTTCGTTGGATAGTAGAGAATGCCATATTTTCTAGAATAATTAATTAAATTAATTAGATTAAATTAATTAATTTACCCAAATACAAGCTTATATTCACCATCATTCTCATCAAAAGAAAGGACAGAATCGGGATCAGAAAGTAATTCAATAAATCTTAAAAAATAAAAAAATTTTAATAATTTTTGTTAGATGAAAAAATAATAGTATGGAAAATTAAGAGACAATTCACTGGAGAAAATATCTATTTACAATATTATTATTTGTTGTATAGAAAAAAGAAATTTTAGACAGATAACAGAATTAAATAAATTAATTTTACATAACAAGCTAAAAAAACCTCTTAGAAAGAACAGCTTCACTAGCCCCGCCTGTCCTATCATAACCATAGAAATTAAGTCCCATTAAAATTTTGCCAGTATTTCCAACAGATTCATCAGAAGAGTCAATGTAATATTGAAGATTTGCTTTAACCCATTCATAAGGGGCAACCCCAGAAATTCTTAAAGAAAGAAAACCTAATAAATTAAAAGAAAGAAAAAACAAACTGTGGACTATTAAAATCATAAGTCATCACATTTAAATAATCAACACTTGACATTAAACGGTTCATAATCTCTCTGGAAACAATTCCAGTCTCTTCAAAACTGAAAATTAGTAAATGTTTGAGTATAATCTAATTAAGAAAAAATACTTTGAGTCGAGCGCAGGCATTATTGGAAGTATAAATAAAAGTCCAACTTTATGAAATTCTTTTGACCAAAATTCAACAATTTCCAACAAATATCTAAAAAATTTTAAAGTCAAATTTTCTTTCGAATTTATTAAAACTCACTCAACAGCACTCCCCTTTGTCATTGTCATTAACTGAACCCACATTTCTATTACAGCTCCATCCATTTGATTTTTCTGAATAAAATAGTTTAAAAAATTTAAATAGAATAAAGAGTTGACATTAAACACTTAAAATAAAGTTATAAAAACTAAAAATATAATTTTATTTTTCCTGAGCTTCGCTCAGGAATCGAACTAAGACGTCCAATTCAAAATCAAACACACTACCACTTTACCAGCGAGCTTATCAAGAATAGCCCATATTATTTATATTAATTTTTACCAGTAGTAAATTGATGATATCCTTAACGCATCTTCGTTGAGCCTCTTCCTTAAAAAGAAATTGCTTCAAGTCTTCCACAGGCCAGGATTCAAATAGAAAACGAGGAACAATCAATGCCTTCGAGTTATTTTTGCGAATATCGTCCATCCAGCCTTAAATAAAATTAAAAAATTTTAATTTTACATTCGCGGGCTCCGAGATTAATTCTTTAAACCCCAGAAAAGTCAGTCTCTCTTATTTAAAATTAACAAGATAAAACCTTTGTCAATATCATGGGTTCCAGTTATTTGACAAGAACCTCCACCAGCACTTTTTAATTGAAACCAAACAGGCGAAATATGAGTAAATTTCTGCGCTGCCCATTTAGCAACATCATACCCATGATTATTCCACTTAAAATATAAAACTTCAGCTTATTTTAAAATTCAAACCGGTGTAACGTAACCAAGAGTAGCACCAGAATTGAAATTACGCTTGCCAATATCCAAATTCTGGTAATCATTTAAAATTTCATCTTTTAAGGCATCATCATCCTAAAATTGAGATAATTTCCCGAGACAATTATTAAAAAAAAGAACAATGAATGGCCAAAAGATGTCAGTCTTTAAACCGAAAAAAATATAATGATTTATAAAACCTTTTCTTGTAAATTGCCAAATGTTTCATCCTCATCAAAGGTTTCAATTTCAAAAGATCCATCATTATTAACATCATTTTCTTCATCGAAGCACAAAGTTATCGGTATTGTTGAGATCCATAAGGTAACAAGTATAAGTGAAAAACATTTCATAATCATTTCTAAAACGGTAAATAGTTCAACAACAACAAATATGTTATAGAAATTAAATCAAATAATTAAAAAATAAAATATTAAGTAAAGAAATTTATTCTAAAAAGTAGTAAAAATAAAAAAATTCATCTCAAACTTAACGCTAATTAATGTCGTTGTTGTTCTTCCAACAAATCTTTTGCTTCATTTATTTTTGATGCAAGGTATGGAGAGCCTCCTCTATCTAAATTATAATGGAATTATACTAATTAAATACAACAACCTTTTTTCTTCTACTACAAATGGTCAACAGGATAAGGCCACTAAATCTTGGAATTTAGTGGAGCAAGAACGGTTAGTTTTATAAATCTAATTGTAAGATATCAAATTAACGCTTTTAAATTAATCCCTGGCCATTTTATCCCTGTGACAATTTGTAGACAAGGAAAAGAAAGTATGTAATCATATAACAAGAAACTAAAAATATTTTCGAAACCATTCTAAAAAAAATAAACCTGGATGATTAGCAATCATTACACGTTTATAAGCAACTCTAACTTTATCAATTCTTGAGCTAGATGAAACTCCAAGTATTTTAGCTGCTTCTATTCTTGTCATTTTCTGTTCAAAACCACCACGTTCATACTTAGAAAAGAAGAAATCTTCCAATGAATTCTTAGGTAAAAAACCATAGATTTTAGTTAAATTTTGTCTGTTCCTCAGAAGGTAACGTCCACTATAACCAACAGCTGCTAAACCAAGTGCTGCGACAATAAATCCACTTGACATTATCTGAAATTTTCTATAAAAAAGAATTTTAATTAGGTTAATAGTTAAAAAAAGATAAAAAATGTATTTAAAACAATGAAAGAAGAAAAATAAAATCTATTTTTTTTAATTTAAAAAATGTTGATGAGAAATAAATAATGACTTAAATTCTATTAAAAATTATTTTTAAAAAAATCTCAAGTTAAAGCAAAACATTCTCATCGGCACAAAGCGTACAAAGAGCAATCCTATGTCGTAGCTTTGAATTACTAGAAAGCTGTGGGTCATTGTCCAGATAAAATTGAAGATCACGCATTGTAACGCGCTTGAGTCGAGCAATTTTCTAAGGCAAATGTCTTATAAAATTAAAAAAATCAAAAACCGAAGCTCCTGTTAAACCGTTAGTTAATCCCTGATTTTGCATTCCAATTTTCCAATCCACAGTCGAACCCAAAGTTGGAGCAAAAGGCCTTTTAGCACCAATTCGACTTCCACCAAGTGCCGCAAATGCAGCAGCATTTGCTTCACGGTTAACCATCGCTTCTCTGTCAGCCTTTTGCATCTTCAAATATATGTCAAAACTTTAATTATGGGTTAACACTGTTAAAAATAGACCTGTTTCGCCTTTTCCAATGCATCCTTATCCTTTCCTTTACTTTTAGTAAATTTTAAAAGTGCCTCCTTTTCTGCTGTTTGTCTGTGGTTATGGGCACGCTTATCTTGATTAAAAATAAAATTTTAATTAAATAAGGTCAATCAAACCAATATCTTCCATAAAACGAATCTGTTTCCTTGGATCATCAAGTAAACTATAAAGAGGAGATGACCTTAGAGGCTCAAGTCGATGTTCTGCTAAAATAGCTAAATGAGTAAGAATTGTAGTAAGACGTGCTTCTGTTGCCTAAAAATTGTTTTTTGAAGTTTGTTAATCTAAAAAAACTCTTTATACATTTGAAATGACCGCTAACACTTCACCATCAACACCTTCAGCATCTGGCATTCGCGCTAAGATTCTATCGGCCAATGCCTGGATAAGTTCAGATCGTTAAAAAAAGAAAGTGGATTAAAAATTACCTGTGGGTTAAGCAGCATTTTAGGCAAATGCTAAAAATAAAGAGTTGTGTAAAATATTTAGAATGTTCCAATCCCTTATTTAACAAAAAAGGAATACTACATTTAAGTTATCAGCATTATTTTCAGTCTGATTGTTAGATGAAATAACAGAGTCCAAGCTTTTCTCTGGAATAGTAGCCAATTCATCCTTCTTAAATACCTCATATCTAGAATCACTTGAACAAACAAATTTGTAGTTGTTATCCAGTGAATTTTGTATGTTCTCAACACTTTTTGGATTTGAATGAACTGATGAGGCTGCTGGAGAATATTGACCAATTTTTGGACTTTTGGCACAAATTTGATAATTTTGAGAATGTGAAACGGTAAAGTCGTTGGACTGATTAAACAATTGCTTTAAAAATTATGTTAATATAAAGAAATAAAACCGGTGCTGTGGTGTTAGTAGAACAAGATTCATCAATATCAAGTGCTTGTCTCAAATCCAAATGCTCACCATTTTGAATAGAACGACGAAGTGAAGGAAGTGAACGACGAAGAAATGGAAGTAAATTCCCTTTATCCTGAGATTTAGTTAATCCTCGTAATTTAACTGTAAATTCTTCAGGAGATTGTTCACCAAGAAGGACATCCTTTTAAATATAAAATGTAATAAAGTTTTTATTTCAAAAATACCCTAAGCAAATTTTTCATATCCAGTAAATTAAATGATTGATGCGGTCTCATCTTCAACAACGATTTGAAAAAGTGTGCGCATTTCATAATGTCCTTAAAATAATAATTTTTAAACAAGCAGCTAAACAAACTAAAAAATGGACCAATGAACGTAAATTCAGTTAAATAATTTAACTGTTTATCTCCATTGCCATTACACAATAAAAACCTGTTCTGTAGGTGGAACAATCGAATCAACTGATGAAGAGATTAATGTTGGAGATGAGGAAGCACGTGAAGCTGAAGAAGAAATAATTTGAGGAGACTGTGTAGATGAACGACTACTTAAAATTGTTGTTGCTAATGGCATTGAAACACTTGAAATTGGAGGAAGAGTTTGAGGAAAATGTTGAAGATTTTGCTCAATTCGTTGTTGTTGATGGACAATGTAAACGTTACTATTTTTTTGAACATTTAGTTGATTGTCTTCTTGTAAAAATCTCGGTTGTTGATTTAAATAATAAATAGTCCTTGCAGGAAATTGTTCCCCTTTTGACATCTTTCTGTTAAAGTTAATAAAAGCAACGTTAAATTAAAACAAGAGACGAAAAAAGACTACTAAGGGAAAAATTATCAGCATATCAAATCGTTCTCTTGTTTTAAATAATGAGTAAAATGTTAATAAGTATAAATATGATTTAAAAACAGATAAAATTAAAAATAGCAATTTTTAAAAATTAGATCCATAAATAAACAAAAAAAAGCACAAAAATGAATACTTAAACTATTTATAATTCATCCACATTCTTATCCTTTTTAGCTGCAACAATACCAACACTAGGAGCAGTAAAATCCTTCATAAACATTTTTAGCATTGAGAAAAACCTTCAAAAGTTAAAGTAGACAGGCTGACAAAAAACCTCATTCATTGATTCATTTTCACAAGTAGAATCATTTCGCAAAGGGCAGGTAATATAATCATCAACAATATTATGCGAAGGTTCTACATTCTAAAAATAAAGTTAAAATTCGATAGGTTTTAAACCTCAGTGCTAACATGGAAAATCCTTTGAGACAACAAGACATCATGTTCCAAATTTTTAATGTCTTCACAATTCATTTTTAAAGCTGAAAGTCGTTCAAGTCGCCTGATAGAGCCTCGATCCTACAATGAAAATAATCAAATTAAAACAATAAAAGAACCAGAAACTCGGAATTGTTCTGATCAGAAATAAGTGCCGTTTGTATAAATTGCTTTGTATGAAGTTGACGATTAGAAAGTAAACATGATCGGCGAGATAAAAACAAACGAAAATTGCATAAATACAAAACTTGATACATTGAAGTTAACAAAAAAATATGAACAAAAAAAATTGCCGCGTTTAATTGACCCGCGGCTATATGGTCGCGATTAAATACTTCGACGTACGTTTTGCAGCAATAAATTCCCACTACAAAACTGCCATTTCTTAACACAAAAATTCCTAAAAATTCTCAATAATTTTCAGATAAAAATGTCAAGGCCTCCATCTATTCAAATTACCAAGATGATATACAACCGTATTAAAAACTATGATACAAAGATAATACCCAAACCTTCAAGAATTATGGATCTTGATTCAGAATATGGAAAAAGAATGACGAGACTTTCAAATAAAATTTTCGGAGAGGTTTGTCTTTGATTTATTTTATACAATACATGTTACGGTTCAGGTAACGCGCCCAACAGACAAAAAATCGATGCGTGTTGCAAACGAAATTATGGCAAACGAACCATGGGTATTTTTTAAAATTTATTTTAAAACCTCTAATAACCTTGAAAATTAAAAGAACTTCCCCTCCAAAATTAACCCCAAATATTTTTTTGTAGGAGCAACAAGAAGTTTACAGTGTAGAATATTATCCAAATTTGCCAATGTTTCATTACTTAACAAAAATGCTTAAAATGCACGGTGTTTACTATGATGAACATGTTGTTTGGAGAGAAGTACAGGTTTGGGAAAATGTTAAATATTTAAAGGTTATGATTCTCTTTTAAGAATGAAATTCGTTTGGCTAAGGGAAAAGTTGTCTTCCCAGTTATCGGTGAAGGAAAACAGAAATTGAAAAGAGAAAAGAATGCTTCGACATAAAATAAAAAAAGTTTCAGTTCCGTTTTTTGAAATGATTTTTAGACTTATTGTTAGTTATAAAAACATTTTTATTGCCAGTTTAAGATTTAAAAGAAAAAAGGAGAGATCATTTTTGGGAATTTTTAAACTTTTCCCTTTTTAACAAATTTTTACCCCATCAAAATTAGATAAAGAATCAACGATTAATTGTTCACCTGAATTTTGTCTGACAATTTGATTCTATTTAAGAAATAAAATTTTAATAAAAACAAACCTAAAAATACTTACACGCCTCTTCCCTGCCCTGTTATTAAAAAGAATAGTTTGAGGGTAGTCTAGTAACAAATCACTTCCAGACAACTCACAAATATCCTCTTCATCCTCCATTTTATCACAACTAACGATGAAAAGAGTAAAAAGTAGAACAAAGAAAATCCTGAAAATTTTGTTTAAATTTCACTCCAAAAATTAACAAAAATTTCAACCTTCGAAAAGATTAATTTTTACGACATTTAACAATTAAAATTTTTAAAAGTTATTTAAAAAAACCTCACAATATTAAAGTAAGGAAAAAAGGTTGATTAAAGCCAAAAGAAGACAATATCATTTAAAATGTTTTTTTGAAATCCACTTCTTTAAGAATACTACGCCTCTAAAAATGCATCTTAAAAAATAAATTTTTTAAATAAATTATTTAATTAAATATGTATAAATGCAAAAAACATTATAAAACAATTTTGAAAAAACAGAATAAAGTTTATTTAGTAGAAATAAATCAGAACACATCAGAGTATATTAGACAGCTATATAAATCAACCCTAAATTATGATATAAGCAATATTTAAAAAAAAAAGAAAATAAAAACGTTCGGAAGAATTAATATTTTTTAACCTAATAGAAATGAAAAATTATCTTAAAAATTATCTGAAGAAAAAACACTAAAAAGAAAACCT
This sequence comes from Meloidogyne exigua, assembly GCA_018905775.1. Classification (NCBI taxonomy): domain Eukaryota; kingdom Metazoa; phylum Nematoda; class Chromadorea; order Rhabditida; family Meloidogynidae; genus Meloidogyne; species Meloidogyne exigua. Next base: position 3,828,172 of record JAGUQR010000001.1, on the reverse strand, counting down.
CAAAACACAAAAGCATAAAACATTGTTAACATAAAGTCCTTTCAAAGAACTTTAGAATTGACGCTAGACTTCTCATCGCCATACGTTTGCACCACCGCCAGCACCACCAGCAGCAGAATTTCCATTGTCGTTTCCATTATTATTTCTTCTCATCTTTGTTGCAGGTCGTTCTCTTGGGGGTATATAACGTCCAGTACTTGATTGTATATTATTTACACTTCCGGGTGGTGGAGAAAGCGAAGCAGCTAATTTTTGTTGTTGTTGTGTATGATGATGTAAATGGCTTGAATATTGAGGATGTTGAGGGACAGCTGAAGTCTGTGCTACCTAAAAACAAATTAAAAAACTATCAAAAATAGAAAAAAAGGTCAGTGCATAAATGCACATAAAGTTTTTTCAACCCTACATTAAGACCTAAAAAACAACAAACTGAGATTAAAGCTTTTAAAGCATTTGCAACTTCAGGTCCAATTCCCATATTATTCAGATTTAAAGTTTCCAATTGATTCAGCATTTGGCTTCCTGGAGCAACCGCCGGTGGAGCGTTTTGACCTCCAATAAAAATTGTTGATGGAGGTTGATGAGAAGGTGGTTGTTGTTGATATGCCGATGGAGTAAACATGGAAGTATGGTTAGGGTAGAGTGAAAGCGTTACTGGTGGTTGCTGACCTTGAATATTTGAAGAGCCTGATGTATCATCTCTAGCAGCATACCAATTAGTGAAAAAAGACTAAAAAAAGTTTACAAAATTAAAAAACAAAATAAACCTGAAGATTTGTTTTGAAAGGCTGCTGAAAAGATTGAATAGAATTATCCATCTGTTGTGGATGTGGGCGAGTGCTATGAGCAGAAGATACGTAGATTTGAGTCTCACCCATAGTAAATTGACTGATCCTTTGAAAAGGAAATTTTAATTTTTTATTTAAAAATAAACTTGATTAATTCCTTAGCAACTATAGGCGAAGAGAAACTGACGAAAGCAAACGATCGAAAGGGTCGAGGAATGTAAACATCTGTGATAGTTGAGTCTGGCTCAATCTTCCGAGCCTCTTCGGCAAAGAATTCGCGCAACTCCATTGTAGTTGTTCCTTCCTTAATTCTCCCAACAAATACTTTAGATGAAAGAGCATTCTTTTATTAAAAGGGAATTATTAAAACATAAAGTTATTTTACTTTGGTAAACGGAACTTTAACGGTACATTCACGTCCACCTATGTAGTGTTTCTTTTGCTGCAAAACTTTTCGTTGTGCTTCCAAATCATTCATTTGAACAAAACCAAAACCACGATTAGTGTTTGAACCTTTTTGAGCTTTTATCTAGAAGTCAGATGTTTTAAAAGTAAAGAAAAAGAAAAAAATTTCTCAAACAGACAACCTCACAATGAACTACTTTGCCAAATGTTTCAAAATGTGTTTTCAACTCTTCATCAGTTAATTCAAAAGGCAGGCCAAGAACAAGCAAATCAACCATTCTATTCGGGAAAACTTGTTCTTCTTCACACATTTCATTAAAATAATCATTCAAAACATTATCAAAATTTGCTCCTTCTCCACCTCCACTTAAATTACCACCAATACCTCCCATCATTCTTTTTTGTTTTGAAACACCGATTTGGCGTTTAACAACTCCTTCACCACTAGAACTATTATTACGTAATTTTTCTCCAGGCGGACGATCACTATCGCTGTCATGAGAATCACCATCGTCACTTTCAACCATTAGTTTGCGACGCTTCGCATTCTGATCACCTAAAATACAGACAACAAAATACACAAGCAGATAAATTTCAGAATATAAGAAGCGAAATTGTTGTATTAAAACAACACTAGAATAAAAACAAATTGTTTATTCCCTCACCACCCAAACTTGCAAATAAACAAGACAAATAGCTAAATATAAAAGGTCTCAAAACAAAAAACTCCACAATTCAAAACCTTTCTTGCGACAAATATAAATCAGGATTAGACACACGTAATTAAAAAAATAACTAACCTTTTTTTGTTTGAACTTTTTCAGGCACTGGATCCTTCTGCTCATATACAACAATAAAGACTTAAAAGAAAATAAATAATAACAAATCAAAAGACCTTTATTTTCCCAGCCATCTGCTGGCGGAAAGAACTTTGTTCCGGTCGAGTCAACACTTTAAAAGTCGAAAATATTAATATAAAAACATTAAAAAATACAAAAGTGCCCGAAATGCTCCTGTTGCTGGATTCTTGTACTTTAACCCATGTGCACCAGGAAAAGCATGCGCAAGCGTTTGAATAATCAATGCACCATCCAAATCTGTCGGCAATTCAATCCGCTCAGCGTCTTCGTCTAGACTTCTTGCAACAACAATATATTCAGGCTAAAGTTAATATAATATTACTCAAAAAATCTAAAATAACCTGAACCAATTTTTCCTTATTTGTGCTTGTTGCATTGTCAAACATTGTTTAGTCAATAACAAAATTTAAATAAGCTAAATGCAAATTATAAAATATGAGAATTAAAGAAAAAGTATTAAAACAAAAAGGCTGATGTCTCAAAACGTTAAAAAGAAACACATTTTTCAGTAATTTAATGGAAAATATTAGTCAATCAATGATTGTAATCACTTTTAAATATAATTTCTAAACAACATCAATTTCACCACTCATAGTAGAAGCAGAATTCTGTTGTTGATGCTGTTGACGTTGTTGCTGCAATTGCATTTGTTCCTGTATTTCTTGCCCAACTGTTTTTACTTTTCCATCAACTTGTTGTTCCACAATTTGTCCAATAACGTTTACTTTCCCTCCAGTTTGCAGTAATTGACCAATAACATTTAAACTACCTTTATCATCAACACTGCATTGAATACTTTCTTTATGAACACCTTCTGGAAGCAAGATACGCCTAGAAAATGTTGCATGAAATGATTGATTTATAGTGTGTTGTTTATGATTTCCACTGATCACTAACTGGAATAGACATTTTATAAGTACTGGTTAACAATAAAAAATTAAACCTCAGCACCAATAAGTTCAACTTGTAATTCTTCAGGAGTATAACCAGCAATATTACAACTGAAGCTAAATTCGTTTGTTTTTCTGTTGATAAAAACATGTGGAAGTGTTCTATCCAAAATTGCCACTGGTTGAGGAGGTGTCGACATAAACCCTTGCTTAACTCTTCAAATGTGTTGAAAAAATTATTTAATTTGGAAAAGTTAAAACCTTTTTCGTTGACGATTTCCACCAATTCCTCTTGCCAATTGACGAATATTATTTGGATTATTGTGATATCCATCCATTGAACTATAAGGGTTAGAAGATCCCATTCTAGGAGTTCCACCTCCCTGAAGGCCTCCATCAAAAGTTCCTCGAGGTCTTGGCCATTTTTCCTCGAGTTCATCATCTTTTAAATCATAAGCCATATTTCTTTCAAAGCATTCAACTCTAAGGATGAAAGTTTAAAAGCTAAAAAGGTAGCAACCTTTGCCCATCAATTTCAGTATAAACTATGCTTCCATAATGTTCACCATCATCTTGCTTAAATATAGGACAAGCATGAGGAGTTACTAAAGTGTTCATATCAATTCCACGACGAGCACGTTTAATCATCTTTAAGAAAAAAAAGCTTATTAAACATTAGCTTGAAAAATACCCTTTTTGTTGCTTCTTTGCTAGGCATAGCAGCAATAACAGCCATTGGAGTATTTTGAAGCGTTTGTGTTCGAATTTGAAGAGGCTTTTCATTCGAAACCATCGCACGGCGTTTTATACCAGAAAGGATTCGTTGAGCTTCGACACGTGCAGCACTATGATTGCAAACATGTTCACCAATTTGCCGTATCACTACATCGTTAATATCGGTGTGCAAACGCCCTTAAAAAGTTGAAATATAAACAAAGTTCATAAGAGTATTGAAGAAACCAAACCTCTGCATTTAATGTTCTTAGCGTTGAAAAACTCGCATCTCCAATATTTTGCATCATTCTTAGAACTCATTCCATGGTAAACGTACAAGGCGCCCTCATGAAGAAATTTTGGCCTGTTTCGTCTTGTTGTAATGTCCTGTTGCAATCCTTGTTGTATAGGGGCAATTGATGGCCTTGAAATTGGAACATGATTAAATTAATGAAAAATTTAGATGTAGGAATTCATACTCAAACTCAAACTTGTAACAGGAAAATCGAGTTCTAGATAAGCAAGTTTGAGTCACCAATTTGGCAAAAAACATGACCTTTTTTGACATGCTTCTGAGACCAATAAAATACCTAATACAAAGGCAAAATACATACATTTTAAACTCATTGTCATTGTTATCGTCAACCGGTGTAGGTGTAAATTGAACGTCCGCCATACTCATAATAAAGAAGAAAATCTTAATAAGACTAAAACTGAAATGGATGAAATTATCGACTCAAATGGAGAAATGACTCAAAGCAGCAAAGAAATTCTCTTTCATATCGTGTTGTTTTCTCTCATTTTGTATTTTTCTCTAACTATAAAAGAGAAAAATTTTGAAAAAAATACATTATGCCAAAGAATTTTGTTACATAAAAACTTTTAGAGTCGCAAAAAAACTGATCGATTCTAAGTCTTAAGTTCTTCCAAATCAAAATTTTCACAAAAAACAAAACAAAAAATGAAAAATAAGAAAAATGAAAAATAAAAGATGAAATTAGAAAAGATCGCATTCGCCGCATTTTTTGCCATTAATTTTTGGTTTAATTAAACAAATTGATCAACTTACATCCAGAGTTGTGAAGAGCACATCTTGATGTTGAACACATCGTCCTTCCATTTGCTCCATGTTGAACACCATCTGTTCGGCACACCTGAAAAAGGAAAAGAATGAAAAAAATTCTAATAAAAAAAACAGAAACGCCTGTGGAGCTGTTGTCGTTCCATGAAGCAGTTGTCGATCACTGCTAGAGAAAAAAACCAAAAAAAATAAACCACACCATCTCATAGTCCTTGACAGCTGCACATGGTCCCGAAGTCGTCCATTTTGCACAACATCGTCCATCTGCTGCTGGCACTAAATTAAAAAAATTGAATAAATTCATAAAAAAATCAAATTTAACCTTGCGTAGAAGAGCCTGTCCGTGTTCACCATCCAACCGGCTGCTCCTTGATGCCATGCCTGAACTAAAAACATGAAAAAATTAAAATAAATAAAAAAACAAAACCATGAAGTTGTTGACGACTGCACGATGGCCGTGTTGACGGCAGTTGAACATTACCTAAAAAATATCAAAAGAAAAAAAACCTCCACCACATTGTCCTCCAGCTGCTTCCATTAGAGCATCCAAGCTCTCCACCATCCAACCAAGTTGTTGAGCATGTTGTCGCCAACTGCTTTCACACCTGAAATTAAAAAATTAATTTAAAATAATAAAGCTTTTTAGTTTAATGGTTCCCATTTTACCACAAGTAGAAGAGCACATGTATGCCTGCAAAATAAAATGGTTAAAAATGTTAAATTTTAGTTTAATTTTTTAATTTTTTTGCATATTTTTTGCTGCGCGGTTTATTAAGAGAGATAGAAAGATAATAAAGAGAAAATTGATAAGAAAAACACAAAAACACACGAAAAACACACACAAAACACACAAAAACACAGAAAAAACACACAAAAATTCCCCAAAAAACACAAAAAGTGACGCCAAAATTTAAATGGGACAGAATGTATAATGTATTATTGATTGAATTTGGCGTTTTGTTTTCTAATATTTAAATATCTTTTCGACTTTCGAGACATTTAGGATTTTTTGTATTTTCTTAATTTTATACTTTAGATTTTTAGGCAAAATGTATGCAATTTTGTCTTTACTATGTGTTCGCTTATTTTCAAATAATTCTTTACTCTTAAAACGTCAATTCCATACAAAAAGAATCAGCAAGGTGTTGATCGCTAACAGAGGCGAAATTGCTGTCAGGGTAATATTCTATTTCAACTTTATTAATTTATTTAAATCCTAAGGTGATACGAACGGCAAAAACAATGGGAATCGAGGTACTTTTATTTGATCGCTGAAAAACTCGGTTTTCTATTTTAAGTTCACAAAAATGCTTTTTCTAGACTTTTTAAAGATTTTCTCACAATAATACATTTAAAGACTGTAGCAATTTATTCTGATGCCGATGCCAATTCCTTACACGCTTCATTAGCCGATTTTTCTTTTCGAATTGGACCATCAACTGCCTCACAAAGCTATCTTAATAGTGATAAAATAATTCAAATAGCTAAACTTGCTCAAGTTGATTCAATCCATCCTGGTTATGGCTTTCTAAGCGAAAATTCCCATTTTGCTACACTTTGTGCTTCGAATAATATAATTTTTATTGGACCTCCTCCATCAGCAATTTATGATATGGGGATGAAAAATAAAGCAAAGCAAATTATGATTGAGGTTTTTATATTAATTTATATTTTATCAAATTTGTAGGCAGGAGTTCCTGTCATACACGGCTACAATGGTCCTAATCAAGAAGCTGAATATTTATTTGCAGAGGCTAAGAAAATAGGTTTGATTTTGTTAATTTTATTTTGTTTATTTTTTAACTAGGTTTTCCTGTCATGATGAAGGCGGTCTGTGGGGTTGGATTTAATTAAAAATAATATTCATTTTAAATTTTAGTTTTAGGGTGGAGGAAAAGGAATGAGAATTTCTTTGTCGGAAAGTGATTTTTTCGAATCATTAGAGTCCGCCCGTTCGGAAGCTCAAAAATCTTTTGGCAACACTGACATGATTTTAGAGAAATTTGTTACAAGACCTAGACATGTTTGATTAAATTAATAATCCAAAAAATTTTTTTCTTCAGGTTGAGGTCCAAATTTTTGGTGATATGCATGGGAATTATGTCTATTTATGGGAAAGAGATTGCAGCATTCAGGTATTATCCGAATTTGTTTTTAGTGAATTTATTTGTATTTAACAGCGTAGACATCAAAAAATAATTGAAGAAGCACCTGCACCTGGCTTAACTTTTGAAACGCGGCATGGACTTGGTTACCTTTTTATTAATGTTTTTAAATTATTTTTACAATTTTAGGCCGTACAGCAGTTAATGCTGCGGCGGCGGTTAACTACGTCGGAGCTGGGACTGTTGAATTTATTTTCGATACCGAGTCCGAGCAATTCTACTTTATGGAAATGAATACTCGTCTTCAAGTTGAACATCCAGTAACAGAGGTTGCAACCTTTTTATTAGAAATCTCTAAAAATTTATTAAACCATTTAGTCTATTACCAATTTGGATTTAGTCGAATGGCAATTTCGAGTGGCTGCTGGTGAACCACTTCCTATGAATCAAGAAGAAATTCCATTAATTGGCCATGCTGTCGAGGTTATTTTTTGTTCAATAGTTTTTTTAAACTCGGAAAGTTTAAGGCTCGAATTTATGCTGAAGATAGCCGTTCAAATTTCATGCCGACTGCTGGCTTTCTCGAATATTTGCAATTTCCTTCGACTGTTCGTGTCGACTCAGGAATTCGCGAAGGGGATGAAGTAACTGTTTTTTATGATCCAATGATTGCAAAAATTATTTCAACTGGAAAAACGAGGGATGAAGCAATTTCTAAATTGGAAAAGGCTTTAAATCAGACACATATTGGAGGGCTTTATAGCAATGTTGAATTTGTTCGTTGTTGTTTGAAACATGAAAAATTTCTGTCTGGCGATTTATACACCGATTTTATTCATGACCATCAAAATGAGTTGTTGCCTGGTAAAGAGAATAATTTGAACGATTCAAATATTTTGATGGAATCGTCGATTGCTTTTTTATTACTGGATGTAAGGTTTTATTTTTTTAGTATTTATCAGGAACAATCCAAGGGGTCTCAAACGTTTCCTTGAATTTAAATAAATTCTTGTCATTCCGAAATTAATAAATTATTTTTCAGACAATTCCCAAGAAAAGTGATGAATCAACCTCTTCAAATCCTTTTATTCTATTGCCCTACTTTCGCCTTAATCAAAAACCAAAAAGAACAATTCAATTAGGAGATAACACCTTAACAGTTACAATTTTGGAAAATTATCACTATAAAATTGAAGACGAATTAAATAAAACAAAAGAAGAAGTTCTAATTTCTGACGTGAAATATTATAAAAGTGAAACCTTCCGATCAGTTGTTGAATTTAAAATTGAAATTATTTCAAAAGGATGTAAGAGATGGCAGTGCAAAGCAGTCAAATTAAACAATAAAATTGCGGTCTGGATTTAATAATAAAAAATTGAACAAAATTTTCTCTTGAGGTCTTTGGCTCAGGACATTCTACGTGGGAGTCCATTTCCTTGGATGAACAAGTATTTGATTCAGAAGAATTGACAGTAAGCACTATAAGCGATGAAAACCAAAAATCTCCAATGCCTGGAATTGTGGAGAAATTGTTTGTTAACGTTGGAGATCAAGTAACAAAAAATCAAGGTTTAGTAGCTCTAAACGCTATGAAAATGGAGTTTATTATCAGGTTTATTTTATAATAAAAATATTCAAATTTTAATTTAGAGCACCCTTCGATGCAATTGTTGATTCAATAAATTGTACTGTTGGACAGAGTGTTCCAAAAAACTTTTGTTTGGTTGAATTGAAGAAGATTGACTAACAAGGTTTATATTTTAAACATTTTTTAATATTTCTTTTCAAATGTCTTGTGTCTTCAAAAAATAATTATCTATAAATTAATATATATTTCATTAAAAATAACCTAAAATAAAAAAAACTTGAATTTTATAACAATAAATAAATTTATTTTGATGATAAAAAAAGCAATAAATTAAAACCAAAAAGTATATACTCATTTGTATATCAATAAATCTGGGTTTCTTTATAAGTATTTTCTGTTTGACAGACAATTTTACTGCCATTTAATTAAAAAAGACATTCTTCGTTGTTCTCAGCATCTGGCTCCTTCAATGATTCAGACCAAGCCTTATCAACCTCCAGTCTCTTTTCTTCTTCCTTTCTCAACTTTTCAGCCTCCTCCTTTTCTTTTTTTTCTTGTTCACGATGTGCCTCTTCGTTCTCATTGTTAAATTTATTAAATAATTCGGCCATTTCTTTATCCATTTTGAATCCAAAAAATTTCTCCATTTCCTCAGCAGTTTCTAATCGTAAGATTCTTTGCCCAATATATTCAGCTAGCGGATCAACAATATCATTAACACCCAGAAAATTTGCAGATTCAATTACCTCAAAAAGTTGATGATGTTTAAGTGAATCAAAAAAATCAGTTTCCCATTTAGTTGAAGTTTGTTTCTAGAAAAGAAATGTTAGATGCGATTAATCCATTAGTTGGGATCTTACCTATTCGATTAACGGACCAAAGGAGGAAGGTTTTCTCTCAAAATTTTCCTTGTTACTTAACCTTCCTCCTGTTAATTATTCGGTGCCTACAGACTTTATTATTATTAAAATTGGAATAAACCTTTTCGTTTGCAGAACTTTGTGGTAAAGGATCATCATTCTTCTTTGCAAGTTTGAAAAAATTGAGAATTATTTCCAACTGCTCTTCACCGATTTTCGGCGCATTTAATGGAATTTGGATTTCTGAATTAAAAATAATTATTTGTAAGAGAAAATACTTTTAACATCGTCATAACCAGTGCCATGAAAAGTTTTAATAAAAGCAAATTTGTCCCAAAATTCTTTTGAAATTTTAACTTCCTTATTATCAGGAGTAACAAAAATAAATGTAGAAGATTCCATCGTCAAATTTTACTAAAAAAATTTTTTTACAAAAATTAAAAAATAAAATAAAAAAGGCAAACAAAGTTGTAACAAAAAAATGATTTTTAAACAAACTTCCTTTTTTTCTTTGTCTTTGGCAAAGTGTTATTAACATTAACTCTCCGTTTTCGCTTAAATTTCAAAATTTAACTAACAGATATTTCTTTTTTATTCTTTTTAGCTTTAGGATTTTGTTAATATATTTTCAGAAGAATGCTTTTAAACCAAAATAAATTTACGGTAAAAAGAGGCGTGAAAAAATGGGAGGAAACGAGAATTTTTGTTAAAATGTTGACACTTCCAACACTAATCTTCTTTAAATTTTTAACTTGAAGAAAATTCTCTTAAGAATGCCAAAGGATTTGTACATGTGCCAACTGTGTGCTAATCAGTGAGTTAAACAATTTTTTAATACTTATCTTTTTAGTGGTCTATACTATCAGCCAAAGAAAGGGCACAAGCAGAAGTGTCCAAATCGTAATTGCACGTAAATTTCTTTCAAAATTATAATTCAAAAAAGATATTACAGATGTTCACTCTGTTCAATGAATACTAAAAGACGTGTACTTGATAGAATTGAACGTCAAATACGTAAAGGAAAGGGCAACAATGACCAACAACTTGATGGGGATAAAAAAGGGAATCGAGTCGAGAATTCTAATCAAAGTAAATATTTTTTATATATTTTTTCAACTTAAAATTAAAGTCAATCTTCCAAAATGTCTTTTTTAAAAAAAAAAAAATTTTTTCAATTTTCTTTTCAAAATAACATTATTTATGACCATATGTATTTTTCTAAAAAGTGTTGGAAAATATAAAAAAAATTAGAAACACAAGGAAATCTGTGAATTTTTATGTAATAAATCAAAAGGGCACTTGCTGCCGTTTGAGGGAAAGAAAATTGGTTAAATTGTGTTTTTGAATAAAATTGAAAAAAAATATTAATTTGTCGAAATTTTAATTTAAAATTTTTTTAAATTTTTATTTAATTCTTTCAACCTTTTAAACAACAGATAAATTAAAAAGTAAATTTATAGTACATCATAAACATTCAAAACAATCAGGAGATGCTCTGCATGCCTTTCATTCTATTGAATTATTGCTTGCTGAAGGACTGAAAAATTGAATAATTTTTATTTTATTGGTTCTAGTTAGTTCGTTTATTAATTTTTTAAAAATAATTAAGTTGAACAAAAAACTTTTTGTTAATTGTAAGCTTTAAAAAAGAACATGAGAATGTTTATTAATTTTTTTAAATTTAAATTCACCTGTCTATTTTTAATTAATTAATTTTTTAGAAATTCGTTTTTTTTTAATTAAAACGTTAACTTAAAATTTCAGGAAACATTTATTGGTAGATGAACTTTAATGTTTGTTAAATGCCAATTTTCTCATAAACAAACATTAACAATAATTGGAATTATATTTCAACTCTCTTACATTTTACTATAAAAATTGCATGTTTTTATTATTTTATTCACTATTCCATTACAAATACAAAAATCAAATATGTATTTTCGAAAACAGAATTTTATAAAATCATAATTTATTGAGATATTTCAATTAAAACCAGAATTCTGATTTAATGTTTTTTCCGGAAAAGTTTAAGTTTTGATTCAATGTTTTTCCGGAAAAGTTTAATTAATTTCTGTTTCTTTTTCCGGAAAAGTTTAAGTTCTGATTTAATGTTTTCCGGAAAAGTTTAATTAATTTCTGTTTCTTTTTCCGGAAAAGTTTAAGTTCTGATTTAATGTTTTCCGGAAAAGTTTAATTAATTTCTGTTTCTTTTTCCGGAAAAGTTTAAGTTCTGATTTAATGTTTTCCGGAAAAGTTTAATTAATTTCTGTTTCTTTTTCCGGAAAAGTTTAAGTTTTGATTCAATGTTTTTCCGGAAAAGTTTAATACATTTCTGATGTTTCATTTTTCAGAATGTTTAATAATCCTTTCTTTAAATTATTTAAAAAACTGCTTAAAAACACGCAATTATTCACCTTTTTAAAACAAAATATCACCTGCTTACGTTTAATATTTTTTGTTAATTTTAAAAACAAAAGAAATGTAAGAGATTTTCTTTTATTAATTTTCCCATGGGAACGACTTTTGAATAAACTTTTTTTTTTTTTAAATATTTAATTGTGTTTTGGTTAACTTACCATTTTTTATTTGTTTTAAATAATTTATTTTTATTAATTTTTGCCTGATTTTTAGGTTTATAATCGTCTATTTATGTCAAGGATTAATGCCTGAACTCTGTGACTGTTCACAAGGACAACTGTATCAAGTAGGAATTTTTAAAATTAATTTTTTAATTTTCCATTTAACTAAAAAGAGATGCTAAATTACTAGAAATTTACTTTTTTTAAGTGAAAAAATAAAAGTTTTTTTTCTCAATCTTAACAAGAAAATTAAATTATACGAATAATTTTTTTTTAATTTAAGCATTTTTTAACTAATTTAATTTTTTTATTTTAATTTTTAAATTTTATTTATTTTATCATGTTTTTCATATTTTAATTTTCTATTATTTTTTAAAATCATTTTTAATTAACCACCCACATTATCCCAAGTGTATTTTTATTTTTTATTATTTTTTAAAATTATTTTTATAAGGTTTTTTGGCTTATTTATTAACAAAATATAAATATTTATCACATCATTTGAACTAAAAAAATATTATTTTACATTTAAGTTCCTTCTTTTAATTATTAAATCTTAGGGGCTTTCGAGGAAAAAATTATTTTAATATTAAACTGAAACCTTTAAAAATACTTTTACTTTTCATTTATTTTATTTATAGAGAATTATGTCAGTTTATTTATTTTTTAAATTTTCTGTACTATTTTATTCTGATTTTTGTATTTTTGTATTTTTTCTTCTTTATTTTTAAATCAGAACTTTTTTCTGCTTTTTAAACTTTCCGGAAATGTACTTTTCTCTTATTTTCTAATTTTCACCTTCCGGAAAACTTTTTGTATTTTTCCTTCCTCTATACATTTCTGAGTATATTACTTCTTTTTATTAAAACAATTTTAATATTTAAGCATGCAATCAAACTTAATTTCTTCATCACTTTAACCAACTTAAAGTGTGTACTTGTATGTACTAAGTAACTAATAATTAAATTTTTTAATTAAATTCAATTGCGTGATTTAATTATTTAAAAAGAAATAATTAAATAAATTATTAGTTTAAGACCAAAAAAGGTTTTTTTTTAAATTATTTTTGTTCAACTTACTTAATTTAATTTAACCAAACTAATAATTTTAAATAATTCTATTTTTAAGTTTTTTTTTAAATTTTATTCTCTAATCTTAAGTCTACGATTTATTAAATAATTGTTAGCTTAAAAAATATTTTTTTTTCAAGTTTTTTAAATAGAGATATGTTAACATCATTATTTAAACATTAAACTAATTTTTTCTATTTTAATTTTAATTCCTTTTTTTATTTAAAAATATTCGTCATTTCCATCTTTTAATTTATTTCTATTATTTGTACTTCTATTTTTAAATATTTATTAGAAAATAGCTTCTTTTTCTGCTTTTAAATAATTTAACTAATTTTTAAAAACACTTTATCTTGTCTCCTTTTTAACGTAAAATATTTATTTTGAAACCTTAAAAAAGAAAAAAAAATAATTTTTGCAAAAATGACGCTCTAATGACGGACAAACCTTTAAAATGTTTAAATTAATATTTTATCTATTTTTAAATGTAAAAAGGAAAATGATTCATTTTTAGCTAGCTGAATAATTAAATTAATTATTTATTTTAATTAAATTAAATAAAAATATTTTTAACGAATTAAAAAAAAGTTATTCGTTTAGTGACCAAATGTCCAAAAATAAACAATTAAAAATTGTTTTAATTTTTGCAAAAATTTAATATTTTTTTAAACACACATAATTGCCATTCTTTTAATAAAAAATATATGCTTTATTTATATAAATTTTATTTTTTAATTGTTCTATTTTTTGCTTTTAATTCTTTTTTACTACTTTTACGTTTTCCCTTCTCTTTAAAAAAAACTTCTTCCTCAAAGAATTATTTAAACGAATTAAAAATAAATAAATAGGGTAAAAAAAGAGAAAAATTAGCATTAATTTTATTTATTTTTTCTAAGAAAAAAAATTATTTTTTGAAAAGGAGAAGGTTAATTTAGAGTTAATATAAAGGAAAGGGTAATGGTGTGTGACTTTCTTTTCTTTTTATTCCACCCTCATAATTAAATAAAAGAAGATTAATTAATTAATTAATTAATTTTTAATTAATTATTTTCTTTTATTTAATTTCTAAATTAATCCGTGTTCCTTTAATTTGTTTAAAAAAGTTCGCGTTGAACTGACCTTTCGTCTATTTATTAAATAAACTTATTTTTAAGCATTTCCGGTTGTTATATTACAAAAATAGAATTAATTATTACATAATTATTTTTTTAATTCTGAAGGGAATTAATTAAATAAATTTTCTGCTCAAAAAAAATAATTTTTTACCCATTTTTTACCTTCCATTAAAACAATAAAATGTAAATTATTCTTTTTTCACTTCTTCTTTTTTCTAAAGCCACCACCACCTGCTTTTGTCAGTTTATATTTAAAGTTTCTTTATTTGTAAAATGTCCATTTTTGGTATTTAATTCTACGAAAATAAATTTAAAAAATTTATTATTTTTTTATTGTTTTAATCTTAAATAGGTGTATTTATTGTATATATTTGCTTAATTAATTTTTGCTATTTTTTATTTAATTTTATTTTTAATTTAAAATGCTTTTTAAATAATTTTTTATTTTTTAGAAAATAGTAGGTAAAAAAGAGAGACTGACAGATAAATAAAAGGTTAGAGAAAAGTTAGAGAACAAAGAATAATGAGAGACAAAGTTGGTAAAATAGGTTGTATTAAGTTTAATTGTAAGAGACAAAGTTTGTAAGAGAACAAAATAAACTTGAAAAAGAAGGTTAAAAACTTTAAGTGTGTAAGAGAACAAAAAAGTTGTTTTTTAAGATTAATCTTAAAAAAGTTTTTATTTTTTTCTTTTGCCTTTGCTTTTCCTTTTATAATAAAATTCATCAAAAAATAACTAAAAAAAAATTTTATTAGTTTAAAAAATACAAGAGAAAAAAAAAGAATGCTTTTTAGGTGAATAATAAAAATAATTTAAAAAAACGGGGCAGATATTTTTTTATTTTTTTTAAAGCAAAGGAAGCCTTTTATTTTTTATTAAAAAAAAGGCCATTTCATCACATTCATTTTTCTGATTTTTTTTGTTTATTAGTTAAGACAGGAATTTATTTTATTTTATTTTTTTAATATTTGGGAAAGGCTTTTTAATTAAAATTAAATAAAATTTAATTTAATTTACTATTTTTTTGGTAATTTATTTCTTCCTCTATAATTCTCAACTAATCATTTTCCGCCTTTTTTTAATTAAAAATTAATTAATTTTATTTAAATTATTTTTCCTTTATTTTTTAATTTTATTTATTTTATTTTATTTAATTAATGCTGTCCAGTAGAGACTAATTTTCCTTTTTATTTTTTTTAATTTTAAGAATTTATTTTTTCTATCACATTTTTTATATTTTTTTTCTATTTAAAAAATTTATTATTTTTTTAAAAATTTATTTTAAATTTATTCTTTCCTTGTTCATTGCCATATGGTTGACAGATGGATGATGAAGGGGTTTATTCAATAAATATTTTAATTTAAAAAAGACTAAAATTAAAGATTAAAAATAATAGAAGAAAATTAATTTTATTTAAAACATTTTTATTAAGGGTGACCATCTATTCGCAAACTCTAATTTTATTTATATATTAATAGGGAATATTAAAAAAAGTGTTGAGACTCAAATGTCATTATTATTTATTTTGAGACTCAAATGTCATTATTATTTATTTTAAGACTCAAATGTCATTATTATTTATTTTGAGACTCAAATGTCATTATTATTTATTTTAAGACTCAAATGTCATTATTATTTATTTTGAGACTCAAATGTCACTATTATTTATTTTGAGACTCAAATGTCATTATTATTTATTTTAATGGCTTCTTTAATTTTCTAATAAAATTATTTCTTCCTAAATAAGATTAAATATAACGTATTTAAATGTTGCACCTTTTTAGTACCAAAATAAGCTGACAAAAAATTAGTTTAAACTTTACCCTTAATAGAAAAATTTTTATTTTAAAGTTAAAAATAATTAAAAAAATAAAAGTCTTCTATCTAAATAACTTCCAGGGGAATTAAAAAATTATTTATTTAAGGAATTTAAAAAAATTATTATTTTTTTAATTATTTGGCTTCTTTTAATTTTTTTTTAACTTTATTTTTGCACCTTAAAAATTAAAGAAAAAATGTGGGAAAATAATCATAAGCATTACTTTTATTTTTTTTTTGAATTTATTTTATTTTGAAATAAATGCTTAATATAATAAATTAAATAACAGGGTAATGGAGAAAATGTATTTAGGTACATTTGAGTCTCAAATTAATTTTTAATTTTTACAATTAATTTTAAAGGTTAGCTTACTCCTTTAATTTTATAAATTAATTTTTTTTAATCTATTTTTTTCTTGCTACTAACATTTAAATAAAATTAGGGTTTGCGAATAAATGGCCATCTTTCATAAAATTTGTTTATTTCGTAAAAATTTTTCTTTAAAATTTTTTTAATTTTTAAAAATACAAAAATTGTTTTGAGATAAAGGAAAAAAATCCCTTCATTCTCTCTTTTTTAATTTTCTCATAAACTTTATTTTTTTTTATTTAATTAAATATTTTTTTCTTTCCGTGACTTAAACCATGCGCGCAGCTTTGTTGAATTAATTTAAAAAAAAATTAATTTTTCCTTTTTTTTTTTAATTTTATTGTTTCTCAAAAAATAAAATAAATATTAAATATTTATTTATTCTAAGAAAAATTAAAAAAAAATTTTTTTTTTAAATTTTTTGTAGAATTTTAAAAGAATTTTTTGGACTTTTTTGAATCAAATAGGAATTTAAATTTTTTTCTAAAAATTTTCTAAGAAGACGTAATTTTTAATTAAAAGTTAAAACTCTTTTCTTTTACATTTAAAAATGTAAAAGAATTAAAAAATAATTTTTTTAAATTTCTTTTTAATTTTTAAAATTGCGAGACTAAGCTTTTTTAACGCATCAGGTGGAATAACTATTTAAAAAAGTTTTAGGTTGGAATAATTATAATTTAATAAAATTGAAATTTATTTAATTATATATTTATTTACCTACAATTTTATTTAATTTTTAATTTTTAAAATTTTTATTTTTCTTTAGAAAATTATTTAAAATATTTTAATTAATTATGCTCACTAACAACTACTCTACTACTGATAAATCTATTGAATTTAATATTAAATTATCTACACTAACTAATGTAATGGAAAATGATTCTGACAATCCGCGTGAAGGTATTTTTTGGTTTTTTGACATTTTGTAATATTTTTTGGTTTTTTGACATTTTGTAATAAATTTTTATTTATTTTTTAGAAGAAGAATCAGGTGGTCATGAATATTTATTTGTTCTCCCATTTATTGTTCTATTTGGATTATGTGGAAATATAATCTCTCTTGTAGCTATTTTTCATTCAAGACTTCGAAAGGTTTTTTTAATTTAATTTATTTTTAAAAAATATTTTTAGATGCCAGCAAATCAGTATTTAATTGTTTTGACTATTGCTGATTCTGTTTTTCTTGTTGGAATAATTATGGTCCTTTTTAAGGTTTGCGAGGAATATTTTTAAAGAAATTCCCTGGGGAAATTTTTAAAAAATTCCCTAGGGAAAAATTTTCCCTAGGGAAATTTCCTCGGGGAAATTTTTAAAAATTCCCTGGGGAACTCCCCAGTCTATTTTAATGTTTTTTCATTTAAAGGTTGACTATACTGACTTCCTACCCTGTGTATTAGTTGAATATGTATTGATGACTAGTTCCTATGTAAGTAGTTGGTCTATTGCTGCATTGACTTTAGAAAGGTATTTGGCTGTTGCTCATCCACTTAAACATGTACAATATGGACATATTAGTAGATGGAAGGTTTGAGAAAATTTTTAAAAAATTTAAAGGTCTTAAAAGGCAAAAAAAGTGATGAAATGGCCAAGAAAGACAAAATGCCAAAAATACCAAAGTTGGACAAAATGCCAATTAATTAAAAAATTAAATTAAAATAATAAATAACCTTGTTTAATGCCCTCTAAAAATAAACAAAAATATTAAGAATTTACTATTAAATAAATATTTTATTTTATTTATTTATTTAGACAATGTGTTGTTGGTTGCCTCTACCATTTTTGCTCAATTTAGTCCAATTTTTTTCTCTTTCACCGCCAGATGATGAAACCAGAATTATCAGAAAATGTGAAGTTAAAAATGGAGAATTACAGGTTTTTTTTAAAATTAATTTTAAAATAAAAGTTTGGGGTATGGGGACAGTTCGGTGCCAAAAAATTCCACAAATTAATAAATTTTTTATGCAAAATTATGTGAAAAATAGAGCATAAAAATATGGACATTTTTCCACTTTTCCTTTACTGACATTTTGTCCTTATGACATTTTGTCACAGGACATTTTGTCAGTATGACATTTTGTCCAAAAATAATTTTTTTAATTAAAGATGGTAGCAGAATTTTTGGATGTTTTTCTGTGTTATTGCCTTCCCTGTTGTATAGTTGTAACCTTAAATCTAATAATTGCTTCAAAAGTGCGTTCAGCAGATCGTTCATTTGTCAATTCTTCGCCTCCACTAACTACTTCAAGTTTTGTTATACGTAAAACATTTACACAAAGACCTGCAAGTGTTTCCTCCTTTTCAACAACAAAAAAGAAAAGAAGTTTAACTTTATCTTCTGCAAAAAGTTCTGTTGGTTCAAACAATACAACAACACCTTCTTTTAGAAAAAATTCTGTAGCACAGAGAATTTCTGTTCCTTTGGGAAGAAGTATTGGAGGTTAGAAAAAATGGGGGAAATTAATTAATTAATTTTAAAAATATTTAAACTTTAAATTATTTTTTAAAAAATTAAATTCTGATTTTTAAAGAATTTATTCTTTTAATTTAAAATTAGGTGGTTCGCTTGCTTCAGCCTCTTCTGCTGGTACTCGCATTCTTCTTGTTGTTCCAGTTGTTTATATTTTATTAAATACGCCTTTCTATTTGTTACGACTTGTTGATACGGTAATTTTGCCTTTTAATTCTGATAAAAATTCTGAAATATTCTGATAAAAATTCTGAAAATTCTGATAAAAATTTTGAAATATTCTGATAAAAATTCTGAAATATTCTGATAAAAATTCTGAAATATTCTGATAAAAATTCTGAAATATTCTGATAAAAATTCTGAAATATTCTGATAAAAATTCTGAAATATTCTGGTAAAAATTCTGAAATATTCTGATAAAAATTCTGAAATATCCTGATAAAATTTCTGAAATAATATTCTGATTTTTAAAATTAAGATTGCCCTAAACCTCTTCAATTCTGACGCATTTCAAAGTAGCAGTGGAAGTTTAGCATCAAATCCAATGCTTGCTTCCCTCTATAATTTTGCCCACTATTTATATTATGTTAACTTCTCCTGTGATGTAATTGTTTATGCCTTCAGTTCAGCAAATTTTAGAAGGACAGTATTAATAGCTTGGAAAAGAATTTTATGCCCAGGATGGATAAATAATAATTCAAATAATTTAAATAATTATAATAATTATTTAAATAATAAAAACCAATCAACAACAATTAATTTATCAATGAAATCAAAATTATTACCTCAAACACATTTATTATTAATACAAGGAAAACAAGGGGAAGAAGAAGAAGAGACTGAACAAATTAATAATAATAAAAAAATTATATTAAAATAGTAGAAAAGGGAAATTTTTAATTTAATTAAATAAATTCCCCCATTTATATTTTTTGTGCATTTTCTGAATAAATAAAAATATTTATTTTTTTTTATTGAAGAAATTAAAAATATTTATTTTTTAAAAAATAATATTAAATTAATTTTTATTTATTTATTTATTTTAATTTTTTTTTATTTAATTTAAAAAATAGGTTTTTAAAGAATTATCAGAACGAGTTCACATGGTAACCTTTATATATTTTTTAAATTTTAATTAATTTAATGTTACCAATGAAAACCAATTCTGATAGTTGAATTAAACCTTTAAGAAAATAAAAAAATATTTTTTTGGACATTTTGGTTTTTTGGCGTTTTGTAATATTAAATTAATTTAATTTAAATTATTTTAATTAAAATTAGCATTAAAATAATTAAAATAAATATTTTTTTTAAGAAATATGATTGGCAAATGAACAAAAAAAAATTTTTTTATGTAAATATATTTATTTATTTTAATATCGGTTGGTAAAGAAAAAAAAGTAAGGGCATTTCCCCCTTTTTATTTATTTAAATAGAAGCGAAGCCAAAAAAATTTTTTTTCTAAAAGTTTAATGGCCGATCGGTTTGGCTGATGAAGTAAAATTGAGAGATAAAACATTTTTAAAAGCTTTTGTTTTTTTAAATAAAATTAAATAAAGGGGAGATGGAAGGGAAAGGGTAATTTGATTTTTAATTTTTTTTTTTGAACTAAAAATTTTTTTTTTTAATTTTCTTTTTTGTTTAATTAAAGAGAAGATTATAGGCTATTAAATGTTAAAATAGTTTATTTTTATATTTATTTTTGATAAAGTTATGATTTTTTAAAGGTGGCGCTTACTATGCAACAAGTAAAGGAAAAGGCTGGTTAGTTGGTTCTTAACAAAATTTTTAATTATTTTAATTAATTTAATTTTTTAAAAATATTTATAGAGAATGTAATAAGCTTTTAAATTAAAGAGTAGAAAAGTTAAAATATTTTTAAAAAAGTTTATTTTAGGCTTGCAACGAAGCGACCGCGCAACTCCTAGACTTCAAGTTTTCAAAAGGTTGTAACTCTGTGTTAAGTGGAGCTACAAATTTGCTTTTATTGTCAAATGATAAAGAAGACTTTAGGCTACAAACGGGTAAATTTACAAATTTTTACTATTAAAATTTAAAAGAATATAAAAATTTTTCGAAGCAAAGTACCCATTTTTAGAGGTTTTTTAATCACAACTCTTCTTAATAATCATTTTATTTTTTGATCTTTATATCATTTTATAGCAAATTAAATTCTCTATCAAATAGTATCAAAATTATTAGAAAACTTCAATTCAATAAAAAATTATCCGCCTCAGACTCAAATGTATTCAAACTAAAATGCTTAAAATCCTTTATTTTTTTTCTTTTGTTATACAAAAACTTGAAAACTTTAAACCTTTAAGTTTATATAACAAAAGCGGATTTTTAAAGCTTTATATTTTTATTTTCTCCCTTCAAATCCGATTAAAATTATTTATTTATTTATTTATAATAAACGACAAGTTTTATTTTTTAAATAAAGCTTTAAATATTAAAAATTATTTTATTTATTAAAAAAATGATGAAAATAAAATTAATTAATTTTTATTTAATTAATTTAATTATTTTTCTTTTATTAATTTTTAATAATCAATTATTGTTTATGCAATCAATTCCTTTATTTTCTCCTTCATTTGCTTCTGTTCATCCATTACTTCGAAGAGTAATTATTTTAATTTTTTTTTAATTAAAAAAAATTTTAAAAGGCTGACCCTTTATTTTCCAATAATTTTCCTGACAATTTTGACAACCCTTCTCTTGACTTGGAAACAAAATCAAAATTACAAGCAATTAGAACAAACCAAGAAAATGCAGTAATTGTCCATTTAGCCCAAATATCCCCTCTAAAAAGGAAAGAATTAATTAAAGAAGGAAATGCAACAGAAACGAATAAATTAATTAAAAGAATAGTTAAAGAAATAATTTCAAACCAAAATGCTCAAATAATTTTTCCACAAATGGGATTTAATTGGGCAATGATGGATAGACAGGTTGAGGGAATTTTAAATGATGGTAATAATCAACAACAACAAATGTTTTCTTCTTTATCTCCTCCTTTTGCTTTAAATAATTTATTTGAAGGTTTTGTTTAAATTTAGAAATGATTCAAAATGTCTAAAAAATTATTTTTCAGTTTCCCCATCAACTCCGCCACCCAACCCATTTAATGACTTCTCCGGTATTTCAACCAATTCACAATTTAATCCACTAAACCACCTTAGACAACAACAGAGACAATTTGCTTCCCCTACAAATAATTTAATTAATCAATTCCCAACAAAGTTTTCAATTACTCCATTAAATCAAAAAACACATTCTGATTCTGAAAAAACACAAAAAATAACACCCAATGGTCTATTACCCAATATAAACTTATCTAGGCCTTTTCTCTTTAATTAAATAAACTCTCTCTTCTTCTTCTATTTCTTCAAGTTTTAAAAATACAAACTTTTCCGGAATATAACCGGAAAATACAAAATACATATTCTATTAATTTTAATTTATTCTGATTTAATTAAAAATAAATTTATTTAATTTTATTATTAAATGTTTCAAGTAAATCTACTGGCCAAATGTAGAAAATCACCAATAATATCTTCTATAGCCTTTAAATCTCCAAAATATTCTTCTTTTTCGTAAATTTGACTCAATTCCTCTGAGTTTCCCCAATCTGCCCATTCTCCACCTTTTTTAAACATTGCCAATAAAGCAGGAATTTGATGGAGACGTAACTGTCGATCACGACGGAATGGATTATTTGGATTATACCAACTTTATGGAGTGAAAAGGTTAATTTAAATTAATTAAATAATTAATAAAAAATGTTTAATTATTTTTTAAATAAAATATTTGAAGAAAAAAAGGGGGAAAAATTACCGATAAATGCATTAAAAAATTAAAATGAAATAATTTTGTGAATGAAAAAATTTTCTTTTAGGCTTAAAAGATAGAGAAGAGTTTGAACTATAAAATAGTTAAAAATCAGATTTTTAGATTAAAAATTGTTAAAGTTATGAATTTTTAAAGAGAGTATGGTCAGTAGTTTAAATGAGCATTTAAAAAAAAAATAAACTTACTAATCACGAGCACCAACTTGACAAGTAACCCAATGAATTGGAGGAGAATTAATTGAAGAATTTAAATTATTATTATCTTTATTTTTAAGGCTCTCTTCTAGTTTATCCAATGAAAGCCAAACTAAGGGGTCAGCTTTTGCAGAGTCTTCACACCAATTAGAGCCATCAGATAATTTTGAATCGGTGAAATAAACATGTAAAATGAAGGGAAATAATTTAATTTATTTTAAATTAAATTAATTTAATTAAAAAAAAATTATTTATTTACAAAAATGACATGTGAAGGTAGAGGTCTGTTTGGATGCGAACTCTGCTTTAAACGCGCGTCTAGTTGACGTAGCATTAATTGAAGGTCATCAAAACCGGTAACAGAATAACGGTATAAAGTCATTCTAATTATTTAAAAATTATTTCAGAAATTCTGAAATTTCTAAATATTTTTTAAAGTTATTTTTCTTTATTTTTTAAATATTTTGTTAACTTTTTTGGCCATAACTTGGCAAATACAAAAGGAAAAATTTTAAAATTTTTAGGAAAGATAGCAATAACTATGAGAAATATTTAGAAGAATTGAAAATTTTAATAATTTTTCTTCAGTAAGTTTTATAGGCTCGCGCGCATGGGCGACCCCTGCGAATAAACGTCCCACAAATAAGAACTAAATAAGTAAAAATTTTTAAAATTTTTTAAAAATGAAAAGTAAATAAAGATTAAAAATAAATAAAAGTAGGAATTTATTTACAATTTTCTATTAAACAAAAAATAAATACATCGATTAAAATTTGTTGAGAGAAAATTTAATGGTACATTTAAATTAATGTGGGGGGGAGAACAGGAAAAATAAATAAAAATAAAACGTAAAGGAAAAAAAAATTTTTTTAATCGAAGATTATTAAAAAAAAGAAAATTAATAAAAATAATTAATTATTTTTATTTATATTTAATTATTTATAGACGCGCGATTAAATGGGCGCGCGTCTAGACGACTGAAAAAATCAACTTTTTAAAAATTTTTTTTTAAATTTTAAATATTCTTATTTCATTTTCTCTTAATTAATTATATTTTAAAAATTTTTTGGTAATTTAAATAAAATCTGAATTTTTAATTTTATTAATTTTTGCCCTTTAATTCTTCCATTTTTAATTCTTTTTTTCAATTTTATTCCAATTTAATTATTTTTTACACTTTTCCGGTTATTCCGGATATTTATGTTTTCATTATATTCTTGGAATAATTTATTTTATTCTTTTTTTCTTTTCTTTTTTTTTAATGCGCGCATATTTATGCCTAAACACAAACTAGTGGTTGGCTGTCTTCGCATAATTAATTTAATGTTTAGTAGACTAATCCATTCTTGTGAATATTAAAATGTTTGAAGTAAAGGGGATTTTGTTAATAAATGACCGACTAAAAACCAAAGAAAAAATATAAAAAATAGAAGGAAAAAGGGTCATATATTCGCAAACTAACCTTTGTTACTATTTTGCTTCTAACATGCAAGTCAAATGAGAAATTTATTCCAATCCTTATGTCAAAAAATAGAGCAGACTTTGGGCTATAAAACTCCAAAAAATTAAATTTTTATTTCAAAAATGAAAAAAGTTGTAAATTTTCAAAGCAACTTGGTCAACAAGTTTGTGTTCTAATTTTGCGAATAAATGGCCTCCCAATGAACCTAGCAATTTTCTTAAGGGAGAAAAAAATTAATTGGATATTTTTTAATATTATATAATTTATTTGGCTTTTTTCTAACAGTTTTTCTTTAAAAAAAATTTTTTTTATTATTATTGCCCAAAAATGTGTGTGTTAATGTTGTCATAAATCTGCGCGTAAATAACATATAAAAATATTTAGGCTCTTTTTTCAATAAAATATATAAATAATTAATACACACATACATATTATTATTATTATTGTGGGAGAAAACTTGAGAAAGAATTTTTTTTAGCAAAAAAGTATTTTTTATTTTCTTTTAATTTTTATTAAAAAATAAAAATTAAAAAATATTTCAAAATGTCAACTTTTCAAAATGTCAAAACTACTATAGAACACAGTAGTTTTTAAATAGCCTCTAAAAGCTTATTTTACTTGAAGAAAGTTAGTTTTTAAAAGTATATGGAAGGGGAGTGAGAGATATTTATTACTGGACGTTTCAGTGCAAACATTCATTCCTTTTCTTTTTTCGCTAATTTCTCAAGAAAATATTTTTTTAATTTAATTAAAAAAATCAGAATACCTACTGATTTAAATATTTCAAAATATTAACTTTTCAAAATGTCAATTATTTAAGTATTAATTTTTAAACTTTGGCTAATCCTTTATATTTTATTTTCTCACATCCATTTTTCCTTTTAAAAATTCCAAGCCTTTAGGCTTTATTTAATTTATTATTATTCATTTATTAAAAATAAAATATTCGTCTAATGAAGGGAATTTTTATTTTATTTTTTATTTTTTCAAAAAATAAAAAACTGTCAAGGGAAATTAATAAAAATAATAATGATGGTTTTTGACATTTTTGTGTGTATATTTATTTATTTATTAGCTTCATCAAAAAAAAAAGAATTAATTTTTTTGTTTCCAATTAGCATTTTTGACTAAAATTGGAACAGAAGGGGAATAAATTAAGCTTATTATTATTTCTTATTTTATTTAAATTAACTTGAAATATATTTAAAATAAAATTATTTTTTAACTTTAAGTTGCTTTATTTTTATTTTTTTTTTAATTTAAAGTAATTTTTCTGTTTCTTTACATTTTGTCCACTCCCTTTACTTGGTGGTGTCTCCAGGCGCCAACCAATATAACTCTGGAATGAAATTGATATTTTTAGGTATTTTTGGTATCATTAAATAAAGCAGAAAATAAGCTACAAAATATCAGAATTTTTGGAAAACTTAGAAATAAGTTATGGTCAAAAAAGTTCAAAAAAGTTAAATTTTCTGTTAATATTTATAGTTTTTTGACCATAACTTTTTTTCTATTTTTCCAAAAATTCTGATTTTCTGATATTTTGTAGCTTATTTTCTGCTCTATTTAATTATACCAAAAACACTACAAAATACCCTTTCATTCCATAGTTATAAAGGTTGGCGCTCGGAGGCTTAAACATAGGGGTATTACCAAAGGTCAGTGTTAAACAATACAATTTTTGGTTAAATGATTAAAACACATTTTTAATTAATTAATGATTTAGTTAATTATCCAAAAATAATTTTGCTTAATTTTCAGATTAACTTAAAAATTAATTAATTAATTATTGCTAAGGAAGGGAGGTGTGTGTATTTTGTAGCGGCTTGTAATTAGTCATTTTTATTTATAAAATAAATTTCTTTATTCTTAAAAATAAACTTTTTTACTGTAAAAAGCTTATTAATTATCTCAAATTAATTAAAATAATTTACTTAATTTTGCCTGGACTCTAATGTCCGTTTAAGTTGCGCTCAAGTCTAACTCTTATAACTCAGCATTGGATCAACCTTTTTTAGTGATTTTAGTGTCATTCGATAGAGAATTTAATTTGCTACGAAATAAATTTTAAATCCACAATTTAAGTAAAGAAATTGATTTTTTAAAGCCCAAAAACTTCAATTTTTGCCCCAAAATGTCAGTTTTTGGCCTACAACTTTTCTGATTGTTGCTTTAAAATTCTGACTTTTTCTGTTTTTGTAGCAGATTTAATTCTCTATCGAATGGTACCAAAAACATAAAAAAGGGTCCATTTATTCGCGAGTTATTAAATTTAGAAAGTGTACACTGTTAGGTAAATATTATCCCAGCTGGAAAATTAACTTCAAAACACAGTAAAAAATAAAATAAGCAGGTGATTTTATTTTATTTTTCTTTTTTAATGCTAGGTTGAGTTAATTAATATTTAAAAGTATTTTTATTAAAAAATATTTTTAATTAATTTTTTAAGTAAAAAATAAAGAAAGTGTTGTTATTTTTATTTATTTTTTTAAAAATTAACCCATGTTTAGGGGAATATTTTTTAGTCATTTTTTAATTGCTATTTAATAAAGAAAATAATTCATTAAAAAAATAAAATTTATAAAGCTTCTTTTATTTATTAGAATTAATAAAAAAATTAATTCTTTTTGAGCAGAAGCCTTTAAAAATTAATTTTCCTAAAATTAATAAATAAAGAAAAATTAAATAACTTATTTTAAAAAATATAGAATTTATTTAATAATTTATTTTTAACCCTTTTTTTTATTTATTTTATTAAAAATAAATTTTTTTGAATTTTAATAGCGAAGCTTTTTTTCTTCCTTGTTTCCACACAACGACTAATTTTTCTAAAAATTCCCACGCCAAAATGGTTGAATATTTTTTCTGTTATTTTTTTTTTATTTTTTTGCTTAAAGTCTACTAATTTTTATTAAATATTCTTTTTACTTTTATTTTTTATTTTTAAAGAAAAATATTTATTTATATTTTATTACATTAGCAGTTATTTTAAGTCGAATAACTTTTTTAAAAATTGAGCTTTAATTCTGATTTTTTATCAGAATAAAGAGGAGATTCTGAGCTATAAAATTATAAAAAAATAAAAATTTTTTTATTTAAAATTCAGAAGATATAAATTTTTAAATAAGCTTACCCCAAACGCATCCCATATATTCGCGAGCATATAACTTTTGTTTAACCTAACTTTTTTAATTTAATTTTTATATTAAAAAATAGAGAAGACCCGGGGGTATAATAATATTCTAGCAATTAGTTCGTCAACCTTTTTAAAAAATTGTTATTAATTTTTTAATCAACAACATTGAGTGTATTTTCTACTATAGATGGTAAGAGTCGATTAGGCGCAAAATTAAAACTTGGCGCAGAAATAAAATCTAAAACACTTTTTAAATAAAAATACACTTTTCCATTTTTAAAAATTCTATAAAAAAAAAGAAAAGAAAGATGGCACTTTTTTGCACTTAAAAAACTTTTGGCACCTGTAGGTAAACAAAAATAGAAAATGAATATTTTTTTCTTTATTTTGCTAATTCTTATATTTATTTTTTAAAGTCCTTATTTTTAACAAAGAGTTGGTCGGTTCAGTGCGACTTTACTTTCTGCCTAATAAAATTAATTAAAAATATGGAAGGATTATTCTATTCTTAAAATAGAATTTTTTAGACCTCAATTAATTAAATAAAAATAAAATAAAATTTTTAATAAGAGGATTTTTGGGATTTGTTCTCTCATCAATGACAATCCTTCCTTTTTAATCTTTTTTTTAATAAAATAAAATAAAAATAAAATAAATATATATTCATTTATTTAAAGCACACACTCTCTTCTTTTTATTTCCCTTCATTTCCTTTTCCGGAATTTCCGGAAAAGTTGTCTTTTTTTTAATTTAATTTTATTTTATTCCCTTCAATATTCTCTAATCTTTTCTCTTTTTAATTTTAAAAAATTGTAAAAAAATTTCCAAAATATTTTTTAATATTTTTTATTCATTTCTGCTTCATTTTCTTTTAAATAAAAAATAAAAACACTTTTTTTGTTTTTTGTTTTTTTCATACCTCATTGCGCATGTATTTTTTCGCTCTTTTGCCTTTATTTTCTAAACGTCATTTTGCACGAATATTTTTATTTTATTATTTTTTAATGAATGTAATTCTTTTTATTTTTTATTCTAAAATAGTGTAAATATTTTTCCAAGTTTATTTTTGTATTTTCAAGTTTATTTTCTATGCGGCAATGAAACGGCTGTTGAAAGAGTGTTGTAAGCATAGTAGGGTGGTCGTTTAATTTTAATTTTTTTATCTTTAAAATTAATATTTTTTTTCTTTTTTTTTCTATTTTGTAGAGAAAACTTTGGGCTATTTCTTGAGCTAAAAATATTTGCTGAAAAATAATTTTTAAAAAATAAATTTAAATCCGCGATTAAATGGGCACCTTATTTTTAAATATTAGATAAAATAAAATAGCTTTTTTAATTTTTTTTCCAATTTTTATTATTCAATTTGAATGTGATAGGAAGGATTTAAACTTAATTTTTTCTTTTTATTTTTTTATTTTGACTTCCAATTCCCAGTAGAAAAAAAAATTGGAAAATTTTAGTTAATTTAATATTTAAAAAATATTTTATTTTAAATAGATAAATGTTTTTTTTGAAATTTATATTTTTTAAAAATTCTGAAATGTTCTGATTTTATTTATTTCAAGTTTTTAATTTATTCTGATTTTTTAAAATTTTTTTCTGATTTTTTATGCGCAGGCGTTACTAAGCCAACTTCTTGTCGTTTTTGTCTATAACTCCCTGATAATTTGAGCTATAAATCTGATCTTTATATCAAAAAATAGAGGAGAACCAGGGCTATTAAAAAGTGAAGAAATAATTATTTAATTAAATTTGGAACTATTTATTTTCATTTAAATAAACTTGGTCGACTAGTTTGCTAGCAGTTGTTGAATTTAATTGCCCATAACTATTTAAAATATTAACCAGAAATTCTGGTCTTTATATCAAAAAATAGAGCAAAGTCTGGGCTATCAAATAATCATTAAATCATAATTTTACTTTAAAATTCAAAAATGTTATGAATTTTTAAAGTTGGTGACTACTCTCGCAACCCTCATTTAAAATTAATTCATAAACTAAAAACAATTAGATGTACTTTTAATTTTTAAAAAAATTTTCTGATTGTTTTGTTAAACTGATTGCGTGACTTGGCAAAAATTTTAAAATTTATTTCTTCTTAATTAATTAAAAAATAGAGAGGGAAGTTGAGCGTGTCATTTCTATTTATTTTTAATTCTAAAATTAAAGTTCTGAAAAAATAAAAAATTCTGATTTTTAAGAGTGCATTTAATTCCATTTAATTAAAAAAAAAATTTTTTTAATTCACTAAAAAATAATAAAAATTATTTAAGCGTGAATATGTGTACATATTTATTTATTTAAAACTTGGCAACTTAAAAACATTTTTTAATAAATAATAAATTAAATTAAAATTTATTTCTTTTAAATATTTTTTTATCTTTATTTACATAATTTATTTTATTTCTTTTTTATCTTTTTTTTTTAAATTTATTTTTAGTAACCCTTTTTAATTTATTTTATTTTAAATTGATAAGAACTAAATTAATTAATTAATATTTATTTTTAATTAATTTGAGGGTTTTTTAATTTTTATATAAATTAAAAAAATTATTTTTCTTGTACCTAACTTTATTTAGTAATTTTAAAAATTATTTAATTAACTTTATTTGTTGGTTACCGGTAGCATCACCTGCATTTATGTCTACAAGCGCCAACCAATATAACTATGGAATGAATTGGTATTTTGGAGTGTTTTTGGTATCATTAAATAAAGCAGAAAATAAGCTATAAAATATCAGAAAATCAGAATTTTTGGAAAAATAAAAAAAAGTTATGGTCAAAAAAGTTCAAAAAAGTTAAATTTTCTGTTAATATTTATAGTTTTTTGACCATAACTTTTTTTCTATTTTTCCAAAAATTCTGATTTTCTGATATTTTGTAGCTTATTTTCTGCTCTATTTAATTATACCAAAAACACTACAAAATACCCTTTCATTCCATAGTTATAAAGGTTGGCGCTCGGAGGCTTAAACATAGGGGGTATTACAGTCACCTTTATTTTTATTATTAAATAAATTACTAAATTAAATAAAAATTAATATTTTAAACATATTTAACTATTTTTTAAAATTAAAAAAAATTATTTATATATGATTACTTTAAAATTTATTTTAAGCTTTAATTAAAGGTTACTTCATAAAATAAAATTAAAATCAATTGAATAAAAATTAAAATTAAAAGAAAATTATTTCTTTTTGTATTTTTAAAAATAAAATAGACAATAAATATTTAATTAAAATTAAAAAAGAAATAAAAGAAAATAATTAGAAAATGATGAATTAAATAAAAACTATTTTTGGAAAATTCTTTAAAAATAATTTTTGTAAAAATTATATTTTTTTTGTTTAATTTTTAGAGCTTTAAAAAATCCTTTAAAAAGAGATTAAAAAGCAAAATATTTTAATCTTCAACTTGAACATTTTTTTAATTAAAAATATTAATGTTGGACAGTACAACAATTTCTGCTAATAATAATCGTTTGATGTATATAGTAAGTTTATTTAATGTTTTAATTTATTAAAATAAACTTGGAAAAGTTTCAAGTTTTAAAAATTGAAACTTAGACAAGTTTAAAGTTTTATTAAAAATTAAACTTGGACAAGTTTCAAGTTTTAAAAATAAACTTGGACAAGTTTATTTTTCTATTCTATTATAATTTATAATAAAATAAATATTAAGCCTTATACATCAGAAAATAATAAAAATAAATCTAATAATAATGACTGTCGTAAACAACTAAATAAACAACATAAAAATGTTTCACCTGCTCATTCATTGTCTTCATCAACAACAGCATCGACTACATCAAGCACTAATTTAATTGAAACTTCAACTACTACTAATAAATTAAAAAAACAATTACCCGATATTGTAACTGAAGCAATAAGGAGACAAAAGGGTCAAAAACAGAAGGAAGGGGTAGAAGGAAGGGGACAATCTTTGCTTATTAATGAAAGCATTTGTTTAAAGTAATTATTTATTTAAAATAAAATTATTTTAATTAAATAGACATGCAGTAGAACGCAGTCAAAGTCAAATATCCCGTTCCCCTTTGAGTGGTGGTGGTTGTGGCGTTTTGTCTCCTTGGATGGGAGGGAATAATGTCCGTTCTAATTCAAGGTATTTTAATTAATTTTACTTGAATTAAAATTAATTAATTAAAGAAATAGTAGAGTAAATAATAACAATCATCGTTCCTCTGCTGATCAATTAACAGAAAATAAAAATAAAAATTCTTCTTCTTCAACTTCAATTCCCCAATTAACAATTGTTTTAATGGGTGCTCCAAAGACAGGAAAATCTGCTTTAGTTAGCCAATTCCTTTGGGAATGTTTTCTTTCTGAATATAGACCAACGGTTGAAGAATTTAATTGGGTAGAATATGGATGTACTGATCAAAAGAAGAATGGACCCAATTTTATGTTACAAATAATTGATAGTAGTGGAAGTAGAGACTTTTTAGCAATGAGACATTTGTATTATCGTATTGCTGATGCTTTTATGGTAATTTCAAAATAAATTGAATTAATTTTTAAATTAAGTTATAAAGAAAAGGGGAGAAAATTGAAGGTTAAGTAGGTAATGGTAGAACTTGGCTTATAACTTGTTGTTTAATTAAGATAAAATTTTATTAATTATATCAAAAAATAGAGTAGAGTCTGGGCTATTTTATGGTTATAAAAGTTTTATTTAAAGCTTTAAAAAAATAGAAAAAAATTAAAATAAACTTGGTTGGTTAGTTAATTCCAGTTGTTGAGTTTAATTGCCCATAACATTTTAAAATATTGACCTTAAATTCTGATCTATATATCAAAAAATAGAGCAAAGTCTGGGCTATCAAATAATCATTAAATCATAATTTTACTTTAAAATTCAAAAATGTTATGAATTTTTAAACGAAGGTGGTCAGGCAGTTGCTAACTTTTCTAATTAAATGTCAAGTTTAATTAATTAAACTCTAAAAAATAATGGAAAATAAACTTTAATTAAACAGAAATTAATCTATTAAATTAAAAAAATTAAATAATTAATTTTTAAAAGGTTGTCTACGCAGCAGATGACCCGCAGAGTTACACAGAAGCTTTAATAATGCTAAAAGAAATTGAAGAACAAAATACAAAAAAAGTAAAATTAAATTAAAAATTAATAAATTAATTATTTTTGAATAGGCTCCAGTCATTTTATTACAAAATAAAAGCGATTTAGTACCTAGAAATGAAAGAACAGGTGCTGAACATTCTCCAGCATTATTACCCAATGAAGAAAAGAAGGAACAACTTTTAATTTCTTCTGTTAGGAGAATGCGTGCTTCAGCAAAGAATTTAGAACAAGTAGAATATTTAATTTAAATTAAATTAATTAATTTAAATTAAATTAATTAATTAATTAAATTTAATTAATTAATTAATTAAATTTAATTAATTAATTAATTAAATTTAATTAAATTAATTAAAGGTAAAAGGCGCCTTTTCTTGGTTAATTGAAGAATTAGTAAGACATTCAGAAAATATATTAAATGAATCACAAAATGATGGAAAACGTAGACCAACAATTATTTCAACAGAAAATAATATTTTGGGAAATAAAGGGGGAAGGAAAAGAAATGGAAGCGGACCAACAACTTCTACTAACGGATTTTTACCTTCCAATAATGGAAAAGTTGCTTTATTAACCAGAAGAAGACAATCGATGCCTTCTAGAAGAACGGCTAGTGAATTGGGAATAGATGAACAGGCGTTAAGGCAATTTATGAGAAGGTAATTAATTGCAACTTTTAAATAAAGGTTGACGGTTTTAAAAAATTGTAACTCCAATATTCCATGTTGGAATTTTCTAATTTTTTGTTTTTATGTACTAGACAGTCTATTCTTCAATTTTAAGTATTAGTTTCAATATTCCAATAGAGAACCTTAAAGATATTCAAAGGTAGAGGTCAAGAAATATTTAAATTTTTAAAAAATTTTAATTAAATAATCACAAATGGAATTTCTCCAATTTTTTGTTTATAGCTAATTAACACCCTGTTCTTCAATTTAAATAAATTTATAAATTTAAATACCTTTCCCTAGAGCGGTTGGAGCCGTTAAACGGCGACAAGTCGCTCGTATTTAATTAATTAAATTTCCAAGTTTATTTAAATTTCAAGTTTTTTAATTTTAGATATGAAACGCAACAAGGGCGTAATGGTGTTGGTTGCTGCATTCAATGAATAAATAAGAAAAAAAAATTTAAAAAATGCCATTAAAAATAAATTTAGTGCCAAAATTATATTATTTAATTGAAAAATAGTTCCGGTGATTTAAATTAAATTTTAAAAATTTTTTAAACTTTTTTTTTAATTAAAATTTATATTTTATTCTACATTTTACTTTAAAAAAATAGAAAAACTAAAATCTAAAAAATAGTAAAGAATTTAATGTCATTTTTCCTTCTTTTAATTTCTCTCAATACATTCCCACCTTCTTCCAAAAAATCCGCCTTTTCTTTTCTTCTGATTTCAAGTTTTATTTTTTACCAGAATCAGAAAATGCTTCTTTTCCTTTGTCTCTAAGTTGTTTACCAATTTCTGATTTTCCTAAATGGTCTTTAGGTTTTCCAATGTTAAAACATTCAAAGCAATCTTTGCGCATATTTTTTAAAAATTGCGCACACCCGTAACTACATCCAAGTTTGTGTCGACTAGGTTGTCTTTCCAATATTGGAAATTGGGATCTTTTAGGGGAAAAGGAAATTAAACCACCACTACTATTTTGATGTTGTAATACTCTAAAGTCTTTATTTTGAAGTAATCCTTCTTTTCTAGCGATTTCTTGAGGACTTAGTGGAGTAATTCCTGAACTAGACCCTTCTTGAGGGTCTTCTTGAGTAGAAGAAATTTCTTCTTTAACAGCTTTTTAAAAATTAAATTATTTTAATTTTTTATTTAATTTATTTTGATTTAATTATTTAAATTAAAAAAAAAGTTTATTTATTTTTTAATTAAAAACTTACCTTTCCCTGAAGCTTTAGGAGAAGGTGCGCAACAAATAAATTCAAAAACACCCAACAAAAAAATTAAATAAATTAAAACATTTGAAGTTTTCATTTCTTTAGAATGTTTTTTATTTAAATAAATCTAAAATTAATTTTTTAAAAATTAATTTTTTTAATTAAATTAATTAAAGGGCTTTATTTTAATTAAATTAAATTTTTTATTAATAAATATTTATTCAATTAATTTTTTCTTGTATTTATTTAATGAAGGTGATGACCGCCCATTTTAACAAAAAAAAAAATTTTTTTAGTGGGCGTGGAGAAAATTAAAAAATTATTTTTTTATGTTTCCGCCTCCTCTTCCTCTACGCATTTAAAAAAAAAATAAATAAAATAAATAAAAATAAAATAAAATAGAGAATAAAAAGAAGATTAAATTAAAATTAAAAAAAAAAACTAAAACAATTAAAAGAAGAAAAGTTAATTTAAAAGTAATTGTTGAAGACACCCCAACACTTGTTGATTTAAAATTAATTTTAAAGTAGTTAAATTAATTTAAATTTTTAAAATTTAATTTTTTAAACGTCTATCCATCTATACAAAATTTAAAAAAAATAAAAGTAAAATTTTCCCTTTCCTTTTAATTTTAAAAAAAATTAAAATTAAAATTTTTAAAATTGTTAAAGTCCAAATAAATTTAAAAAAAAATAAAATTAAATATTTTTATAAAAAATAAATTAAAAAAAAGAAATAATTTCAATTAAATAAGCCTAACACTAATTCTTTTAAATTAATTAAAAAAAAATAAAGTTTAAAATAAAATAAACTTTAATATTAATTTAAAGTTTATTTTTCTCTCTTCTTTTTATTTTTAATTTTCTTCTTCTCCTATTTTCTTTAATTTCTTTGAATTAATTTTTTCCCCTCTTCCAA
Source organism: Meloidogyne exigua (assembly GCA_018905775.1). Classification (NCBI taxonomy): domain Eukaryota; kingdom Metazoa; phylum Nematoda; class Chromadorea; order Rhabditida; family Meloidogynidae; genus Meloidogyne; species Meloidogyne exigua. The sequence continues at coordinate 3,792,907 of JAGUQR010000001.1, read as the reverse complement.
TGCTTAAATTTTCCGAAATAAATTTCCAAAATTTTTCAAAACAAAATAAACACCCATATTCAATTTCATTACTTGATTGACTCAATTCTCTCTTCATTAAAGGCGATTTTAGTGATTTATATCCAATTGGGGAATTTTCTTTCTTTGTTTCAATTGTTGGCGTTGAAATGTCCTCAGGTTTTAATTCATTTTTTAAAGGCAGAGAATTTGATTTTTTTAATTCGGTTAAACTTTTGCTTGAAGATGAAGGTAATGATATTGTTCTTGATTTTAGACTATTTTTTAATTTATTTTTTTGCCCATTTTCTTGTCCAGTTATAATTAAATTAGGCATTGAATTGACCTTCTTTAGAAGCCGATCTTTTGGTTCTAAAACGGCTGGCATAGAATGGGACCTCTTTTTTGTAGAAATGGATGAAGATTGGGTTTCTAATCCTTTATCAATTTAAAATATATTTTTGATTAAAAAAGTTTTTTATTTAGGAAAAGTTTGCGCCTAAAGTGCTTGCCTCACAATCAGTTCATTTTAAAATTCCTATCTAAATGAATTTAAAAGATAAAAATCTGCTTTTTTCAATTTTTATAGCCCAGAATCTGCTCTATTTTTTGATATAAGATCCAAAATTTTAGCTTTAGCTAAAAAAAGTTATGCCACAAAAACCAACTTTACCTCTCTCAAACTTGCCTACTACGCCTTCAACATTGTTAAAAAAATTTAAAACTTGAAATAAATTAAATAAAAAAATAAAAGTTTTAAAAAACATTGAAAACTTCATTTTTAAATAATTTTAAAGTCAAATAAAAATTAATTAAATTGATAGACTAATTTGTAAATTAAAATTAGCAGTCAATATACACGCAAATATTTATTCAAAAATAAATTTTTATTTTCTTTAATGATGCCGAAAAAAATAAAAGAAAAAAGTGCAAGTAAAGGATGGGTGGATTTAAATAAAATTAAAATTTTCCTTCTATGCCTTTTTTTTAAATTGATTTTCTATCCTTCATCTCTTGCCGATTTTCTTTCTCAATATTTTAAAGGGCATTTTCTTTAAAGAATTGATTAAATGATTTTAAAAATTAATTTTTCTTTCAATTTTTGAAGTTAAACAATTTAAAGAAATAAAAAAAACTAACTTAAAGTTATGTTCCCTACGCACCATGTTATGGTGCGTAGGGAACATTGATTGTTTTGCATTCAATTGCAACTCTATTTTAAGTTTCTTTAGCAAATACGGTCATAAGATGTTAGAATAGTCAAAGACTGATTTTTTAGTGTTTAGTCTGTTTAATAAAAACTATAAAAAATAACTGATTTTCCCCCTAGTTTTATTGCCCTATAAAATCAAATAATTCGAAAAAAAAACTTTTTTTACTTGAAAATAAAGAAAGGCACATATTTAAATAAATAGAAAAATAGATAAAGAATAGCTTAGAAAATTAAGCTAAATAAATAAATTAAAAAAAAATTTTTTTCTTTATAATTTGTCTGCACTCTCTCATTTTTACACACTCTTCTTCTTCCTCTCTCACTAATTTAGACTCTTTTCCTTATTTTTATCTTGTAATTTTTTCTTTAATTCTTTTAAATATTCTTCATGTTGAGTTTTATTATGCTGAAGGTCTTTATTTATTCCTTTATCATCTTTATAGCCTAAGGGCACAGAAGGTAAGCAACGTTCAAAGCAATGTTTAATATTTCCAAAGCAATTTGCACAGTTATAAATTGCTTCATTTCCACTTTCACTAGCAATTCTGGGTAAGAGAGAAGATGTTGAGGCCTTTGGGGAGTCTTTTCTCGGGGAAAGTGAAGTCCATGAATGATTAAAACTTTCCAGAATTGGAGGGGAAGTTTCCGCATGTTGTAAACGAGGCATTCCTCTTAGGAATAGAAATTCTAACAGAAGATGTACCCGCATCAGAATTACTTTTTAATAAAGGCTTTGTTATGACCTTTTTGTCCTCACCTTTAATTCAATTTAATTAAAATATATTTTTAATTAATTAATTAAAAATGATTTACACACTTTTATCTCCTGGATGACAATAAACAAAGTTTTCTAAGTTTAAAATAACCAGAATAAAAAATAAAATATTTAATAATAACATTTTTAAATTAAATTAATTTTTAATTTAAATAAAACTTTAAAAAATAAAAATATTTAATTAATGAGAGGCTTTGCCTTGTGTATTTAAATGACTGTTTAAAATAAAATTTAAATCAGAAGCTCCGCCCCAAATTGCATTTAAACAATGGGAAGATGAGCGGCAGATGTAAATGCGTAAAGCAAGGCTACATATTTCGTAGGGATTTATTAAAAAATTTTGCAAATTAATTTAAATCAATTATATTAAATTTTTTTTATTAAAAGTCTTTTTAAATTATTTAAAATTCTGGTTTCAGGTTTATTTAAAATTCTGATTTCAAGTTTATTTAAAATTCTGGTTTCAAGTTTATTTAAAATTCTGATTTCAAGTTTATTTAAAATTCTGGTTTCAAGTTTATTTAAAATTCTGGTTTCAAGTTTATTTAAAATTCTGATTTTCAAGTTTATTTAAAATTCTGATCTCAAGTTTATTTAAAATTCTGATTTCAAGTTTATTTAAAATTCTGGTTTCAAGTTTATTTAAAATTCTGATTTTCAAGTTTATTTAAAATTCTGATCTCAAGTTTATTTAAAATTCTGATTTCAAGTTTATTTAAAATTCTGATCTCAAGTTTATTTAAAATTCTGATTTCAAGTTTATTTAAAATTCTGGTTTCAAGTTTATTTAAAATTCTGATTTTCAAGTTTATTTAAAATTCTGATCTCAAGTTTATTTAAAATTCTGATTTCAAGTTTATTTATTAATATATTTTTGGGGAAAATAATATCAATACTGGGTAGAATGAAAACAAGGAAAATGACAAGAAATAGCAAAAATTTTCAAAAAATAAATTTAGAAAAAAAAAAATGATGGCAGTTTGTATGACAAATGGCAATTTTTATATGGCATAAAATAATTTTTTGGGTACTTGTTTTTGGCAATTTCTGGGTTAAAATGTGGAGAAAGTTGTGTCTTTTTTAAACAAAAATTTAAAATTTAATCACTGGGTCTCTGACAATTGTTGTTATTATTCTGAAAATTAGTCATAGAACGACTCAATTTATTTATATTATTATTTATCCCTGTTTGTAGCTGAACAAGTGTATAAATGCTAAAAATAAAAAATTTAATTTTTAACACAACAAAAATTAAAAAAAAATAAAAACTTAATTTATTTACCTATTCAAGGCCATTTCCAACTGTTTTTCAAGTCGAAAAACACGTGAATCAAGTTGCCCTAAAAGCTGCTCGATACGTAAAAGACTGTCTCCATTGCTTAAGTGCTTTTGATGTCCTCCATTCTCCCCTTCTTTTTTTAAATTAAAAATTGCTTTACGCAATCGTTTGAGTTCGATACAGAGCATTTCCGGCAAATTATTAGATGCGGTCTTTTCAATATTAGATGAAGAATTAGACAAAACACTACAAGGAGAAGACTGTTGAGATGAAAGTGCTTGTTTATTTGTTGTTGTTGTTGTGACTGAATTAATAAATGCACTAGTGTCTGGATAGCCATTATTTTTTATAAACAACTTGTGAGCGGTTGCCAAATGAGAGAGTAAATCACGCGCTGAAAAGGTAAAAATAAACTTGATAAATTAAAAAATTGTAAAAATAAAACTATAAGAATATAAAACTTGTTTTCCGGAATAAAAGAACTTTTAGATAAAAATAAAATACATTTCCTGAAGTTTTTTCCGCATTGTTTACATTTTGTAGCAAAAAAAGAACTTGTTCGAGTGGGTATTATTGCTTCTTCAACAGGTTTATTTTTTGTATTTTGAGAGGAAGTTTCAGTAATTGGCGGTGTTATTTCATTTAAATGTGAAAGAAGGCGGACAAGTTGTTCATTTGGGGAATCATCTAAAAAATCAGAATAAAGTTTAAAAAATCAGAATAAATTAAAATTAATTATTTTAAATAAAATACAAGTTTCATTTCCTCCAAACAAAGCTTTAGCAAAAGTTTTAGTATCCAATTGCTCAAGTAATGCTTTATAAGCAACAGATGCTGCAGTAGAGTTAATTGTTGCTGAATTGTGTTTAATATAATTTTGTTTCTGTTGAGTTGAATTTCCAAAATTATTTATTGTTGACTTTAAATGCATTTTTTAAAATTTATTAATTAATTTTACCTTTTCAATAAAATCTTCAATTTCTTCATTTTGTGGCTCTTCTTCATCCTCTTCCATTTGTTCATCTTGCCGTTCTTCATTCCCATTTTCAACTGCATAAATTGGGCAAGAAGAGGAGGAGGAAGATGCAGCAGCAGCAGCTGCAGCCATTAACGCAACAACCGACATAACATTTTGTTGTTCTAAAAATTAAATAATTAAACCTTTCCTTCTTTATCAATTTTTAAATAAATAGAATAAATAAACTTACCCTCTTTATTGTCGTTTTCAGGCGTTAGAGGAGAAGAAGAAGCTAAGGGTTGTTCATAACATTCATTTTCTTCTTCTTTAAATTTATCTAAACCTAATGAATGAAACAAACTGTCAGAACAGTTATTATTATTTATTTCCAATATTGAAGTATTGTTGTCATTGTTTTCGACTGAACTTTCTTAAATTTGGAGAGTTAAATATTCTTTAAATTTAAATAACTTAAACCTTTAGAAATTGTTTCCTCTGTACTGCAATGTTTAATACCCAAAGAATTATTGAGCACAATCATCGAACGTTCCAAAAACTCTATAGCCTTAAATTTAATTAAAATAAAAATAATTTTAAAAAATTAAAATAAACCGCTGGATCCTTGACCGATTTCTTTCCCTTTTTAATTATATAATCGTCTGTTCCAATATAATCTCTCTGTTCATTCTTGTGATGTTTAAGTATGTGCTTGGTTAAATTGCCTTTCAATCGAGAAGACTTCCCACAGAATTTACAAACAAAAGGCTTGATAGCAGTGTGGACAGATCTGTGCTCTGCCAAATTAGACCGAAAACGAAAGGCCTTGTTGCATATTTCACAGACAAAAGACTTTGTTAAAGTAGCTGTTGAATGGTTATTTTCATATTGAGAATTTATATAATTAATTGAAGAAGATAAGGGGGAAGAAGAAGAATTTGGGGAGGAATTTACGTTAATGTTATAATTTATTTCGTTGTTGTTGTTCTGATGAATGGGAGAAGATGAAGACATTTTCTAATTAAATTAAAATTTAATTAAAATTTTAAAAATTAATTTTTAAAGAAACCAGAAATTTTTACATTTAAATAAATTTTTTGGCATTCTGTTTTTTTAATTAATTTGAACTAAACGCCAAAAATGAGTAACCGTTAATATTTAAATTTAAAATATATCCCTTAAGGAGGGTTTTTTGTAAATAAAAATTTTGTTAAACAACCTAAAATTTTTTTTAAATTTCTATTTTATAGAGAATTTAATTCTCTATCGAATGGTATAAAAAGAATTTAAAAATATTTTTAAATTATTGAGGTATAATTAAAAAAGTAAAGTAGGTAAAGAGGCGGCTTTTCTGTAGAAGGGAAAATAAAAAATAAAATAAAACTTTAAAAACAGATTTTGTGAAAAATAAGAAAACGGAAAAAATATTTTCTGACAGAAGGTGCATTTTAACTATATTTTTAGGATCAGGCCTAAGGGGTTTGTTGTTGGCCTATTTTTAATTCTTTCTTGGCCTTAGTTAGAGAAAAGAAAAAAAATGCTCTGTAAAACCTAAAAATGACAAAAAGACAGAAAAAATACATCAACTGACAGGCTTTACATTTTTAAAGGCAAAACGATAAAATGTTAGAGAGAAAAGATGTTGTGTATTTATGTGTGGATTTAAAAAGGATATATGTTTGTAAGAGAGAAAAGGGGTGATATATAGTATAGTTACTATATACACTACCTATTGATTTGGATAAAACTTGAAACTTAATAAAATACAAAATTTTGTAAAATAAGGGAAAACACAAATAAACTTGAAAAATACAAAAATGAATTAATAAAACTTGAAAAACAAAAATACAAAAACGGAAAACATTAAAAAATACAATAAAACATTTACAAAACAAAAACATCAGAAAAATGTAAAAACACAAGAAAAAACACAAAAAGGATTAATTAAAGAAACATGAAGGAATTAAACCAAAAATAAAGCCACAAAAATGTGTTGAGGCTAATTTAGCGAAAAATCAATTAAAGTGAATAAAAACGATAAAATGTTGTAAAACTATCGCCAGGAGGCTCAACCAATAATAAATATTATTGCACACAAAATAGAAAAAAAAACTTTTTTGTGGGGATATTTAACCATTAATTTTCTTTTCTTCCTGTAAAATGGCCATATGTTTTCAACTGAACGGGCTAACGACGCGCCAACCATTACAACTCTGGAATGGTTAAAGCATATTAAATATTTTTGGTACCATTGGATAGAGCAGAAAATAAACTACAAAATACCAAAAAATCAGAATTTTTGAAAAAATAGAAAAATAGTTATGATTAAAAATACTTTAAAATATCCAATTTTCTGACAACTTTTGGGTTTTTGCCCATAATACTTTTTCTGTTTTTTCTAAAATTTTGATTTTGGTATTTTCTGATCCATTTTCTGCTCTATCAAATGATACCAAAAACCCCCTAAATTTATTAACCCTTCTAGAGTTATAAAGGTTGGCGCCAAGAGGGAGAAGATATCAGAATGATTGAAAAATGCTTACAAAATTGAAGCAAAAAATAATTAAAAAATAAAAGAAAAATAATTAAATAAATTAAATAGGTACATATTTTATTAACTGGACATGTTATTTAATAAATTGAGCATTTACAAAGAAGAAAGAGACTGACCAAAAACTGACTGTTTTGTTGCTGTTGTTGTTCTCCTCCTTAAAAATATTTTCACAATCTCCGAAACGATAAATAAATAAATATACGTGTAAATAAAAAAAGATATCTTTTTTTTAAATATATATCCGGATATATATATTTTTATACTATAAACGCAAAAGGGTTAAAAAAAGAAAAAAATCGGAATGGAAGAAAACAATTCAGGAACAAAAAGGGAAAAATGAATAAAAGGATTTTTATCTTTTTTTAAATTATTTAAAAAAGATTGGTAAAAAAGACAATTATTTTATACAGTCCGGAACACACACACAAAGAAATTAATTTTTAAAATTTTAGGGAATGCGAAAATGTTGATGTTTCAAAAGGTCAAAATCTCGAAATGTTCAAAATACAAAAATACCAAAATTTCAAAATAACGAAAAATTAGAAATACAAAAATTTTAAAATACCAAAAAATTAAAAAATACAAAAATTTCAAAATCCAAAAATTAGCGACTTTCTCTATTAATTTCTTTATCCCCTAAGTCCCTTTAAAATCATTATTTAAATTTTGCCTCAAATAAACACACAATTATCTGCTTTACAACAAATAAGTATAGACCAAAAAAATGCAAATGTAAAAATGACAAAACTGCACAAAAGAAAAATGCTTGACGTTGTGCCTGTGGCCAAAATGTATGTGTATGTATGTATGTGCCTGTGTTTGATGAATATAAATGTGTGGTGCCTTTACTTATTTGCGCCTGTTTGTACATAATACATTAACACACATATACACACAAACACTCATTTTGTATGTAAAAAGTAAAAGGGGGAAGAATGCCATTAATGTAAATATTTTCTAGCAAATATATAAAGAGATCTGTGAAGTGCCAAAATGCTCCAATAATTAATAGAGATAAATGATAAGTAGGCACCCCTTGGGGCTTTTATTAGAGAGTGTATGAAGGTAGAAAATCACAGGTAAAACACAAATAAAACACAAAAACACGAGGAAAAGCAAATTTAAACTAAGGCGCCAAGTAATAGTTGGCGTCGAATTGTACCGTTACAGTTCTACTCAATTAAATGAGGGATACATTTTAGTTTCTCATTAAATAAACATTTTTCTACTTAAACAAATGCACACGCAAACAGATCCGTTTCTCTTTTTTTATTTTATCCACTCGGCATAAATTTTTGATTGGCCTCAAAAGCTGTAAGGCAACCCTTTTCTCGGATATAATGTCGAGAATGGAAGGTAGAAAGATGATATAGAAAAATGAGAGAAAACGGACGAAATGAGGGAACATTTCGGCGCTAAATGCGCAGTAAAGCTTGACTTCGTTCAGGCGTTATAACTCGGGAATGGATGAACCTTTTGGAATGATCTCAACGTTATTAAATAGAGAATTAAATGACTATTAAATAAAATAGGAAATAAAACTTAAAACAAATTAGGAAAAAAGTTGTTGTTAAAAACTGTCTTTTTTGTCCATTTTTGTTAATTTTTTAATAATAACTTTTTTATTTGGCAACCTAAAATTTTTATTTTTAGCCTATTTTGTAGAAAATTTAATTCTCTATCGAACGGTATAAAGCTTATCCTAAAATATTTAGCCATTCCCATGTTATAAGGCCAGAACAGAGTGATGTCTTCACTGATCATATGAACAGGTTTATAAAAGAAATTCTGATTTTAACAATTTCACAATAATAAGAAAAATTTATATCCACCAAAAGGCGCCTAAATAATATCCTTAGACAGTAGATATAATGAAACAGTTGGGATGGATTGAAAAGACAGTTGAGTGTAGAAAAAAAGGAGACAGTTGTGCTTCTTCCCCCTCAGTAAGTGTACTACTACTTACTATTTTCTACTTTTGTTAGGCCATATAGTGTGCCTGTGAAATAAAAAAAATATAGTAAAATAGTAGTAGAGGCAAAAAAGCTCAGAAAAGCTTTCTGAAGTAGTAGAAGAAGACTTTGAGGGGGAGAGCATTTTTGCCAGACCGTCACAAAATTGTTGGCCTCTGGCGCTCATTTTCTGTTTCCAGTCAGTAAAATAAAAAGAAAAAATAAAGGAAAATGAATGGAAGAGTGATATATCTACATAGTAGTAGTAAATATAGTCAGCTTTTGTTATTTGTGCCTGTCAGCCGCAAAACAGTTTTGAGAGGAAAATTGAGAAATAATAAAATAGTAGAAGGGGAAAATAATAATGAAGAAAAAAAAAGAAAAGTTTCAAGTTTTAAGGATAAAAATAAATAAATTTTAATAAATAAACTTGAAATCAGAATTATTTAATAAATAAACTTGAAAATCAGTAAACGGCTTAAAACGTCAAAATTTAAAAATGGTCAATATTAATAAAGTTAATATATCTTAAAAAATAAAATTAAAAAAAAATAATTAAAACTCTTTTCTATTTTTTTTACAAAAAGAAAATTAAATCATCCGTCAATAATAAGGAATTATAATAAATAAAAAAGGGAAATTATTACCACACTATGTTTTAATTACTACCCGTAATAATATATTTTTTTTTTATTATTATCACACAAAAATAAATATATCTTAATATTCGTCCTCCTCTGTTGTAGTAGTACAAAAACAAGACAAAAAAAAATTTGTTTTGTGAAGAGATGTGTGAAAATAAGAACAAAATAATTTTATTTACTTGGGTGGGGAGGAAAGAAAATTAATTTTAATTTTTTTGTGCGCGTGTAAAAAAAAATAAAATAAAAATCGAGAATGGAAGAAATGAGATGTATGAATATATAGAGAGAAAAGACTGTTTTCACTTTTGTCCAACCATTATTATTTATTGTGTTTATATGCCTCTCTTGTCTGTAATTGAATAGTTGGTTGAGTCTGGGGTTGGTTGAATTAAACTTGGATAACTTTTGAACCAATAAATATTTTTTAATGATTTTGGTATCATTCGATAGAGAATTAAATTTGCTACAAAATAGTATTAAATTAAAAATTTAAGTTAAAAAGTAGAATATATTATGCCCAAAAAAGCATTAAAAACAGACATTTTTGTCAGTTTTTCGACTACAACTTTTTTTTAGAAGAATTATAAATTTTAATTATATTTTTATTTTGTAGCAAATTTAATTCTCTATCGAATGATACCAAAAGCATTATTAAATATAAAGACTCAAGTGCCTCTAACTATTAGCAGTAATAAACGGCGCCATTGTCGTAAACAACAAAATTAAAGGAAAAAGAGGAAAGTACAAAAAAATTTTTTTAATCGGTTTTATATTATATTTAAATTGAGAATTAATATTAAAAACAATTTCTACTTCTTAAAAATTATTTTAAAAAATTAAAATTAAAATAAAAAATTTGCTCTATTTAATTATTTAATTAAAAATATTAATTTAAATTAAAAATATTATTTTGGACAAACAATTTTAACACCAGCCGATTTTAAACACTCACAGGATTTTTTCAATCTTTTACTCGGTGTTATTTGCATTTGTTGCTCGCAGTCATCAAAAGCTTTCTGTTGACGTTCATCGGGTGGGGCAAGGGCGCATCTGATTTTTTATTAAATATAAAACTTATTTTACTGAAACTAATTGTAAGTTTATTTTAAATAATTCCGGAAGCTTTAAATAAATTCCGGAAAATTAAAAATAATTCCGGAAGCTTTAAAATAATTCCGGAAAATTAAAAACAATTCCGGAAACTAAGTTTATTTTAAATAATTCCGGAAATTTTAAATAATTCCGGAAACTAAGTTTAATTTTTACAAACTTAAGTTTAAAAGCACAATTCATATTTCCTTCACGAGTTGCGCAAAGTTTTGGCGCTGAATTGGGAGAAGCTGATTTAACTGCACACTGATCTACACACATTAAAAAATCACTAAGTTCGGGTGGGGCGTGTCCATCTTCTTGCTTAGATATTTAAATGAATTTTAAAAATTTTAAAATTAGGAAAATACTGAAGCAGGCAATGGAGGCACAGATGTTGCTGCTCTTCTATTCCTCAACTCAGAAAAAGTAAAATAAATTCCAACATTTTCAGAACTTCGTTTTCTTCTTCTTCTCTGCCCTTGCATTAATTCAATTTCCGGAAATACCGGAACAGTTAAATTCTTTGGATTAAAATCATTAGTACAACCAATCGGTCCAACTTTACTCTCAACACATTCTTCCAACCTTTCCATTTCCTTTTGTTCATTAACCAAACATTGACGTATTTTTTGAACGTTACCAATCTTTTTTAAATGAGCCTCACACTTTGGGCTATAATAAAATTAAATTAATTATTTTTTAATTTTTAAAAGAAAAAGGGGAATTTAATTAACTCACTCTTTTTTACATTTTTCAACCAATTTTTGTATTTCTAAAGAACATTCATCCAAGTCTTTACATTTACATTGTGGAGCTGTCATAAATTGTTGTTGTTGTTGTGGTTGTGTTTGTTGGGAAGAAAATTGTTGGGATTTTGGCCTGGACGGGGCAAACTGTTTCTGTTGGGATTGGACACATTTTTGATTTAAAATGAAGAGAAAAATGGAAAAAAAGAAAAATAAAAATTTAAAAGGATATTTCATTTAATTAAAAAATAAAAAAATAAATTTAATAAAATTAATTAATTTATTTTTAAAAAATGTTTAAAAAACGTGTAGGTATTTATATATTCTAATAAAGAAAAAAATAAGACAAAAGAACTGTCCATTAAATTTAATTTTTTAACCAAAACAATGAATGAGATTTAATTGTTTAAATTGGGTAAAACAATAATTAATTGTTCTGAAAATTTACAACTTTTTTTTAAAGAATTTATTGAATAATAAGAGACTTTAAAACAATTAAAATAAATTTAAAAAATAATTTTAAATTAGTCAGGAAATTTAAAAAATAAATATGGCCAAAAAATTAATTCAACAATTGTAGTATATATCCTAATTTTTTAAATTAAAAATCAGAAAATCAGAAAAAATAAAATAAAAAATATATTTAAGAAAAAGAACAATAACTTCTAGATTTACCAGGCGCGAAGAAAAAAAAACTTTTTTTATTCATTTATCCAATTTATTTGTTTTTTTTTTGTTGTGTCCACAAGATACTGGGAGAGAAAGTTTTGTTTCCGTTTATTATTAAATAAATACATATATAATAAATTTTTCCAACATTAAAAACAATGTTTTTGATAGATATAATAAATAAAAGTTAACTGGAATATATTTTAACTGAAAGAATAAATTGTGGAAGAAAATAAAACTTTCCGGAAAATATACTTGACCATGGAATATTTTTGACTTTTCTATTCGAATTTTTTAAAATGTTTCATAAAAATTAAATTTGAATTTCTTATACTTAAAAACTTAAAATTAAAGGGTAAAAATATGGAATTTTGGACTGTTAATTTTTTGAAAATTTTCAAAAATTCCTGGACCTTGACCATGGAATAATTTTGAAATCTTCTTGGCCAGGAATTCTTGAAATATTCAATAAATTAAAAGGCCAATTTTCCATGTTGTGGACTCTAATTTTTATATTTTTTAGGAATTAGACATCCTATTTTTTGATTCTAAGATGAAATTTCTCAAAAATTAAGAGAAACTCAAAAATTATTCCATGGTCAATGTCCAGGAATTTTTGAAAAATTAAAAAAAATGTTTCAAAATTTTTGATACGGGAGGCCTTTAATTCTATATTTTTTAGGTATTGAAACCTAAAAGATAAATTTTAAAAAAATTTAAAAATATTTGTCCTGAAGGTTTCAAAATTATTCCATGGTCAAGGTCCAGGGATTTTTGAAAAATTGAAAAAAATGTTTCAAAATTTTTGATACGGGAGGCCTTTAATTCTATATTTTTTAGGTATTGGAACCTAAAAGATAAATTTTAAAAAAATTTAAAAAATATTTGTCCTGAAGGTTTCAAAATTATTCCATGGTCAATGTCCAGGAATTTTTGAAAAATTAAAAAAAATGTTTCAAAATTTTTGATACGGGAGGCCTTTAATTCTATATTTTTTAGGTATTGAAACCTAAAAGATAAATTTTAAAAAAATTTAAAAAATATTTGTCCTGAAGGTTTCAAAATTATTCCATGGTCAAGGTCCAGGGATTTTTGAAAAATTGAAAAAAATGTTTCAAAATTTTTGATACGGGAGGCCTTTAATTCTATATTTTTTAGGTATTGGAACCTAAAAGATAAATTTTAAAAAAATTTAAAAAATATTTGTCCTGAAGGTTTCAAAATTATTCCATGGTCAATGTCCAGGAATTTTTGAAAAATTAAAAAAAATGTTTCAAAATTTTTGATACGGGAGGCCTTTAATTCTATATTTTTAGGTATTGGAACCTAAAAGATAAATTTTAAAAAAATTTAAAAAATATTTGTCCTGAAGGTTTCAAAATTATTCCATGGTCAAGGTCCAGGGATTTTTGAAAAATTAAAAAAAATGTTTCAAAATTTTTGATACGGGAGGCCTTTAATTCTATATTTTTTAGGTATTGAAACCTAAAAGATAAATTTTAAAAAAATTTAAAAATATTTGTCCTGAAGGTTTCAAAATTATTCCATGGTCAAGGTCCAGGGATTTTTGAAAAATTAAAAAAATGTTTCAAAATTTTTGATACGGGAGGCCTTTAATTCTATATTTTTAGGTATTGGAACCTAAAAGATAAATTTTAAAAAAATTTAAAAAATATTTGTCCTGAAGGTTTCAAAATTATTCCATGGTCAATGTCCAGGAATTTTTGAAAAATTAAAAAAATGTTTCAAAATTTTTGATACGGGAGGCCTTTAATTCTATATTTTTAGGTATTGGAACCTAAAAGATAAATTTTAAAAAAATTTAAAAAATATTTGTCCTGAAGGTTTCAAAATTATTCCATGGTCAATGTCCAGGAATTTTTGAAAAATTAAAAAAAATGTTTCAAAATTTTTGATACGGGAGGCCTTTAATTCTATATTTTTAGGTATTGGAACCTAAAAGATAAATTTTAAAAAAATTTAAAAATATTTGTCCTGAAGGTTTCAAAATTATTCCATGGTCAATGTCCAGGAATTTTTGAAAAATTAAAAAAAATGTTTCAAAATTTTTGATACGGGAGGCCTTTAATTCTATATTTTTTAGGTATTGGAACCTAAAAGATAAATTTTAAAAAAATTTAAAAAATATTTGTCCTGAAGGTTTCAAAATTATTCCATGGTCAATGTCCAGGAATTTTTGAAAAATTAAAAAAAATGTTTCAAAATTTTTGATACGGGAGGCCTTTAATTCTATATTTTTAGGTATTGGAACCTAAAAGATAAATTTTAAAAAAATTTTAAAAATATTTGTCCTGAAGGTTTCAAAATTATTCCATGGTCAAGGTCCAGGAATTTTTGAAAAATTAAAAAAAATGTTTCAAAATTTTTGATACGGGAGGCCTTTAATTCTATATTTTTTAGGTATTGGAACCTAAAAGATAAATTTTAAAAAAATTTAAAAAATATTTGTCCTGAAGGTTTCAAAATTATTCCATGGTCAAGGTCCAGGGATTTTTGAAAAATTAAAAAAAATGTTTCAAAATTTTTGATACGGGAGGCCTTTAATTCTATATTTTTAGGTATTGGAACCTAAAAGATAAATTTTAAAAAAATTTAAAAAATATTTGTCCTGAAGGTTTCAAAATTATTCCATGGTCAAGGTCCAGGGATTTTTGAAAAATTAAAAAAAATGTTTCAAAATTTTTGATACGGGAGGCCTTTAATTCTATATTTTTAGGTATTGAAACCTAAAAGATAAATTTTAAAAAAATTTAAAAAATATTTGTCCTGAAGGTTTCAAAATTATTCCATGGTCAAGGTCCAGGGATTTTTGAAAAATTAAAAAAATGTTTCAAAATTTTTGATACGGGAGGCCTTTAATTCTATATTTTTAGGTATTGGAACCTAAAAGATAAATTTTAAAAAAATTTAAAAAATATTTGTCCTGAAGGTTTCAAAATTATTCCATGGTCAATGTCCAGGAATTTTTGAAAAATTAAAAAAAATGTTTCAAAATTTTTGATACGGGAGGCCTTTAATTCTATATTTTTTAGGTATTGGAACCTAAAAGATAAATTTTAAAAAAATTTAAAAAATATTTGTCCTGAAGGTTTCAAAATTATTCCATGGTCAATGTCCAGGAATTTTTGAAAAATTAAAAAAAATGTTTCAAAATTTTTGATACGGGAGGCCTTTAATTCTATATTTTTTAGGTATTGGAACCTAAAAGATAAATTTTAAAAAAATTTAAAAATATTTGTCCTGAAGGTTTCAAAATTATTCCATGGTCAATGTCCAGTCCAGGAATTTTTAAAAATTAAAAAAATGTTTCAAAATTTTTGATACGGGAGGCCTTTAATTCTATATTTTTAGGTATTGGAACCTAAAAGATAAATTTTAAAAAAATTTAAAAAATATTTGTCCTGAAGGTTTCAAAATTATTCCATGGTCAATGTCCAGGAATTTTTGAAAAATTAAAAAAAATGTTTCAAAATTTTTGATACGGGAGGCCTTTAATTCTATATTTTTTAGGTATTGGAACCTAAAAGATAAATTTTAAAAAAATTTAAAAATATTTGTCCTGAAGGTTTCAAAATTATTCCATGGTCAATGTCCAGGAATTTTTGAAAAATTAAAAAAAATGTTTCAAAATTTTTGATACGGGAGGCCTTTAATTCTATATTTTTTAGGTATTGAAACCTAAAAGATAAATTTTAAAAAAATTTAAAAAATATTTGACCTGCAGGTTTCAAAATTATTCCATGGTCAATGTCCAGGAATTTTTGAAAAATTAAAAAAAATGTTTCAAAATTTTTTGATACGGGAGGCCTTTAATTCTATATTTTTTAGGTATTGGAACCTAAAAGATAAATTTTAAAAAAATTTAAAAAATATTTGTCCTGAAGGTTTCAAAATTATTCCATGGTCAAGGTCCAGGGATTTTTGAAAAATTGAAAAAATGTTTCAAAATTTTTGATACGGGAGGCCTTTAATTCTATATTTTTTAGGTATTGGAACCTAAAAGATAAATTTTAAAAAAATTTAAAAAATATTTGTCCTGAAGGTTTCAAAATTATTCCATGGTCAATGTCCAGGAATTTTTGAAAAATTAAAAAAAATGTTTCAAAATTTTTGATACGGGAGGCCTTTAATTCTATATTTTTAGGTATTGAAACCTAAAAGATAAATTTTAAAAAAATTTAAAAATATTTGTCCTGAAGGTTTCAAAATTATTCCATGGTCAAGGTCCAGGGATTTTTGAAAAATTAAAAAAATGTTTCAAAATTTTTGATACGGGAGGCCTTTAATTCTATATTTTTAGGTATTGGAACCTAAAAGATAAATTTTAAAAAAATTTAAAAAATATTTGTCCTGAAGGTTTCAAAATTATTCCATGGTCAATGTCCAGGAATTTTTGAAAAATTAAAAAAAATGTTTCAAAATTTTTGATACGGGAGGCCTTTAATTCTATATTTTTTAGGTATTGGAACCTAAAAGATAAATTTTAAAAAAATTTAAAAAATATTTGTCCTGAAGGTTTCAAAATTATTCCATGGTCAATGTCCAGGAATTTTTGAAAAATTAAAAAAAATGTTTCAAAATTTTTGATACGGGAGGCCTTTAATTCTATATTTTTTAGGTATTGGAACCTAAAAGATAAATTTTAAAAAAATTTAAAAAATATTTGTCCTGAAGGTTTCAAAATTATTCCATGGTCAATGTCCAGGAATTTTTGAAAAATTAAAAAAAATGTTTCAAAATTTTTGATACGGGAGGCCTTTAATTCTATATTTTTAGGTATTGGAACCTAAAAGATAAATTTTAAAAAAATTTAAAAAATATTTGTCCTGAAGGTTTCAAAATTATTCCATGGTCAATGTCCAGGAATTTTTGAAAAATTAAAAAAAATTTTTCAAAATTTTTGATACGGGAGGCCTTTAATTCTATATTTTTTAGGTATTGGAACCTAAAAGATAAATTTTAAAAAAATTTAAAAAATATTTGTCCTGAAGGTTTCAAAATTATTCCATGGTCAAGGTCCAGGGATTTTTGAAAAATTAAAAAAAATGTTTCAAAATTTTTGATACGGGAGGCCTTTAATTCTATATTTTTTAGGTATTGGAACCTAAAAGATAAATTTTAAAAAAATTTAAAAAATATTTGTCCTGAAGGTTTCAAAATTATTCCATGGTCAATGTCCAGGAATTTTTGAAAAATTAAAAAAAATGTTTCAAAATTTTTGATACGGGAGGCCTTTAATTCTATATTTTTTAGGTATTGAAACCTAAAAGATAAATTTTAAAAAAATTTAAAAATATTGTCCTGAAGGTTTCAAAATTATTCCATGGTCAATGTCCAGGAATTTTTGAAAAATTAAAAAAAATGTTTCAAAATTTTTGATACGGGAGGCCTTTAATTCTATATTTTTTAGGTATTGAAACCTAAAAGATAAATTTTAAAAAAATTTAAAAAATATTTGTCCTGAAGGTTTCAAAATTATTCCATGGTCAAGGTCCAGGGATTTTTGAAAAATTGAAAAAAATGTTTCAAAATTTTTGATACGGGAGGCCTTTAATTCTATATTTTTTAGGTATTGAAACCTAAAAGATAAATTTTAAAAAAATTTAAAAAATATTTGTCCTGAAGGTTTCAAAATTATTCCATGGTCAATGTCCAGGAATTTTTGAAAAATTAAAAAAAATGTTTCAAAATTTTTGATACGGGAGGCCTTTAATTCTATATTTTTTAGGTATTGGAACCTAAAAGATAAATTTTAAAAAAATTTAAAAAATTTTGTCCTGAAGGTTTCAAAATTATTCCATGGTCAATGTCCAGGAATTTTTGAAAAATTAAAAAAAATGTTTCAAAATTTTTGATACGGGAGGCCTTTAATTCTATATTTTTTAGGTATTGAAACCTAAAAGATAAATTTTAAAAAAATTTAAAAAATATTTGACCTGCAGGTTTCAAAATTATTCCATGGTCAATGTCCAGGAATTTTTGAAAAATTAAAAAAAATGTTTCAAAATTTTTGATACGGGAGGCCTTTAATTCTATATTTTTTAGGTATTGGAACCTAAAAGATAAATTTTAAAAAAATTTAAAAAATATTTGTCCTGAAGGTTTCAAAATTATTCCATGGTCAAGGTCCAGGGATTTTTGAAAAATTGAAAAAAATGTTTCAAAATTTTTGATACGGGAGGCCTTTAATTCTATATTTTTTAGGTATTGGAACCTAAAAGATAAATTTTAAAAAAATTTAAAAAATATTTGTCCTGAAGGTTTCAAAATTATTCCATGGTCAATGTCCAGGAATTTTTGAAAAATTAAAAAAAATGTTTCAAAATTTTTGATACGGGAGGCCTTTAATTCTATATTTTTTAGGTATTGAAACCTAAAAGATAAATTTTAAAAAAATTTAAAAAATATTTGTCCTGAAGGTTTCAAAATTATTCCATGGTCAAGGTCCAGGGATTTTTGAAAAATTAAAAAAAATGTTTCAAAATTTTTGATACGGGAGGCCTTTAATTCTATATTTTTTAGGTATTGGAACCTAAAAGATAAATTTTAAAAAAATTTAAAAAATATTTGTCCTGAAGGTTTCAAAATTATTCCATGGTCAATGTCCAGGAATTTTTGAAAAATTAAAAAAAATGTTTCAAAATTTTTGATACGGGAGGCCTTTAATTCTATATTTTTAGGTATTGGAACCTAAAAGATAAATTTTAAAAAAATTTAAAAAATATTTGTCCTGAAGGTTTCAAAATTATTCCATGGTCAATGTCCAGGAATTTTTGAAAAATTAAAAAAAATGTTTCAAAATTTTTGATACGGGAGGCCTTTAATTCTATATTTTTTAGGTATTGGAACCTAAAAGATAAATTTTAAAAAAATTTAAAAAATATTTGTCCTGAAGGTTTCAAAATTATTCCATGGTCAATGTCCAGGAATTTTTGAAAAATTAAAAAAAATGTTTCAAAATTTTTGATACGGGAGGCCTTTAATTCTATATTTTTTAGGTATTGGAACCTAAAAGATAAATTTTAAAAAAATTTAAAAAATATTTGTCCTGAAGGTTTCAAAATTATTCCATGGTCAATGTCCAGGAATTTTTGAAAAATTAAAAAAAATGTTTCAAAATTTTTGATACGGGAGGCCTTTAATTCTATATTTTTTAGGTATTGGAACCTAAAAGATAAATTTTAAAAAAATTTAAAAATATTTGTCCTGAAGGTTTCAAAATTATTCCATGGTCAAGGTCCAGGGATTTTTGAAAAATTAAAAAAATGTTTCAAAATTTTTGATACGGGAGGCCTTTAATTCTATATTTTTTTTGGTATTGGAACCTAAAAGATAAATTTTAAAAAAATTTAAAAATATTTGTCCTGAAGGTTTCAAAATTATTCCATGGTCAATGTCCAGGAATTTTTGAAAAATTAAAAAAAATGTTTCAAAATTTTTGATACGGGAGGCCTTTAATTCTATATTTTTTAGGTATTGAAACCTAAAAGATAAATTTTAAAAAAATTTAAAAAATATTTGTCCTGAAGGTTTCAAAATTATTCCATGGTCAATGTCCAGGAATTTTTGAAAAATTAAAAAAAATGTTTCAAAATTTTTGATACGGGAGGCCTTTAATTCTATATTTTTAGGTATTGAAACCTAAAAGATAAATTTTAAAAAAATTTAAAAAATATTTGTCCTGAAGGTTTCAAAATTATTCCATGGTCAAGGTCCAGGGATTTTTGAAAAATTGAAAAAAATGTTTCAAAATTTTTGATACGGGAGGCCTTTAATTCTATATTTTTTAGGTATTGAAACCTAAAAGATAAATTTTAAAAAATTTAAAAAATATTTGTCCTGAAGGTTTCAAAATTATTCCATGGTCAATGTCCAGGAATTTTTGAAAAATTAAAAAAAATGTTTCAAAATTTTTGATACGGGAGGCCTTTAATTCTATATTTTTTAGGTATTGAAACCTAAAAGATAAATTTTAAAAAAATTTAAAAAATATTTGTCCTGAAGGTTTCAAAATTATTCCATGGTCAATGTCCAGGGATTTTTGAAAAATTAAAAAAAATGTTTCAAAATTTTTGATACGGGAGGCCTTTAATTCTATATTTTTTAGGTATTGAAACCTAAAAGATAAATTTTAAAAAAATTTAAAAAATATTTGTCCTGAAGGTTTCAAAATTATTCCATGGTCAAGGTCCAGGGATTTTTGAAAAATTGAAAAAATTTTAATTCCGAAATTCCATTCATAAAACATTTTAATTTTACATTTTTATGCATTAGATATAATATTATTTAATTTAAATTAATAATCTCAACTTTTAAACGAGAAACTCAAAAACTATTCCATGGTCAATGTCAAGGAATTTTTAAAATTTTAAAAAATTTTAATTCCAAAATTCCATTCATAAAACATTTCAATTTTACATTTTTATGCATTAGATATAATATTATTTAATTTAAATTAATAATCTCAACTTTTAAACGAGAAACTCAAAAACTATTTTATGGTCAATGTCCAGGGATTTTTAAAATTTTAAAAAATTTTAATTCCGAAATTTCATTCATAAAACATTTTAATTTTACATTTTTATGCATTAGATATAATATTATTTAATTTAAATTAATAATCTCAACTTTTAAACGAGAAACTCAAAAACTATTCCATGGTCAATGTCAAGGAATTTTTAAAATTTTAAAAAATTTTAATTCCAAAATTCCATTCATAAAACATTTTAATTTTACATTTTTATGCATTAGATATAATATTATTTAATTTAAATTAATAATCTCAACTTTTAAACGAGAAACTCAAAAACTATTTTATGGTCAATGTCCAGGGATTTTTAAAATTTTAAAAAATTTTAATTCCGAAATTTCATACATAAAACATTTTAATTTTACATTTTTATGCATTAGATATAATATTATTTAATTTAAATTAATAATCTCAACTTTTAAACGAGAAACTCAAAAACTATTCCATGGTCAATGTCAAGGAATTTTTAAAATTTTAAAAAATTTTAATTCCGAAATTCCATTCATAAAACATTTTAATTTTACATTTTTATGCATTAGATATAATATTATTTAATTTAAATTAATAATCTCAACTTTTAAACGAGAAACTCAAAAACTATTTTATGGTCAATGTCCAGGGATTTTTAAAATTTTAAAAAATTTTAATTCCGAAATTTCATACATAAAACATTTTAATTTTACATTTTTATGCATTAGATATAATATTATTTAATTTAAATTAATAATCTCAACTTTTAAACGAGAAACTCAAAAACTATTCCATGGTCAATGTCAAGGAATTTTTAAAATTTTAAAAAATTTTAATTCCAAAATTCCATTCATAAAACATTTCAATTTTACATTTTTATGCATTAGATATAATATTATTTAATTTAAATTAATAATCTCAACTTTTAAACGAGAAACTCAAAAACTATTTTATGGTCAATGTCCAGGGATTTTTAAAATTTTAAAAAATTTTAATTCCGAAATTTCATACATAAAACATTTTAATTTTACATTTTTATGCATTAGATATAATATTATTTAATTTAAATTAATAATCTCAACTTTTAAACGAGAAACTCAAAAACTATTCCATGGTCAATGTCAAGGAATTTTTAAAATTTTAAAAAATTTTAATTCCAAAATTCCATTCATAAAACATTTCAATTTTACATTTTTATGCATTAGATATAATATTATTTAATTTAAATTAATAATCTCAACTTTTAAACGAGAAACTCAAAAACTATTTTATGGTCAATGTCCAGGGATTTTTAAAATTTTAAAAAATTTTAATTCCGAAATTTCATTCATAAAACATTTTAATTTTACATTTTTATGCATTAGATATAATATTATTTAATTTAAATTAATAATCTCAACTTTTAAACGAGAAACTCAAAAACTATTCCATGGTCAATGTCAAGGAATTTTTAAAATTTTAAAAAATTTTAATTCCAAAATTCCATTCATAAAACATTTTAATTTTACATTTTTATGCATTAGATATAATATTATTTAATTTAAATTAATAATCTCAACTTTTAAACGAGAAACTCAAAAACTATTTTATGGTCAATGTCCAGGGATTTTTAAAATTTTAAAAATTTTAATTCCGAAATTTCATACATAAAACATTTTAATTTTACATTTTTATGCATTAGATATAATATTATTTAATTTAAATTAATAATCTCAACTTTTAAACGAGAAACTCAAAAACTATTCCATGGTCAATGTCAAGGAATTTTTAAAATTTTAAAAAATTTTAATTCCGAAATTCCATTCATAAAAAATTTTTATTTTTTTACATTTTTATGCATTAGATATAATATTATTTAATTTAAATTAATAATCTCAACTTTTAAACGAGAAACTCAAAAACTATTTTATGGTCAATGTCCAGGGATTTTTAAAATTTTAAAAATTTTTAATTCCGAAATTTCATACATAAAACATTTTAATTTTACATTTTTATGCATTAGATATAATATTATTTAATTTAAATTAATAATCTCAACTTTTAAACGAGAAACTCAAAAACTATTCCATGGTCAATGTCAAGGAATTTTTAAAATTTTAAAAATTTTAATTCCAAAATTCCATTCATAAAACATTTCAATTTTACATTTTTATGCATTAGATATAATATTATTTAATTTAAATTAATAATCTCAACTTTTAAACGAGAAACTCAAAAACTATTTTATGGTCAATGTCCAGGGATTTTTAAAATTTTAAAAAATTTTAATTCCGAAATTTCATACATAAAACATTTTAATTTTACATTTTTATGCATTAGATATAATATTATTTAATTTAAATTAATAATCTCAACTTTTAAACGAGAAACTCAAAAACTATTCCATGGTCAATGTCAAGGAATTTTTAAAATTTTAAAAAATTTTAATTCCAAAATTCCATTCATAAAACATTTCAATTTTACATTTTTATGCATTAGATATAATATTATTTAATTTAAATTAATAATCTCAACTTTTAAACGAGAAACTCAAAAACTATTCCATGGTCAATGTCAAGGAATTTTTAAAATTTTAAAAAATTTTAATTCCAAAATTCCATTCATAAAACATTTCAATTTTACATTTTTATGCATTAGATATAATATTATTTAATTTAAATTAATAATCTCAACTTTTAAACGAGAAACTCAAAAACTATTCCATGGTCAATGTCAAGGAATTTTTAAAATTTTAAAAAATTTTAATTCCAAAATTCCATTCATAAAACATTTTAATTTTACATTTTTATGCATTAGATATAATATTATTTAATTTAAATTAATAATCTCAACTTTTAAACGAGAAACTCAAAAACTATTCCATGGTCAATGTCAAGGAATTTTTAAAAAATTAAAAAAATTTTTCAACTTTTTTGATACGGGCGGGCTTTAATTTTACAATAAAAAAAATTTTTTAAGACATTTATCCAACTTAATTTTTATTTTGGCATTCTGTCGCTAAAATTTTATTTTCATTTTTTTCTCTTTATTTTCTTCAAATTCTTTTTTTATAATTAAATTAATTTATTTTAATCTTACAATTAAAACTAATTTCTTTTATTTCAGTCTATGCCTGAGAAGGAGCGGCGTTTAATAAAATTTGCAGAATATTTAGTTTCCTGTAGTAAAGAGGTTTATTTTAATTTATTTATTTAGACTAATTAGACTAATTGAATTAATTTAAGGCCACAGATTACGGCAAGTGTGTTGCTCTAAAAGCAGAAAAAGTAAAAAAAGGAGATTGTCAACCTGAATTTGAATTACTTTTTAATTGTTTTAATAAGAATGTAAGTGTTTTTAATTAAATTAAGTGGCCGAAATGTTAAAAAAAAATTCTGGGCCTGGAACTAATTAATGGGAAAAAACATCTATTTTTGAATAAATCCACTCCTCTACTTTCTTTAATTTTTTAAATTTTTTAGAAAGCAAAAGTGTTGAGCAAAGCAAAATGAAAGTAAAACGACTCAAAAGAGCTTCAAGAGTTTTGACATTTTTTCGATACAAATTTGGATTTATTCCTCCTTTTTTAATTTTATTAGATGGAACATTTTGTCAAGAAGCATTGAAATGTAAAATTAATTTGAGGGAACAATTACCTAAATATTTGAAAGACGAAGGGTTGGAGATGTTTGTAACAGATTGTGTTTTGAATGAATTAGGTTTTTTTTTAATTAATTTATTTTTTTAAAATTTATTGGGAATTATTTTAACGTCTTTTTCTTTAATAAAATATTTTTTAATTAATTAAATATTTTATTAAAT
Organism: Meloidogyne exigua; assembly: GCA_018905775.1. Taxonomy (NCBI): domain Eukaryota; kingdom Metazoa; phylum Nematoda; class Chromadorea; order Rhabditida; family Meloidogynidae; genus Meloidogyne; species Meloidogyne exigua. Next base: position 3,768,709 of record JAGUQR010000001.1, on the reverse strand, counting down.
TAATTAATTAAATTCTTCTTTTAATTAAATTAATTAATTAAATTCTTTTTCTTTTAATTAATTTAATTTAATTAAAAATAAATTATTTAACTAATTAATTAAAATCAAATTTTAGAACAACTAGGAAAACCTTTGTATGGTGCCCTTTGCATTGCCCAACAATTTAAGGTAGCCAAATGCCCACATCGACCGCTTCGTTCTGCTGCTGATTGTATTGCTCACATGGCTAGACGTTCTCAACATAATTTTAATGATAATGTTAACAAAAAGAAAAAAAATCTTTATTTTGTGGCGACGCAGGATTTAGCTTTGCTACAGAAATTGAGAAGTTTGGGAGGTGTTCCGTTAATGTCAATTCGTTATAATTCTATTTTATTGGAAAAGGTTTCTTTTTAATTAATTAATTAATTTAATTTAAATTTTTAAAGCCTTCTGAAGAGAGTGAAAAAATTGTTGAATCTTCTTTGACCAAAAATGAGCCTGATGAGCTTCAGAGAGTGAAGCAACTACGAAAGGTTGAATTAGGAGAAGAAGCACCCAAACATCGAAAAAGAAAAGTAAAAGGACCGAATCCGCTTTCTTGTAAAAAGAAAAAGAGGTTACAAAAAAAGATTGATGGAAATGTTCCAGGCGCCTTTGGAAAAAGAAAAAAAGAAGATAATAGAGACAAGGAAGAAAATGCTACAATAGTTTAATAAATAAAAAATCAGAATTTAAATAAACTTGAAGCAAAATGTATCAGAATTTTAATTAAATAAACTTGAAAATCAGAATTATTTAATAAAACTTGAAGCAAAATGTATCAGAATTCTAATAAATAAACTTGAAAATCAGAATTTTTTAATAAAACTTGAAATCAGAAATTTAAATAAACTTGAAGTAGAATTCTAATAAATAAACTTGAAAATCAGAATTTTTTAATAAAACTAGAAATCGGAAATTTAAATAAACTTGAAGTAGAATTTTAATAAATAAACTTGAATATCAGAATTATTTGTTTCTATAGCTTAGGTCTCGGCCGTTTTGTGACATAAACAAATCTGAAGCAAAAGTTTATTATTACATATTTATATTGTTTTTTCCAACCTTCTTGTAGCTAATGTTGTGACATCGTCCTCATTTTCTTCATTATTAGTTTCTTCAGTTTCAACTTTTTTTGTATTACCACTACTAGTAAATATTGCTTCATTTTTAGCAGTAGTAGCCAAGTTTAATAATTCAATATTATCAAATTTAATCTTTTGAAACTTTTTTTTATTAATTAAATTTAAATTTTGTCCATTTTCTTCTTCCTCTTCTGCTTCATTTCCTTCCTCATTTTCATAATTTGGATAAGCTGTATCTTCATAATTTATTTTTGCTTCAGTTTCTTCTCCATTTGTTGGTTTAGCCCCAGATTGTAGATGTGAAATGTTTAAATTAATTTTTGAAGTTTCTTTTGTTGAATTATTTTTTGCTTCAGTTTTTGCTTTAAATTGTTTTTAATTAATTTTTTAATTAATTAATTTACCCTCTTTTTTCATTAATTCTTCCTTCTCTATTAATTGCAACTTTTCCTCTTTATTAAATGCAGCATTTATTCTGGTCGTTATTTTTAAAATAGAAGGCGGAGTTGAAGCAAGTTTATTTAAATTAGAACGCACCTTTAAAGTTTATTTATTTTAATCTTTTTCTTTAATTTTACAAACTTTGTTGTCATTATTATTGCTTACTCCAAGTTTATTTAATTCTGATGGACATGGACAAAAACGAGCGTCAGCACCGTCCTCTCCTGAAGGTCCCTTTTAATTTTTAAAATAAAAAAATTATTTTTTTAATTTTTTACCTTTTCCCCCCTAATTCCAGGCTTTCCTTCTAACCCATCCAATCCTTGTTTTCCGTGTCTTCCATCTAATCCAGCCATTCCAACAACAAAATTACGTCTTCCTGTTTCTCCTTGTTTACCGGTAGGGCCTAGGGGACCTAAAATTAAATTATTTTTAAATTTAATTCTTTGTTGTTCAACCTTTAACTCCAGGCGGTCCAGGAGGTCCAGTACCCCCTGGCGCTGGAGCTCCAGACTGTCCCTTTTTTCCTGGCTTTCCAGAGATTCCTGTTTAATTATTTGTATTTTAGACATTTTGTAATTATGTGAAATGTACCGGGTAGTCCAGGCATCCCTTCAGGCCCTTGTTCCCCATCAATTCCATCAGTTCCAGCTTCTCCAGTCTCCCCCCTTTCTCCTTTTAGGCCTTGCAGTCCTTGCTCCCCAGGTGCTCCAATTGGTCCGAATGGACCCTGAGGACCTTAATTTGTTCTATTTAAAAATATAACTGTCTAAAAACCAACAGATAACACATTTTTGTGCTTCTTGTAATAGAAGGGTAATTGCATCTAACCCAGCCGGTCCATTTTCTCCTGAAGTTCCAGGCTCTCCATCCTCTCCAGTACTCCCAGGATCTCCAATTTGTCCAATACGTGGTGGTGGACATTCTTGTAACTGGCGCTTGGAACGATTATTGTCTTCTTTTCCTTTAAATAAATTGTTGTTTCCAGTTAAACGTCTCAAACGTTGAAATTGTTCATCAAATTGACGAGTATTATGCTTTAAAAAGCTTTGCTTTATTTTTAAAATTAAATTTAAAATGTTTTTTACATGAAACTTTCTTAAACGGCTTTCAAAATCATTTCTTAAATTAATTGTATAACGATGTAGCAATGGAAGTAAGAGTAATTGAGCAAGAACGCAAATTGAAGCAATACAGATTGTTGTACCGCCTATTATTTTGTAAAGCATTTCCTTTAAGAAAGTTAGGTTTATTTAATTTAGATGCTTCAAGTTTAAGTTTCAAGTTTATTTAAATGTTTCAAGTTTATTTAATTCAAATGTTTCAAGTTTATGTTTCAAGTTTATTTAATTTAAATGTTTCAAGTTTATGTTTCAAGTTTATTTAATTTAAATGTTTCAAGTTAATTTTTAACACAAGCTTCAAGTTTATTTATTTTATTGAAACTTAATTTTAATTAATGAGCTTAAGGGCTTGCTTCGAAATTCAAAAATGGAAGATACTAGTTTTAATGATTAAACAAAAAAAGAATTATCAATTAATCGAGTGACCTTGATTTAATGTTGAGTAGTGATTTTTTGCTGTATTTTCATTAAATAAAAATATATGGGTCATTCTAGTAATTGACCCAAATTTTAAAAAATTGTAAAAAATAAAAATAAAATAAATAAAATATTTTAATTTAAAAATTTAAATAATTAAAGGGTTTCTTTATCAGTTATTTAATATTATTTTATTAATTCTCTTATCAGATCCGTAATTAAAAAGTCTTTAAATATAATATTTTATTAAAAAAAGTGTAGTCTTCTATCATTTTTGCCTTTCATTTTATTGAGGAAAATTACATCATTTTTATAAATTTATATTTTTATTTTCTGTTTCCTAAAATTAGCCTAAAAATATTTTATTTAATTAATTATGTTTAATTTATTTTTAAATATTTCTCTTCTGGTAATAATTGCCTTTGGACTTTCCACAGGGTAAATAAACTTGAAGCATTAATTTAATTAAATAATTAAAGTATAAATAATAAACCTGAAAGTTTCATTAAAAAGGAGAATATTAATTCTGGTGGTAAAATATGGGCAGTGTTGGTTGCAGGGTCTAATGGATGGTGGAATTATAGACATCAGATAAACAATTAAATATTAGTTAAATAATTTTGTATTTTTGTTTTAAGCTGATGTTTGTCATGCATACCATACGCTAGTTAATCATGGGGTTGATCCGGAAAATATTATTACAATGATGTATGATGATATTGCAAACAATACACAGTAAGTTTTAAACAAAAGAGGAATATTAAATAAATTACAATTCCGGATAAAATACAGTTATTCAGTTTCAAGTTTATTTATGCATCGTTTATTTTTTATTCTTACGAGAAAAAATAAACTTGATACAGTTATTCAGTTTCAAGTTTATTTATTTGTTTCTAATTGTAAGAGAAAAAATAAACTTAGTGATGGAATAACTCAAAAATACAGTTCCGGAAAATGATTAAATACAAAAATACAATAAAGTTTTAATTATTTACAGAAATCCCCACAAAGGCAAAATATTCAACGATCCGCATGGGGAAGACGTGTACGCAGGTAATTAATTTAAAATTATTTTAAATTATTTTTGTACAATCTACAGGAGTCCGTATTGATTACAAAAATAAGGACGTTACTCCAGCAAATTTTGCAGCCATTCTGTTAGGAGATTGTGAGGCATCAGGCGGAAAACGAGTGCTTAAAAGGTTGAATAAATTAATTAAAACTTAATTTTTGTATTTTTACAGTACAAAAGAAGACAAAGTTTTTATTTACTTCACTGATCATGGTGCTACAGGAATGATTGGGTTTCCATCTGATATCGTTAAAATTTTATTTTTTTTTAATTTTTGTATTTTTAATGTTTTAGATGACAGTAAAGGATTTATCTGATACACTTATTAAAATGCATAAAGACAGAAAATATAAAGAATTAACATTTTACTTGGAAGCATGTGAATCTGGGTCAATGTTTGATGCTCATATGCCAGCGAATTTAAAGAGTTAATTAATTAAATTTAATTAAATTAATAATTAAAGTTTATGCAATGACCGCAGCCAATGGACACGAGTCCAGTTGGGGTTGTTATTGCGAAACTGACCTTCTCCCAGAGAATTGTTTGGGTGATCTATTTTCTGTTAATTGGATGGATGATTCTGATAAAGTCTTTTTTTCGTTTAATTTAATTTTAATTAATTTTTAAAGGAAAATTTGTCTCATGAAACATTAGCTAGACAATTCCGTATTGTAAGGCGCAAAACAAACAAAAGCCATGTTCAAAGTTTTGGCAATATTAATATTAAACATGAACATGTTTCTGAATTTATGGGTTCAAAAGAGCCTAAAAAAGGGAGGAAAAATGTAAAAATTAATTAAATTTAAAAAGAAAATTAAAAATTTTTTTTAAAAGCAATATCTGTACAAGCCTAAAGATTTTCCAATGTATTCCTCAAGGTATTTTTTAAATTAATTAAATCTATTTAATTAATTAATAAAATTAATTGCAGAGATATTCCCCTTTTTTTGCTTGCTAAAAAATTGCAACTTAATGAAAATGATGCAAAAAGTTTAAATTCTCTGCAAACATTACAAAAAGTTTCACTTTTTAAGATTAAACTTTAATTTAATTAAAATAGAAACGCCGTTATTTGGAAAAACAAATAACTCAAATTGTAGAAAAACTTATTAATGATCCTGTTGAACAATTAAAAGTTATTACAATCTATCCAACAAAAATTACAAACTTGGAATGTCATAATAGTGTTATGCACACTTTTAATAAGCATTGTTTCAATTTTTCTGAGGTTGTAATTTTTATTTTATTAATTATATTACAATAAATAAACTTTAAATCAGAATTTTCAATAAATAAACTTGAAACTCAAGTTTGCAATAATTAAACCTAGAATCAGAATTTTCAGTAAATAAACTTGAAACTCAAGTTCACAATAATTAAACCTAGAATCAGAATTTTCAATAAATAAACTTAAAATCAGAATTTATTTATTCTGATAATAATAATAGAATATTTAGAATTCTTATGCAATGAAGTATGCCTTTGTATTAACAAACTTATGCGAGCATGGAATTGAAGCAGATAAGATTGAAGCAGTAATGAGGCAACATTGTGCACACAGTGAAGTTAAAACTATTAGAGGAATTATCTAAAGAAAAATATTTTTGATGAATGATTAATTTTGAAAATTTAAAATATTTTTGTACTTTTAAAATTTTTAACTAATTGTTTTTGATTTTTTTCATTCCACATTTTTATGACATGAAAAAACATATTTTTTAATTTTTGCAAAATAACTAGAAAATAAAAATTTAAAATATTGAGAACACATTTGGCTATTTTTTGGATTTTAATTTAAAGTTTTGTTGTGTTTTTACCACATGTAAAAAGGTGTGGGCGTTTATTCAGGTTCTTGTTGCAGTAAAGTTTATTTATTAGTTTCAAGTTTATTTATTTTAAATTGAAGTTTCAAGTTTGTTTATTTTAAGTTTAAGTTTCAAGTTTATTTATTTTAAGCTTAAGCTTCAAGTTTATTTTTTAAGTTTCAAGTTTATTTTCTATTATTAATTTAAATAAAATTACAACCCATGGTAAGTTTGTAATTTTTTACAATTTATCACAAACTAGGCGTCTTATGGGCGAGAGGATATAGACGAAATCTTAGCCGAGATTGATGGCTCTTTAATAGAAGGTAATTATTATTTCAAGTTTATTTAAACTTAAGTTTAAGAATATGAGAAATTTTTTGATCGTTTCGATAAACACAACCATGGGTATATTATGGCAACACAGATCGGGCAAATTATGAGGGCAATGGATCAAGAATTTGATGAACGTACATTAAGACGGTCTTTAAAAATTATTTATTTATTTAAAAGTTAATAATTAATTAATTTAAATAAAAAGACTGATCCGTAAATTTGACGCTGATGGCTCCGGAAAAATAGAATTTGATGAATTTTGTGCTCTAGTCTATACAGTTACACACTTAATTAAATAATTAATTAATTAAATAAATAATTACATAGGTTGCAAATAATGTGGATAAGGAGACACTTAGACGCGAGCTTCGCGAAGCTTTTCGTCTCTTTGACAAAGAGGTTGAGTGAATTAATTTAAAAATTAAAAATAAATTAAGGGAAATGGATATATCTCAACCTTAACACTTAAAGAATTACTTAAGGAAATTGCCCCTGATTTAAGTGAAAAAGAATTAACAAGTGCAGTAGACGATATAGATCAGGATGGATCGGGTAAAATTGAATTTGAAGGTATTAATTTTAAAATAATTTAAAAATATTTTTTTTGTGCAGAGTTTTGGGAGTTAATGGCTGGAGAGGAAGAATAAATAAATAAATTAATTAATTAAAAAAAAAGAAAAAATTAAAATAATTACCTAATGTAAAATTTACAAACGTTCAATTTTTACACTTTTAAAATTATTTTATAAAATTAGGTCAAACATTTTCACTAAAAAGATCATCCTACTATTTTTAAAAGCTCTTTCGTCGATTAGCTCTTTTGGTAAGCTTTTGTTATTTCTGGCTTTTCCTTTTTACACTATATAATTTTATTGAATATATAAAGTTTTATAATGTTTAAACACAATGGTATATGTTTGCTATTGTAAACTTAAGTTTAGTATTTAATTTGTTGTAAACTTAAGTTTCAAGTTTAATTTTTATTATATTGAAGTTTCAAGTTTAATTTATTATAGACTTAAGTTTCAAGTTTATTTAAGTTTCAATGTTTTTATAGTTTAATTTGTTATTGTAGACTTAAGTTTCAAGTTTATTTATATTTAAATGTTAAGTATTGTAAACTATAGGCTTCAAGTTTCTTCACTGTAAATTACAACTTTAAAGTTTAATTTATTGTAAATTGAAGTTTCAGGTTTTGTATTTTAAAATTAATTCATTACTATCTACAACTAATAAATTTACATTCTCTTCGCTAATAATTAACTAAAACCAATTTTGTTACTTCAAAACTTGTAGAGAGAATATCTCTTCTCTCTCTTTTATCTGCTTTGTCAATTCCCTATGCTAAAAAAGTAACCAGCTAATAATTCCAATCCTTCCCCTCCAAAAATCCATTCTCATTCATTTTTGTATGCGCGAACATTAATCAACAGGACGAGATTTACGCTTATTTTTTCTCTTTTTTTTATTTTATTTTAAATTATAAATATTTATTTTGTAAAGAGTTCATAAATGAGTAAATTTGTTAACACTTACTGGACTTATTGCTTCAAAAATCTTTTTAAAAGATTAATCATTAATACCTTTAAATAATATAAAAAAGCAAAAGTGAAGCAAAAATCGCGCACACAATCATTTCTTATATCCACACTCTGTGGGAGGTATTTAAAAAAAAATAAGAAAGGCCTGCTTTTTATTTTTTTTATTTCTACCAGTTCCGCTCACAATTGCATAACTACATATTATTACCATTAAAGGCGCAATAAAACTTTTATAATAAAAATGCTTTAAAAAATAATCGATCTTAGCTTTTTTTAAAATAAACTTTTTTTTAACAGATCAATGAGTGAGAGATTAAAACTTAAAATAAATGAAAGAAATACAACAAATATATATTTAAATAAATCAACAAATATTTATTCTGATTATTATTTTTTAATTATTCCTAAAACGGGTGATGTTGACTTTATTTCATTTTTAATATTACAAATTGTAAATTTCTGGTCATTTGAATATTTAAAACCTGAAAGAAGACGAAAATTAGGAAGATTAAAACAATTATTATCTTCCTTTATTTTTACAAACTTGTCTATTTTTCAATTGCTTTTTGTAATCTTTACTACTCTGATTAATTCTACAACTGTTTTGGCAGAACAGAATAATAGGGGTTAGAAATGAATTTTTGAAATTGTAATTAAACAGAATTGTAATTTATAAAACTTAATTTTCAGAATTGTATTTCCAAGTTTTAAGTTTATAAAAATTGTAAAACTTGAATATTCAGGGTTGTAACTTTACAAAACTTGAATATTCTGATTTGTAATTTTACAAAACTTGATTTGTAATAGAATAAAAAATATTTCTAGTTCAAGTTCAAGGTATAGCAGACCCATCTACCCAATTGCAGCAAGTATTGACAACTCCCCAAAATCCAGGCATAGTATATTTTAAATATCTTATTATTTTAAACTTATTTTTAAATTAATTTTAATATTGTTATTATTATTTAATTAAAATTTTTTAGGAATAATAAGTCGTGTTTCTCAGTCTGGATTAAACCTGTTAGCGGGTAATTTTTTAAAAATTAATTAAAATTTCTAAGAAATAATATTTTTGTTTCAATTAGATTATTTACGTCTCCGCGTCCTTCGCTTTACCCGATCCAATGCTGTTCAATACAATTTTTCTGTACCCTTAACCAGCCATAATGTTCTTTAATAAATTAATTATTTTAATTAAATCATTTTTTAAAGGTCGAAATTTCCGTTAATTCTCTTGATACGCTTAATTTTGACACAACAGCCTTTCAGTCCTGGCTAGGTGTTAATTCCAACAAAGAACTTTTATGGATTGTAAAATATTAAGAGCAATTTATTTTTTACAAATAATTCTTTAGGGTAGTGAATTCCGCGCAGCAATTAACACACAAATCCAGTTAAAAATGCTTATAGAACACAGGGAACTTTTTGCAACTCAACAAGTTCCTCTTAGACTGGAAAAGGTGCGAATAGAATTAGTGCTGGGGCCGGCAGTGAATGCAGACGGTCATTTGAGAACAGGCAAGTTTGTAATTTCTGAATTGTAATAATTTTAATATCAGAATTTTTATTTTCCCTCAGAATTGTAATTTACATTTTTAGATATTCTCCAATGCAGAATTGTTTCCGGTGAACTTCTTTTTGAGAATTTATTTCGTGACGCTGCTAATTTGAGTTTATTTGTGCCTCTAGTACATCAAGTGACTTTGACAAAGCTGTCTGAGGCAAATGGCAAAAATATATAAATTATAAAAATATTCAAAAAAAAAATGCAAATTTAATTAAATTAAAATTAATAATTTTAATTAATTAAAAATATTAAAATTAATTAATTAAGATGATTTGTCCTGTTTTTGTTGCTGAATTGGGTCCTGTTATTGCTAACCGATTGTTAGTTTATTAGAAATATTAAGCTTCATTTATTCAGGCTAAATTCACCGTTAAGCACAGCACTTTTTGATCATTACTTTCTTAACTTCGGACTCACAAGTAGTAATTAATTTCTTAAGTTTACAATTGTGAAACTTTAAGTTGCAGCTTTAATTTCATTTCAAGTTGTAAACTTGAAGTAATTATAAACTTGAAGTAATTAGGAATATTAGAACTTTGTTAAGTAAACTTAAGTTTACAATAGTTTAATCCAAGTTGTAATAATTAATTTTTTAAGTTTACAATTGTAAAACTTTAAGTGCAGCTTTAATTTTATTTCAGGTTGTAAACTTGAAGTAATTAGGAATATTAGAACTTTGTTAAGTAAACTTAAGTTTACAACTTTAATCTGTATTTACAAAGGTTGCAACTTTAAATATTACAATTCAAGTTGTAATAATTAATTCTTTCTATTTTATGTGGAATACTTTACCAACAGACATCAACTGATTCTATTAATACAACTACAATTATTCCAACTTCAAGTACAGACTTGAATAATTCTTCTATACTTCTTTTCCATCGTGGAAATGTTTTTGGAATTCTTCGGCAAGGGAAAACACGTATCAATGATTTTCGATTGCCTTTTACTGCTCCCTCCCTTACTCCTAATTTAATTAATGGAGGACAGGGTGGAAGTTCCAGTACAGGAAAAAAAGGATTTAAACATAAAATAATGTCATCATTCCACCTATCCAATTACACTTTTGCAAGTCTTTTCTTTTGGATGGTATTTGTAAAAATAATTAATAAAATAATTATTTAATTATTTAGGACCAATATCGCAAATTTGACTATGAAATTAGTCAATCAACAATAAAAGATTCAGAAGTGGCTGGATATTTAAGGACAGAATGTGGAGCCAAAGAGATATGTGCTGGAACCCTTTTTCCTGGTCTTTTAATTTTTTAAAATTTATTTAAAATTGTGTAGCCCTTTCTAAAAACTTCCCAAACGGAGTTGTTGCAATTAGAAGCAGAACTAATTCATTTCCCTCAGTTTTGTTTCAACGTGGCCGTGGAATAGTGCTTGTTGAAAGTAGAATAGATGCATTTGTAAATGTAATATTATTATATTAAATAATATTTAATTTTATTTTCCATACGTCAGCATTCTTCACAACAACAAAATCGCCGTTTTTTAAGTGCAAATATGCATGCGCGACTTAACCTACAAAATGCAACATTTTTGGATTATTTATTTCGTGCTGAGTTAGCAATTGATACATTTGATATTTCTAATGTTGTTAGTATGGGTCAGAATATTCTAATTTAAGTAAATATTAAAATTAATTTAGTTGACGGAATTGATGCAAGTTCAATTGAGTTTCTAGTTAATGCACTTAATGAGTTAATTATTGCGGAAGATATGAAACGCAAACTTCAAGACGGTAAAAACATTTACTAAAATTTAGTATTTAATTGTTAGTTTTTAAGTTTAAAAACGCAAACTTAAGTTTGCGTTTAAGTTTGTTCTATATACTGAACATAATTACACACTTAAGTTTATTTAAAGTTGTAATTTATTTAAGTGTTTATTTCAAGTTTATTTATTTAAAGTTAAGTTTGCAAACTTAAGTTTTATTTTCTTTAATAATTTTCAAGTTTTATTTTATTAAACTTAAATAAACTTAAAGTTTCAGTTAGAATAAACTTCAATCTTACAATTATTAAAATTAATGTTTTTCAGGAATCAGAATGCCTGTACTTTTAGACTTTGAACAGAGTGGACCCGGTTTCATTCGCTTTGAAGAAGGACAACTTATTTTAGGAGCAGACTTTTGTTTTGAAGAGAATTGTATAAAACAAGAGAAGAGTGTGTTAATGACAGCAGAAAGTCAACAAAGTTTAGATATGGATGCAAACTATTATGATATTAGTGCTTAAAGGAAAATGCTATTAAAAGATTTAATTTTTTTAATTTATTTATTTCTCTTCATCATCATTTAGTACTACAAGTTGGTCAATAGATGATGATGTATTATTTAAAAGTAATTGCTCTGTTATATCCAAATCGTCGTTATTAAATCCCTGACGACTCCCTCCCAGTGCTAAGTTTTTAAAGTGCTGAGAATTACGAAATTCTGCATAAAGTGAAAACAGAACGTGTAAAGAATCTAGTCTGTTTTTGTGCACTGGAATATCTACTAAAGCTAAGCAGATGTCTGCATAGTCTTCTAAAGCAGCTTCTAAATTATCGTTCAGTAGCAGCTTTATAAATTTAATTAATTGGGAATTTTATTATTTAATTCTACCTTCATTCCTTTTAAATTTTTTTCAACACTCTGAGGCCATTCTTGCATGAGAGATTCAATAGAAGGCATGGGCTTTGCATAATGCACTCGATCTGGAGGTTTTGTACGTCTAAGTTCGCGAACAGATTGAATCCATCGATCCTGTAAGATAAATTATTTTAATGTACGTATTTTTTAAAATTTGAATTACAAACTTAAGTTTTATAAATGTTTTGGTTATTACTAAATTATAAGTTGTAAAAAAATAAACTTTTTTTTTACAATTTGAAAAATAAACTTTTTTTTTACAATTTGAAAAATAAACTTTTTTTACAATTAAAAAATAAACTTTTTCTTTACAAAATTACAATTTGTAAAAAAAGTTTATTTTAATTATTAAAGTTATTTTATAATTATTTACTCTTACAATTTGTTTAGTATTTTTATCCGCTCTAGACAATTTCTTTACAGGAGCATCAGCAGAACCTCCCCCTTTCCCTTCCAATTGATGTAGTCTTAAATCAACAATTGCAGGGTCTGATTGAATAGCTGCAGGTTCATCTAATACAGTTAATCCAAGTTGAAATTCCTCGTTTGGCTGTACAGCCATTAATCCAGTCCATAACCAATCTGCCCCCATCGCTTGAATTTCGTCTTGTCTAGGCACTTTTATGAAAGGATCGACATCTCCGACAGCTGGGACATAGTCGATTTGGAAGGGTTTAAGTGCCTAAAAATAAGGGGAATTAAATTAATAATTAAAAAGGAATTAATTAATAATTATTTGAGAGTTGTAATTTGTAATAAAATCAGAATTTAAAAAATCAGAGAAAAAGTTTTAAGTTTACAACTTAGAAAAAGTTGGTAATTTCACAATTTGTAATAATCAGAATTTGTAAAATTAAAGTTTTACAATTTTAATTTATTAAGAAAATAATAAACCGGCTCAATAACAATTTTCTCAGCAATGTAGGATTCTGTTAAACCAAATAATGTTTTTAATTCTGCATTAGGTGGATGACGCTGCTGTCTAGTGGGTGTGGTTATTTCTGTCTAAAATAGATAAGTAGATTATAAAAAATAATTTTCTAAATGGAGAATTTTATTTTAAATTAATTTGGGATAAACATTAAATAAACCAATCCTTTTAAAAATTTATAACTAATTTAAATATTAAAATAAAAATTTAATTTTTTGATTATTTTGTAGCCCAGATTCTCCTCTATTTTTTGATATATAGATCAACTCTGTACATTTATTTAACATAAAGTTATTAATTTTTAAGTAAATGCAAACTACTTGTCTCTGTGACAATGCTTCCCCCTCCTTCTCTTCCCTTGTTGTTTGCGAAGTTTGCGAATATTCTGGTTGTGGAATTGAGGGAATTCTATTGGCTGAGGAAACCAAGTTTGCTACTGTTCGTGCACCTTGAACTAACAATGGACGTGGGGAGGCTGAGTTTGAAGGAGTTTCAGGTTGATGACGTGGCGAATTTATTGACGTTGCTAAAGTTTAGATGTTTTGAACTTTTGAAACGAATATATTTAAGAGAACCATGAGATGCAAGCACAGCAGTAGCCACCCCTCCTACCATTGAAATACTATTGCTAATAGCTTCACGAAGAGTTGAAGAAGAAGAGCTGTTGACAATTGTTGGAGGTGGGGGTTTAGAGCCCTCTTCAACAGCTAAGCTAGGAGATGGAACAGTGTAAGCTTCACTACTATGATCATTATCTTCTTCCTCGTTTGCTTCATTATGTTCTGTCTCTGCTTCACTTTCTTAATTTTAATTATTTTATTTTTTGGCATTTTAAACATTGACATTTTTACCTTCCCTCTCCTCTTCATTCTGACCATCCAAAGTAAGAACGCCTTGTCTAGCCAATGAAGTATTTAAACGATTACCCACAAAAAGTCGACCACCAACACGTGGAGGGGAAGAATAAGGCGGTGGGTCTGCTGAATAATCTATTGGGTAGCCTCCAACTTAAAAAGAAAAAAATTAAATTAAAATTCAGAAATTTTAGTTAGTAGCTTTTTTAACGCTTCCATCCCCCCAATGATTTAAAAAAGCTACTAGTTGGAATATTAAATAATTAATTTAATTTTTTGCCTGGAGATGAGTGATTTGAAATAGTTGGTGATCTCTGAGCATTTTCAGGTTTATTATTTCTATCTTCCTCTATTATACTATTATTACAACTTTCATCGTTTAGAATTTGAGAAGAACTGAATTGTCGATTCTGCAATGATTCTGGAAAACGATTAGGATTGTGTGTTGGGATTGGGGGTGAATATGGTAATTGTTGTTGTTGTTGATTTTCTACCATTGCTAAATTTAAAAATTAATTTATTTACTTTCCAAGTTTTATTTAACCTATTCTTTTATTTCCGTTGCTAGGCAATATTCAACTTTTTTAGAATGTCAATAAGACAAAATGTCAATAACACAAAATGTCAATTGACAAAATTCCAAAAAGACAAAATGTCAGTTAAACAATGTCAATAACACAAAATGTCAAAATATAAAATTTAACTCACATAATGTTCTCTCATCATTATTTCCCTCTTCACCCTCTTCTTCCTCGATTGCCAATTGCCTAGCTACTTGTCGTTCCTGTTCTTCAAAATCTCGAAGACTTGCCCTTTCTTCTTCCTCCTCTTCATGTATCATTTGCCCATAAGAATCAACAAGCATTTTAGGCCTCTGATTTTCATCTTCGGATATATCACTAATTGGAGTGCCTAAGACCCTAACAGCTTGATCAGAGGAAGAAGAAGCGCTCAAAGAAGATTGTAATGACCAAGGCCTTGACTAAATTTAAATTAATTAATTTAATTAAATAAAATACTTTAACTTGTTCTTCATTTAATTCTTGTTGCCCTTCATCAAAATGAGAGGAACTTTGCTGTTGATTATTTAGCACGACCAAATCCTCTTCTTCTTCTTGACTTTTATTGAAATTCATTTTTGAAAGTTTTAAAGGAAAAATAAAGTAAAAATGAGAGAATAGTTAAAAATATTTTTATTGTTATACAGCTTCATTAGTTACCTATTTTCTTAAATGTTGTCATGGGAATAAACAAAGGAAAAAATTCTTTATTTTTAAAATTAAAAAAATAGACAAGAATAAAAATATCAACAATCACTAATATATAATGGAATAGAATAAAAAAAGAAGAGACGAGAGAGTAAACTTAAAAGATACAGAAAACTTAAGTTTGTAAAAATAAATAAAACTTACATTAAAAAGTTTAATTAATATCATTGTGTTCTTCATTATAATCAACATTAATTGTTGCTTGTTGTAAACATTTTCTTTCAACAAAAATAAAACTTAACAAAGAAAAGATTGAACCAATAAAAAGAAACAATAAATGCCAATGTAAAGAGAGTAGAGACGCATAAAAAAATGCAAAAAAAGTAAGCAACGATTGATAAAATTTAAATAAAGAAAAAGCTGAAGCACTTTCGTGTTGTGAATAATTGGAAATTAAAAAGGCGAATATTTGTGTATTCCAACAAGAATCTCCAAAACCAATAAGGAAGCCGGAGAGTAATGCTAACCAAATTCTAAAAATTTTTTAATTAAAAATTAATTTAAACATTAATTTTAAATTAAAAAAAGAAGAAAATTGGGTAAATTAATAAAAAAAACAATTTTTAAAGCAATTTATTATTTTTTAAAGAAGAAACAAAAGAAACCTTGGAGCAATCAAAACCCCTTCTTCAAGAGTTTTTCCAAGCGAAGCATTCCCTGGAATACTTGAAAAAATTGCAAAATATGCCAACAATTGTAACAAGGATCCAATTAATACAATATTTGAACGAGTAAGTATTTTCGAAGTTCTGGCCCCCAAAATGCCAAAAAGAAGTCCGGCTAAAAATTAAAATTTAATTTAATTAATTAAAATTAAAGTTTAAAACCACTGGTTTGCCCAATTCCTTGAAGTATAGAATTTAATGCAAGCAAAACCTTTGGATCAACACCTTGATTAACTTGAAAAAGTTCAGTGTTTGCTATACTTGTTGGATAGACTGAACTCCAAAAACTAAGAACTACACCGGTGTACATAAAAGGAAATGAAAGCAAAGCCATTTTGAGTGTTTTGGATAAATTAAAGGTCTTTTCTGAATTAATTAGAATTAATTAAAGGAATTATTAGACTATTAAAATGTTTAAATTTTAAGTATTAATTAAAAAAGAGAAAATAAAAAAATAAATAAATAAAAAATAAAAAAATAATTCCAAAATGTCACCATTCTAAAAGACCCAAATTAAATTAAATTAAAATTTAAAAAAACTAACTGATCATAAACAAAACTGAATTTAATAAAGGCTCAACATTTCCATTAGAATTAATATTAGTATTAGCTTCTGCCTGGGTTGGGGCTTCTGCATTAATTGGATCAAGCAGTTCAGAGGGAGAAGGGGAGTCTGTTTATATTAAATTAAATAAAAGAAAAGAAAAATTAAACCTCTCTGTCTTCTGTTAATATTTGATGTATTTAAAGGTAATAAACCCAAAATTAAAGCCCCCAAAATTGTAACCCCGGTAAATACTGCATAAAGCAATTTGACTGTTGAAGGGGCAAATGAACTTCCAAAATGATAATGCTCTTCTGGGTTCTGATGTGCATGAATTAAAAAAACAATTAACAAAAACAGTCCTCCACAGACTTGGCTTAATTTTAAAAATTAATAAAAGATTAAATTTAAATAAAAACCAAGCTTGAGACAATGCCCAGAATAGACCACTATGCTTTCCTGCAGTTTCAGGCTGACTGTTGAGAGCTAAATATTTTCCTTGAGCTGTCCATATTACTAAAAAAGAAGGAAATTAAAAGGTAATTAAATTAAAAAATTATTTTTAATTTACCAGCAGCCCCCAACCCTAACAAAGCAGAAGACGCAAATAAATACCAGCGATTAATAAATAAAAACCCTGCTTGGAAAAGAGCATAAGTACAGGCTCCAAAAAACAAGGATAAACGAGTCCCAAAAATTCCAACAATTGGGGCTGCAGCTATATTTAGAAGAGTAAATGAAGCATAAATAATGCCAAGACTAAAATTGGAATAATTAAATTTAATAGACAGGAGTTGCTAAAAATACTTCAAAACACCAACTTCCCAAAATGTCAACTTTTAAGTCAAAAAACCTTGTATATCCGTCATGCCGTTTTACCACTCCTTTTGATACAAGAGAATCAAGAACAGATTCTTCAATAAATCCTTGTGAATTAAAAGCCAGAAAAACAAAGAAAAAGCCTATGCCAAGCTGAAAGACGTTTAGTGTTTGAGAACTTAAATTTGAAAAAAAAATAATAAGTTAAAAATAAATTAAAAAAACATACTTAATAGCCATTGTATTCAATTATTTAATTTAAATTAACTTTTTGTACATTTTTGTTCTGAATTTACTAAATAAAATCATTAAAATTAAGTAAAGGGTAAGTTGGCGCCAAAGGGAAAACTTGCGCCCAATCGACCAGTTAAATAATTAAAAAAATATGTCTGACTTAAAATATTGTTAATAAAATGTCTCCTAGTTTAAAAGTCTTTAATAAATAAAATAGAATAAAAAAAATAAAGAAAAAAATAGAAACAACTAAACGTGTTGATTAGTCACAATCATTAGTCATTAAAAATAAAGAAAAAATGTTGTCAATTTATTTAAAAAATTAAAGGTAAATTTTAAAAAATAATAAATACGAATAACGAATTTCTTTTTACATTTTAAACAAATTTCTAGTCAGATTAATCTATTAAATTACATAAATTCAGGTATAAAGCAAAATATAAGGTCAAAGAAATATGCAAGGAATTTTTTAATTAAATGAGATAAATTTAAAAAAAATGAAACTCAAACTATTTTGAGCAAAAAAAGAATTTATTTATTTAAAATATACTTTGTACACATTGTGTCCAATTTAAGCTCTAAAAATAAGAGCAAAGGTTGCTACAGGTAGCAGTTTCTTCGTCTTCACTTTGTCCACTGCTACGATTATGAAGATTAATTCTTTCAGGAAAATCTAAAGTTAAAAATGTTGAGAAAAAGGTAGAAAAAATGTTTAGGTCAGGAAGAGGGTTTAGCCCTTATAAAACCAGAAAAATCAAAGAACCTGTCCATTTTCAATCAAATAAGAATTTAAAAGTTCAATAAAAACCTGGATATTCGTTTTCCTCTCTTCGCAGTTTATTTAAACACATTCTAATGACCTCTTTAAAAGCTTCGTCTAGCTTCCAATTCTCCTTTGCCGAGACCTTAATTTTCTTTTTTAATTAAAATAAATTTAAAAAAAACCTCAAAATGTTTCATATTTACAAATTGTCGACACCAATTCTCTGCTCTAGCCGCACTAACTGCTCTTTTTTCTATTAAATCAAATTTATTGCCTAAAAGCATAAACGGAAATTCGTTCGGATCTGTTGGAGCTGAAATGACGAGAAACTCATCACGCCAACTTTCGATAGCACGGTATGATGCAGCGGAGGTTAAATCATAAATCTGAGGGGAGAAGGATTAAAAGAACTTAAAACGTCTAAGTTAACCCCAAAAATAATGTAAGAAAACCTCACCAGCACACAACAATCAGCACCTCGATAATAAGCAGTCCCCAAAGACTGATAACGCTCTAAACCAGCCGTATCCCAAATATGCAAAATTACATCAACACCGTCAACATTTAACTGTTTTTGCATAAAATCAACACCAATAGTTGCCTTGTAATAATTTAAAAATTTTTTGTTAACAAATTGATTAACTATTGACGTTTTACCAACACCTGATTCACCTTAAAATTAAAGGAAATTTAAAAATTTATTTAAATAAAATTAACCTAGTAAAACCACTTTTAACGTTAACTTCTTTTTTTGAGTAGATCTTGAGCTCATAATTTTATAAATTTTTTCCTTTTTCTTCTATCTAGAAAACAAGAAATTTAATAAAAAAAGGTTCTTTACCTTTTTTTCTTTCTTTGAGGTACATCAATATCTTTTTCGGTCGGTTCATCACAAAATAAAAAAGTGACGTTTTGTCGCAAAGAGAATAATTTAAATATTAGCTTTTTACTGTTAAATGAGAGAAACAAATATTTTTAAAAATTATTTTCTGTCTAAACTAAAGATTTTTTAATTAACTTTAAAAATAAAAATAAAATTTAACCTTGTAAAAATAAAGTAAAAATATCTTTTTTAAATTTTATAAATCTTTTCCAATTTTATCTAATTTTTAGACTGTTCGCACCTGTAACTTGGGCAAACATTAAATTTAAATATTGCTTTAACTTATGATTTCCAGTCCCTCTTCATTTTGTTGCTTACAAAGTTTGTCAATACATTAATTGTAACCATTTTTATATATTTAATTTAAAATTTATTTAAAAAATGATTATTACGATCTTAAAGCTTTTAACTTTGTCTGGAATATTTTTTAATTTTATTTATGCAGATCCTTGCCCAGATGGATGGGAGCCTGATGGAGGTAAACATTTGATATAAATAATATTTAAGATTACAATTATCTCATTTCTAGGTTGTAATATGTTTGGAGGCTGCTATCAAACAAGTCAAATTTGCGAAAAAACTTCAAGGACTTGTTGTATGTTTTTATAGTTGATAAAATATTGAAAACTTAAGTTTACAAATCAAAAGTATAATTACAATTTGTAAAAAGTTTTAATAATTATTTTACAATTTGTAAAAAGTTTTAATAATTATTTTACAATTTGTAAAAAGTTTTAATAATTATTTTACAATTTGTAAAAAGTTTTAATAATTATTTTACAATTTGTAAAAAGTTTTAATAATTATTTTACAATTTGTAAAAAGTTTTAATAATTATTTTACAATTTGTAAAAAGTTTTAATAATTATTTTACAAATTGTAAAGGTCAAATGTCAAGTAAACAAGCAAGGCAGAAATATGTTAGAAACGCAAAATCAGGAGCCTGTGAACAGACATTTTGTCCATTAGGGAGCGTCAAAGATAAAAATGGTTGAATTTATTTCAAAACCTATTTTTACTGTTTAGGATGTTCAATCAAGGGATTCTGTACGACACATGATCAAAAATGTATTAAAGGGGAATGTTGTACCAAGTATTACTTGCCAACAGCAGCAACTGCAGCACAAGATATGTGCAATCCAGCTATTCCGAACAATCCAAATATGCCGTATAATCCAAACAACCCAAATATGCCGTATAATCCAAACAACCCAAATATGCCGTATAATCCAAACAACCCAAATATGCCGTATAATCCAAACAACCCTTATAATAATCCACAAATGCCCAATGCCCCCATGTTTGGTATGCACCCTGCATTTACCTCTAATGGACAACCAGCATACACAACACAAGGTCTTCCTATTTTCACAATGAATGGAATGTTATACACTGCTGATGGTCGTCCTGTATATTCAAATGGACAAGCACTTTATACTGGTAATGGACAAATGATTGGAGGTAATGGAATGGGTGGAGGAATGACTCAAACTGGCATGGGTGGAGGAATGCCTCAAGTAGTGGCAGGCACAGGAATGGGATATTCACAGTTTAATCCTGGCTATAATCCAATGTCTGGAATGGGTTACAATCCGCAAACTGGCCTTGGAGCCTCTGGCATGGGATATGGAATGGGATATTCACCATCAGGAATGAACTACAATCCTTCTATGGGTTACAATCCACAGAGCAGTATGAGTGGTTATTCTCCAACTGGAATGGGACCACAAATGGTAGCAGACTCAGGCTATCCCCCTTCTAGTATGGGCTACATTCCAAGCATGGGATATTCACCAATGGGTGGAGGTTCTCCACAATCAGCCATGGGATATGGACAACCTGGCGCTGGAGTTGCTCAAAATTATATGTCTCAACCTATGGGCTATAACCCAGCACAGTTTGTTTAGTCATTGGTTTATTTAAATTAAAGGAAAATTAAGATATTCAAATCCAACAATGGGTAATATGGGAGGAAATCTAATGGGCGGAATAGACCCTAATTTACTACAACAAGGTAATAAATGTGTTTAAAAATTAAAGCTGAAGCTTTCTTATAAATAAAGTCTTTTTAAACTTTAGCATGTGCTATGGAAGAACAGCAATATTGTAGCATGCAAGTACCCCAATCCAGAGCAAATTGTGCTACTGATATGCGCCTTGCGTATTCATGTCCAAGAAGTTGTCAACTTTGTATGAATGGATAGATGCTAAATAAATGAAGAAATATATTTAATTTAATATTTTTTATGCTTTATTTGTAAAATAAATTTAATAGAATTAATTATGGGGTTAAGATGCGTATTTGGAACTACGTCCCCTGGAAGAGTTGTTTTCCTTTTAGTATAAAATTTTTTGGTTAATTTTCACTTCTAATTTACCACTAACGTTGTCCGAGTATCCTTCGATTTTTCTAAAAATTTTCCCTTTGAACTTTCCCTTTATCTAGGTTTTAAAGAGTAGTGTTCTCTTAGCTCTACCTCTTGTTCCACTAGCTCTACTAGAGAAGAGGAAAATTATCATTCCTTTTAAAAGGAGAAGTTTACCCGAATTATAATAGTTTTACCTTTTCAATCGTGACTTAATGTCTTATAATTTTCAATCTGGTAATATATTTTCTTTCTATTAATTTTTTATAATTAATAATTTCCCCTACTCAAGCATTTGTTTCATAATTTATTTATTTAGCTTTTTAATTTACAAAATTAAATAAATTTCCATTTTTTCTAGTTAATAAAAAATTATTTTCATTGATTAATTTTAGTTTTTTGCTTAAAAAATTAAAATAAGCCAACACATTCTTTCCCAATTAATATTCTCTTCTCTCTAAATAAATGCCTCCAAATTCATGAAATTCAAATGTTTTTTAAAAATAAATTTGTAAAATATTCCAAGCTAAAAATAATTAATTTTGAATTATTTTTATTATTTTATTACTATTTTTTATTGATAAAATTGTTTGGGAAAGTGAAGGGTCAATGTCTGCCTGGATGGTCTCCGAATGGAAGTTGGTGAAAAAAATTTAATTTTTTTTTATTTAAAGGATTAAAAAATAAATTTATGAATTAATTAAATGTTTAAAACCTAAAGAACCCAATTTATTAAAAAAAAATTAATTTTAACAAGTTGAATGCGTAGGAGGAAAGGACAGCGACTTTGCGTCTTTAAAGCTTCATAACTCCTGAACTAAAAAATAATTAAATTTTCTTTTGTTACCGTTAAATAGAAGAGAATTTGCTACAAAATAAAAATAAAATTAGAATTTTAGGTAAAACATAAAAAAAGTTGTGGCATAAAAAGCAACGTTAGTTGCGCTAATTTTTGGATTTATTCGATTTAATTTTTTTTTAATTTTTCCAAATTAATTAATTAATTTTTTCAGACTGTGGTTCAACCTTAAAACCCTTCTGCATTAGCCAGAACGAAAAATGCTTTGGAACAACGTGTTGCAAACCAACAGGTCCTGGCACAGGGGGAACATGTCCTCAGGATACAAAAATTGATGGCTGTATGTTTTTTTTAATTTTTAAATATAATTAAAAAATAATAAAACTGTTGGGTATTTAAAAGTTGAAAAAAAAAATATTTTAAAAATTAATTAAAAATATATTATTTATTGAGCAACATTTATTCAGGTTATATTAAAAATATAAAAGGCACATTATATAAAACATTAAAGAAGTAAAAACAAAACAAAGTTTGTAAAAACAGAAAACAAGTTTTAGTAACAAAGTTGCAAGCATTTTAAAAATACAAAGGCTCCCAATTCCCTGCAGCCTTTATTTACGCTTATAGTTAAGAGAAGGGTTGGGATTTTGAAATTTTTAAAAATAATAGCATCTTTTAAATTAAATTATTAAAAATAGTTTCTGGGATTATTTAGCTTCAAATCTCAAAGAAAAGATTTTTTAAATTATTTATTATTATCCATTAACACTCGCAGCGGTTGTCGATGAAGACATTAAAGTTTCATGATTCCCAACTGTCAGACTTATTGATAAAGGAGTTCCTTCCTCTCTACTATGACTTCTTTTCTTTCCAGTCCGTGAAAGGGAACGTCGGACACGTTCAACCAATCGTGAACCCATTCCCTATACAAAAATAGGTTCTTGTGTTATTAAAATTCATAACTTTATGTGATCATTTTTTAAAAATCTAATTTTTGGATATTTTATAGAGCAGAATCTGCTCTATTTAATGACATAAAGTTTATTTTATAATCTTCACTACAAATAAAGTTATGAGGTTTTAAGCGATGTAACCTCTATTTAAATCCGCCTTATTTAGGCTCATATTTTTTTCAAACTTTTTATTTTTCTCTATTACCTTAAACGGATTTCTCCCCTCCTCGTGGATGAATATCTCCGCTATTATTGTTGTTTTTTGTTTCAACTCCTTCGCTCTTTAAAGGTGTTGCTTGATGATCGCTAGGTCGCCTTTTGGCCTTGGCCTTTGTTAGGGGCAATTTTTTACCAGCGCTGGAAAGTGATTGGTCCATTGAAGAAGCTTTACTTAGAATGCCAAATAAACGGTTTGGTGTTGTTCCTTTTGAAGTTTTTTGCAATGCTTTTTGAGCTATTTTTTCTCTGAAAATGAGGGAAAGATTATTTCCTCCTAATGGATATGGGTTGGTTTAATCCACATAACTCCCCGAATTATTGTCTGTTTCTCCTATTTTTAGTCTCATTAAATAGAGAATTGAATTCTCTACAAAATGTTAAAAACCCGAAAATTTTATTTTTAATTGAAAAGAAGTTATGTTGGAAAAACCAGCATTTTTGTTAAAAATGTCACTTTTTTTGATCAGAACTTTTTTCCTTTGTTTATTAAAATTCTGATTTTTCTGATTTTTATAGAGAATTTTCTCCTCTATCATTTGACACCAAAATTAATTTAATCGGTTCATTCATTCATTTATTATAAATTCTCAAGTAACATTAGACCCTTACCCTTTAAGCCTACGCTTTTCTTCTGCAGCTGCTTCTTTTTCGCTAAGTTGTGTTTGTTCAAAAGAGTCAAATGCTTTGGCCATTTGTCGAACAGAAGGAGATTTACCTTTGGAAAGTTCTTCACGTCTTATTCTGTAGAGAACGTTAGTTCCTGAATTTAAAGAATTAATTTATTTTTAGAAGAGGGTAGAGACGCAGAGGAAATTTTACTTAATTAACCCTAACAATTTTTTTTTTAATTAATCCTTCATTTATATAGAGAGAATTACTCAATCATATTAATCAACCTGAACTACTAGTTCTTCGATATTCTTTGTAAGCTTTAGCAGCAGCCTTAGCTGCAGCAATAGCAGAAGTGCTGTCCTCATCACTCCCAAAATCCCCAGAAATTTTTTCTGCTCCTTGACTTCTAAATATTATACTATTGTCCATTCGGCAAGCTTTTACAGACGTTGGAGTGCAATTTCCACGAGGAAATTTAAAAGGAGAAACAGAGCGAGCCATAGAACAATCAAGTAAACGACTATCCCAAGTTGTGTTTTCAGTCAGTGAACTCATTGAAGGGCTCTTAAAATAAACTTAAAATAAATGCATTTTTGATGTCAAAAAATAGATAAAGGTCTTGGCTATAATATACCCAAAAACCAATTTTTTATCTTTCGAACCTATTAAGTTATGAATTTTTAAGTGAATTAGGTAGTAGACTGTAAGGTAAAGTGCTTGACTCGCCTCAGTTAAAAATTTATAATTTTATCAATTTGAGGAATAAAAAAAAGATTTTTGGTAGTATTATAGAACAGATTCTTCTCTATTTTTTGACACTAAAAAATAAATTATATCTCTTTTTAATTTAAAGTTATGAGCGTTTAAGCTACCCTACCCCATTTTTAATTACCTATTTCAAGTTTTTTAATTAATTTTTTTTTCTAAAAATTTTTTAAAATTTATTTTACTTCTGCAATAGGTGCTCTACTCATCTGTATTCCAAATGTAGGAAAAGACTGTTTTTTTATCTGTTTTAAAGCATTGTTTTCCTCATTTGATTGCACTAAGCGTTGTTGTTGTTGTTCCCGTTCTAAATTATTTAATCGAGCATTTAATCTTTCAACTTCTGCAGTGTAATGGCTTTGATATTCTCTGTATTGACGCTGTAATGATTCAGCAGCACGCAATGCATTATCCGCTATCTTAATTATTTTTTTAAAATAATGTCCGCAAAAAAATTTTTGTCCGCAAAAGTTGTCCGCAAAAAAGTTTTTGTCCGCAACTTTTAATAAACTTGTTGTATTCTTACCTGTTTATAATCAACTCTAATACACTCTTTTTGTTGAATATTTTTATTTATTTCTTCATTCTGTTTGTCCATTTGTTTAATAGGCGAACAACAAATAGAAGGTTTAGACAATTGTACAACAACAGGAATTGTTCTTTCAATTGAAGAAGGAATTTGTTGTTGTGTTTGCTTTTGTTGTTTTAATAAATCTTCTAATTTTAATTTCTCTCTTATCCAACATATTTCTTTTTGTTGATGTGCTGCACGCATTTTTTCTTTAAAAGAAATTTTTAAAAAATATTAATTTAATTAATTTTTACCTAATTCTTGTAAAGCTTCATCTGTTCGCATTTTTAATTGTGTTAGTTCTGCTTGTAACCTTATCCTTTCTGTTTTAGCCTCTTTACAACGAGAAGAAGCAAATTCATTTGCTTGGGATAATTCTGCTTCCCTTTCTGATATTACCTAAAAGTTTTATTTTAATAATTACAATTGTAAACTGTAACTATTTTTAAATAAACTTGAATACTTGAATTATTGTAATTCTTATTTTATTATATTTCAAGTTTTACAAACTCAAGTTTTGTAATTCTGATTTTGTTATATTTCAAGTTTTACACACTCAAGTTTGTAATTCAGATTTAATTGTATTTCAAGTTTCTCAAGTTTTGTAATTCTTATTTTATTATAATTCAAGTTTTGAAACTCTGATTTCAAGTTTTACAATTCTAAGTTTTAATTCTGATTCTTTTCTGATTTTTATATTTTATTCTAGAACCACCTTGCACAGTGCAGAATTTTCTTCTTTTAACTTTTCTAATAAATTATTTGATGAAATTGCTTCAGAACTTTGTCTATCAAGCGCTTTGCGTAACCTTTCGGTTTCTGATTCTGCCTCCGATTTTTGTGCATCCGCTTCTTCTTCAGCCGTTCTCAATTCTTTAGCCCATTGATCGCGCATTTGTAAGACCTTTAAAATTTAATTTTTTTCTTTAAATTTAATTTAAACCTGTTCAGTCAATTCCGCATTCTTTCTCTTGTAAAAATCAGAACTTTGTTCAAATTCACGCATTTTTCTTTCCTTCTCTTCACACACACTACAAACAATTCCATTAAGTTTACCAACCCCTTCTTCAGCTTCTTTTAATTTTCCAGAATTATAATTAGAATTATTATTGTCTCCCAATACATTACCCACAATCATTGATTTAGTTAAACAAATCTGTTAAAATATTTTAATTATTTTAACCCCAGATATACATTCTGAGAGGTAGCTAGTTGTTCTTTTATTGCCTTCATTTCACTCAAAAGTTTTGTTAATTCCTCCATAACTGTTGCAATCTCTCCTCCCTTAAGAGAGCGACGTCTTTCTTCTTTATTGCTCCAATTTCCGTCTAATTTTTCGAGCTGTTTACAGATTCTATTTGCCTGGGCATCCATTGCTGCAAGCATATAGCATAGTTGTTCGGTCTTTAATTAGAGAGATTTAATTGTTTTTAATTTAAAAAAATTAGTTACATCCACAACTGCATTGTCTTCCTTTTCTGAAGCATTTATTAATTCATTTGCTTCTTTTATTTCACCACTAATTTTTAAAAATTAAGTTTTTAATGTAATATTATTCATACTTGTGAGAAACACTCCTTTGCGTTTTTGAAGGTGAAAGTTGTGTTACTGGGATGTAATTGTTGTCAATATTCTTTGTTGCTAATATTTTTGAATCATTTCCCTCACTAAAATTAAAATAATAGTTAAATTACAATGTAATTCTGATTTGTAAAATAAATAAACTTTTTTTAATTTTGGTTTGTAAACTTAAACTTTAAAAATAAACTTTTTACTTAACTTCTGATTTGTAAAACTTAAAATTTAAAAATAAACTTTTTACTTAACTTCTGATTTGTAAAACTTATACCTAACGCTTCTAGAAAGACTAGGTTTCCTAGTTAGCAATCCTCCAGGAATTGACATATTTTGTACTTGTTGATCTGTTAAAGTTTTATACTTTTGTAAAAGTTCATCATTCTCTGCTTCTAATTCTCTCATTCTATTTCTACTCCTTTGTAAATCTGCTTCAGTAAACCTTAATTGTTCTCTAAGATCGGCCTCTCTTTCAATGGAGTCTCTAACTTCCCTCTGTATTATTTCCTTATTTTCTTCCCCATCTTCGAAATGGTCAGGCCTGGCACTAATATGGCTACTTCCATCAACCATTAAAGCTGCAGAGGAGATTATTAAAGCTTCCCCTCTGGGTCTCTAATTTAATTAAATTTATTTAATTTAATTTTGATTATTAGTGTTACTATATTTTGCATTGCTTCTCTACTACTCTTCGCCTCCCTCCATTTATTTTGGGCAAGAAGTTCGCGCACCTTTTCCCTATTATAAAAAAGTTCGTCCTCAAGACGGCAACGACGCTCTTCTGCAGCTTCCAATTCATTTTGTAATTTAACTGATATTTGTTTTGCTACATTTAATTCTTGTTCCATTTGGACATAGTTTTGTTGTAAATTGGTTGATTCTGATGTTTGTTCAATTTTTTGCTCCTAAATTAATTTTAAATTAATTAATTTAATTTTAAACCTTAATTTCCATTAATTCTTCTTCTTCCTTTTTATTTAATTTATTATTTTTTTCAAGCAGTTCTTCACATCTAGAAACAAGAACAGATCTCTCAGCTTGTAATTGTTCCTTTTGTCTTTCTGATTTTCGCAATTTAAATTGAAGAATTCTACAATTCTTTGCATTAAGGTCTAATTCGCGTTGTAATTCTCTAAATTCTTCTATTTCTTCCATTCTACATTGATCCTTTAAATTATTAATTAAATTGTAAATTGTAAAAATTAAATAAACTTGAATCTCATCTATCTCTTGCTGCAATTCATCACGCTCTTGCCTCAATTGAGCATTTGCTAATTCTGAATTAACTAAGCGTTCTGATAGTTGTCGTTCTTTATTTAATGAACGAGCATTTAAAGTTTGTTCCTAAATTCTGATTTTTTAAGATTCTGTTCTTTTTATTATTTTTTTTCAAGTTTGCGAAATTCTGATTTTTGTAAGCTTAAAATCTAACCCTATTCTGTTGTTGTAATTCTGACTTTAAAGCACTATTTTCTTCCCTATATTCGTTAACTATAGATTCTAATTCGGCTAATGCATCTGCTGCTAATTGTTGTTGCCGTTGTCTTCTTTGTTGTATTGAATTTAAATTATTTTCAATTTGTAATTTGGATTCTTTTCCATTTGTAGGTGTTGTAGTTCCAGATAATGTTGTTGCTCTTCTTGCTAACCATTCAGTCCATCTTTGACGTTCACATTTATAACGACGGCATTTCTCTATTAAACGTTGATTTTCTGATTGTAATGACTCAAAATCGAATGTCTAATAAATTATTTTAATAGGAAAAACAATTAAATTCTGATTTTTAAGTTTATTTAAAATTCTGATTTTTAAGTTTATTTAAAATTCTGATTTTTAAGTTTAATTTTTGTTTTAATTCTGAAACTTAAGTTTGTAAATTTGTATTTTAATTCAACCCTTATTTCCTCTTAAACTTGTACACTAATTACAATCTTAGCAATTTGTAAAATTCTGATTTATTAAGTTTACAAAACATACTTTATCAGTAGGCGTCTTAGCCCGAGAATCAAATTCTTCATTATTATTATTATTAATATCCTCTACTTGATTAATAAAATTATTATAATTATTCTGATTAAAAAAATATCCATCTCCTGTACTCGTTGGAGTTAAAAAGTCATCATCATTATCAAAAAAAGGGGGAGGACTTTTTAAGGTTTTGAATGAATCAGCAAGTGATAAACTGTTTAAGCTATCAGACTTGAAAATAAAAACCTTTAATTAAATTCTTTATTTTTAAATTTTACTGATTGCGCACTAAACATTTCACTCTGAGAAGAAAGGTTATTGTTAGCATTTCCATTGTTAATAGAACTTGGAAAATATGAAGGTGAAGAAGAGTTTGTAAGACGTGAATTTGCGGTTTTGTAAGAGGAAATTGAAATTTCATCTATTTAATATTTTGCTTCAATTTAATAATAAACAATTACCTTCACAATTCCCTTCTTTACAACCATTTTCTTCTTCTACATAAATAGCAAAATTGTTTCCATTTTTATTGGAAACTGCTTCAGTTTCATTGGTTATTTGCTGTTCTTCCACTCCATTGCTTTCACTTTGTTTCCAACCTTCTTTTAAACTTATTTGTCTTCTTTGTTTTGGAAGCAATACTGTTGTTGTTGTAGTCATTGAGGAGGAAGAAGAAGAGGAGGATGAAGAAGATGATGTTGATGTTTTTGGTGTTTGTAGTAAATTTGTTGTTTCTGTTGTTTCTGGTTTTAATTCTTTTTTTTCTGTTTTGTTGGGTTTATTGTTTTTTGTTGTTGTCGGTTTCATTATAATTGTTTTTACCTTAATTATTTTTAATTTTAAGTTTAACAAGTTTGTAATTTAGCTTAGCAAACTTGTTATCAAAAAGTGTAAATAAATTCTGATTTTTAAGTTAAATATAATTCTGATTTTTATTTTTCAAGTTTGCAAAATTCTGATTTCTTAAGTAGGTTTGCAAAAGTTAAGCTTCAAGTTTATTTAGATAAGTCTTCAAAATTCTGATTTTTCTGGTTTGCAAAGTTTTGTTTTCTAAGTTTGTAAACTTTAAATCAGAATTAATGGTAAAACACAACAAGTATAACCTTTTGCGAATCAAGTTTACTTTTTCTGGTTTTGTAAACTTGAAAAAATAATTAATAAAAAAACAAGAACTATAAAGGAATGAAAAAATATTAAAAGCATCAAACTTGTTTTTAATAAAAAAAAAAAGTTTTACCAACTGTCGTTAACTATAAATCATTTAAATAATAATAATTTACCTCAACTTCTTCTTTATTTTCATTATTATTATTTAATAATTTTGCTTGAGAGATTTCATTATTTTCTTCATCTACGGCTTCTTTTATTTTATTATTATTTTCTTCTTTATTTTCTTTTTGTTTAATAATAAGCTTTTGCTTTTTTTGTCCTTCTCCCGCTTTTCGAACCTTTTTTTAAAAATAATTAATAACTATTCAAATTTGCTTCAGTTTTAAAATTGCTTCACTTTTCTTGTTTCAATTTTTAATTTTGCTTCAATTTTAATTTAAAAAATTTAATTTTACCTCTCTAATTGAAGCAACATTTTTACCAATTTTATTATTTTCAGAAGAATTATTTAATTTATTTTTTTCCACTTCTTCTAAGCCTAAAGAGTTTTTTCTAATTGCAACTTTTCTAATAGAAGTGGTAGTAGGCAAATTTGTTGCAAACTTTTTAGTAGTTTTGGGTGACTGCTTTTTTGTTGTTAATAAATTGTTGCTAACAGAAAATAAACTTGAAGCAGAATTATTATCAGAAGAAGAATTAGAAGCATCAGAACAATTAAGTTTGCGATTTTTTGTTTTTACCGTTGTTGTTTTTGTTGTTGTTTTTGTTTTTGTTGTACATTTAGCTACACTTAAGTTTGCGAAACTTGGAGAATATGACTGTCTAACCAAAGAAGGCTTTAGAACGGGCAAATTACTTTCATGTTTTTCTCTAAAATTAAATTTAATTTTTTATTTTATTTTTAAGCATGTGAAAATACAAACTTTAATCTAAAGCATTTTTTGCATCTATCTTTAAGGTAATTCTGAGGCTCAAATGATGAGCATTCTTGTTGATCTTTTTTGATATTTTCATTCATTTTTTCCTTTATATTTTTACATTTAATGCTTTTCTGAAGCAAAAATGATAATCTTAATTTTTTAAATAATTTATTATTATTATCTTTTGTTGTTGAAGCAAAAAATGGGGAGCGTAGTTGCTGCTCCTCTGCAGTTACTTAAATTAATATAAAATAAAAATTAATTAACTTTAAAATTAAAATTTGGTATCATTAAATAGAGAATTAAATTGACTATAAAATAAAATAGAAACTAAATTTTTATAATAAAAATTAAACAAGTTATGGCCTAAAAACCGTAAAAAAGGAGAAGCATACACTGTTTTTGTACCATAACTTTCTTTTATATTTTTAAAATTTGCTGATTTTTTACAGTTTTGTAGCAAATTAAATTCCCTATCGAATGATAATAAATTTGTTTAAATCGGTTTATCCGTTGATAAGTTATAAAGGTTGGCGCTGAAGCGTCCATTCCTTCTAAAGCTTCAACTTTCTCTAAAGAGGGGTTTATTTTTATTTTTAAATTTTAAAATAAATGTCTCTTTTAGCTTGTCTTTTTTAAATTTTAAAGGAGTTTGAAGAAATTTCCGGATTTATCAAAAATCAATAAAAAGGGATATAGTCAATAATATGCAAAAAAGCTTTAGAAAATACAAAAAAAAAAAAATAAATAATTTTTTTTCTTTTGTGGTTTAAATAAATAAAAGATGAGTATAAAAAAGGCCAAGAAAAAAAAATATCTTTTTTCATGGACAATAATGCAAACAAAAAATAAATATATATTTTACGCTTTATTTTAGTAACAGCCGCTTTAAAAGGCCAGTGATGAATGAACAAAAATAAAGGGAAGAAAATAAAGCTTAAAACTTGGGGAAATAATCTTTAAATTATTTTGGATTTTTTTTTACTAAAAATTTTTGAAGGGAGATAAAAAGGGAAAAGACACTAATAAAGCTTTAAACAAGCCTATTGAAGCTAATTATTTATTTTAAAAATAAAGAAGAATTTAATTAAAATTAATTTAATTTTTTAAAATTATTTTTTTAATTTTTTTTGATTTTATGAACGAGAAAAAAAAATAATTTTAATTAATCGATTTAATTTAACTGCGCTAGCTAAAGCCTCCCTTCTATCAGCTTGACAAAAAAATAATAGAGAAAAAGAGTTAAATTTATCCACTAAAGCTTTTTAAATGCTAACAAGCTGTTGCGCCTATTTTTTATTTTTTACTTAATTTTTTAGCATTTCTTTAACGCAAATATCCCTTTTGATCAATCGATTAACTTGAAGCGAGAAGATCTAGCTACTTGAAACTTTAAACTAAAGTAAATAGAAAAGAAAAAGTTTGCGGATTTTCATGAGTTTTTAGAAAAGAAATAAATATTGCAAAAAGGTTTTACAAACTTGAATTTTTTATGTCAAGTTTTAAGTTTTTAAAATTTAAGTTTACTATGCTTCAATTAAATTTTACAATAATAAGTTCTTCAAGTTTGTAAGATTTAGGTTTTACAAAAATCAAGTTTTACAAAAACCAAGTTTTACAAAAATCAAGTTTTACAAAAACCAAGTTTTACAAAAATCAAGTTTTACAAAAACCAAGTTTTACAAAAATTAAGCTTTACAGAAATCAAGTTTTACAAAAATTAAGTTTTAAAGAAATCAAGTTTTACAAAAGCCAAGTTTTACAAAACTCAAGTTTACAAAACTTGAGCTAAAATATAAAACTTTAAAAGCACAAACTTAAATAATTATTGTTTTAATCTTTAATTATATATAGAGTTGGAAGAGGTAAATTAGGCTTAAACTTGAATTGTAAATCTAAAGTTTATTAAGCTTAAGTTTGTTATAACTTAATTAAACTAAAACAACTGTTTCTCCTTCTCTCAATAATTAATATTTACTTAAATTCTTTTAAGTTTAATTATTTATTAATGACCAACAACTGACAAAAGTTTAAACTGACCCTTTTTTCTATTATTATTTTCTCTCATTGTTTTAGTCAAAGGGATGACCATTAAAGATTGTCCTTTATAGCCTGCTGTTTTCCATTTAGGTAAGATTTTGTTAACACCTGTTTTTGAGGGTTTTAAAATTTATTTTAAATTAAAAGCTGTTAAATTAATTAATTAAAATTAACCATTTGATGGTTTAATCATTTCTCTCATGGCAAAGGGTAATTGATCCGAAGGAGAAAATATTTCCATTAAATAAAAGAATTAAAATAAAATATTTTAAAATTATTTTTTATTTATTTAAATGCTTTAAAAAATGTCCAACAGCGAAAAAAAAAAAATAATTATTTTTTTAAGCTTGTAGAATTACGGGTCTTTGCTACGACCCAAGAGAAGTTTGTATTGGCACTGCTTGTTGTACTTTATTTATTTTTAAATTAATTTTTAATTTTTCTATTATTTAGGTCAAGTACTCAGTGGGAATTCGAATAATTATTCTCCTGCTTTACCTGGCAAAATTTTTATTTTTTAATTAATTTTTAAATTAATTAAATTATCAAAGGGGTTAATCAGCAATTTCCACTACAACAACAACAGCCTTATTATCCTCCTCAACTGGTATTTTTTTAAGCTTAATTGGACAGTCTAGTACTTCAATAATTTTAACACACTTGAGTCTTAAACATTTTAATTAATTAATTAATTTTCTGGGCACTAGAGTCTCAACAAAAATTTAAATTTTAAGACTCGTTTTACACCCTTTTAAATAAAGACTGTTAGAGTCTCGTTTATTAATTATTTTTAGGTAATTATAATCAACAATCCAGGCGCTACAAATGGCATAAGCAGCTATTTCCCCCCAGGCTATATTCCCTCAATCAGTTACCCTCAAAATTACGGCCCCAATCCTGCAGTAATTAATTACCCTAATAATTACAATAATTACCCAGTCTATAACAGGCCTAGTAAGTCAAATAAAAAAGATTTAATTTAATTAATTTATTTATTTAAGTATGTACAGTGGATCAATCAGCTTGCCAGTCCATGTCTTTTGCACAGTGCGCTAGCCCCGTGTGACATAAATTTTATTCAGTTTTAAATTTAATAGGCTAATAGCTTAGCAATTTTTTAAAATTTTTTTTGGACGTTTCGGTGCAAGGGTTGAGTGTCAATTTAATTTAGCACTGAAAAGGACTTTTAGGCTTAGAACTGAGCAAAACTTTAATTGTTAAATTTTAGATAATTGCCCAAAATTGTGCATGTAAATGTAGTAGCTATACCCCATCTAATAATAATTATGGCTATGGTGGTTATGGAAATATGCCCGGAAATAGCTTTATGCAAGGCAGAAAGTGACAATTTTTGAAAAAAAATAATTAGTTGTGTATAAATTGATTTATTGCTTAAATTTAGGATCATACTTTTATTTCTTTAATAAAATTTATTTCACTTTTCTAAGTCGAACACCGGCAGAGTTATGCCGCTTTAAAGAAGGTCGAGTTTTCACTTAAATTTAAAAACAACGGTGAAACTAAATTTAAACATTTAGCCAAAACAAAAAAGAAATAGCAGTTGACAGAGAAGAAAAGAAATTATAGACAACAAAATTGAACTAATTTTGTATAAATCTTTAATTTGTCGTTTTCCTTTAACAGAGTGAGTGTTTTTTTTATTTATTTTGCACAGTTCAGACAACACAAATTGTATGTATTTATTTATTTATTTGCTTTATTCAAACTAAAAGAAGAGTTTTTGTCTGTTGAATTGATTGACTAGTGTATATATTGACTTTTCTCAAAGAAAAAAAAGTTTTTTTTTGTAAAAAGAGTAGAGAGTAAACACTTTTTTAGTTTAGAATAGTTAGCTTAGTCATCACATTTGTACATTTTTATGTTTAAAAAAGAATTGTGAATTTAATAAAAATTTTCTGAGTCAAAGAAAGCTTACTTTTAACCTTTCTTTTCTTTGATTTTTTTCTTTCTTTAGAGACTTACAATTTATTTATTTTTCTTAATTTTTTGCTTTCAAAATGTCGTCTGGTGTGATGGTTAATTCGGAGTGCCAAACAGCTTTTCAACAGTTATCTGAGGCCAAAAAGTACCGCTACATTATCTACAAGATTGTAGAGAACGAAGTTGTTGTTGAATCAGCGGTTACTGGTGAAGAGGTTTTCTTTTGATTTTCTTTTCTGTTTTTGGGTTTTTTTTGGTTAGGGTTGGGGGAATGTTGAAGTAAAAAATTAGGGGAGTTTGTAGACGTCTTCTTTGTGTTTTTTACCTTAACTTTTCTTTGCCCTTTCCCTTCTTCTTTATAATTTAATTCATTCAAGTCTAGATAGGAACAGATGACAGTTACGAAGACAATTCTAAAGCTGCTTATGAAATATTCGTAAAAGACATTAAAGACAAGACTGACGGATTTCAAGACTGCCGTTACGCAGTTTTTGACTTCAAGTTTCAGACACAACGTCCGGGTGCAGGAACTTCTAAAATGGACAAAATAGTCTTTATTCAAGTTTATTTCTAATTTTTTGTTGAATTTTGGCTTTGTTTTCTTTTAGTTGTGCCCAGACAGCGCTTCTATCAAGAAGAAGATGGTTTATGCATCGACTGCTCAGGCCATAAAGGCTTCTCTTGGAACTTCAAAGATGCTTCAGTTTCAGGTTTATTTTATTTAAAATGTGTGGTTCTGTGGGTGGGAGTCTGCTGAACTTGAGCTCTCATACAGCTGGAATGGTTTGGTATTTTGAAGTGTTTGTGGTATCACTGGATAGAGCAGAAAATAAACTACAATATACCATAAAATGAGAATTTCTGGATAAATAGAAAAAATGTTATGGTCAAAAAAGTTAAAAAAGGTTGGATTTTCTGTACTATTCGTAGTTTTTTGACCATAACTTTTTTTCTAATTTTCCTGGCATTCTGATTTTTTCGTATTTTGTAGCTTATTTTCTGCTCTATTTAATGATAACAAAAACACCTCAAAATAAAAATTTGTCTCGGAGTTATAAGCCGGAGACTGTTGGTCCAAGGCTTGACATTTCTGTATCTTGGCATTTTGTCCAAATTTTAATTTTATTCTTTCAAGGTGTCAGATGAATCCGAAATTGCGCATAAGGAATTGCTTAGCAAACTGAACGAGAAATTTCGTGATAACTAAGAGCAAGAAATCTTATGAAATGTTGGAACGAAGAAATTGAGAGAAGGGAAAGAGACCTAAAAACAAAAAAAGTATCGTCAATTATTTCAAGTGCTTAATTCCCCTTGGTTTTTTTTTAATTTAATTTTAATAAATCTAAAAGAGAAAAAATGTGTGTGTGTGGAGGTAAGGGGAATTAAAGTAAAAAAGAAGGAAAATTAATTGAATTTTTGGAGGCTAAAAGAAAATTTTCTGACCGCTTTTCTCCTCCCCTACCACACATTAAATAATGACCACAATATTATTATTTTATTTTTTACCACTTGGCTTTTTTTTTGTTCTTTTTTTTGTCTCTTGCATACAAAAATTCACTTTTGGGACCTAAAAAATATTTTTTTTAAAGAAATTAAATTTCATTCTCTCGTATATATATTTGCATTCTCTTTTTCTGCTTAAAAATATTTGTTGTGTTTTTTTATTAGTTAATTTTTTATTGTTTTTACCAAGCGATTGAGTGGCCGAGTGGATTAAGTCCTCGATTCGGAAGGTTTCTGAAGCCTTTTCTTGTATTCTTTTGGACATTTTAGTTGTGACATTTTGTCTAAATATTAATTTATTTTAGGGAAAAATATTTTTAGTTATGAATGAAAATTCAGGCATAAATTTTGCCCGTTCTTGGATTTCTTGCCTTCCTGAGGGAACAGGGCATATAAATGATATTTCTAATGAGGCTGTTTGGACCTTGTCGAGTGCAAAAGGTTTGAGAATTTGTTAAAGAATTCTGGAGCTTTTTTTAATTTTTTTGATTTGTTTAGAAGGAATGGGAATTCACCAACTTTTGGATGACAGAGAAGACACTTTTTGGTTTATCTTTAAATTAAAAATAATTAAAGCACATAATTAGGCAAAGCGATGGATTACAACCACACACAATTACAGTTGAATTTCAACGTCGAACACCAATCGACTTTTTGGTTGTTTACTTGGACTATAAGCTTGATGAATCCTATACTCCTTCAAAGTATTTTTTGTTTAAATTATTTGCTTGTTTAAAGCGTGTTTTACGGGTAAAGAGTTGGGGGCCTTTTGAGTCAGAAATAATTATTTAAATTTTTTTAAAGAATTCAGATACAAACAGGCGATTCTGTTTTAGACCTTGAAGACCCAAAAACTGTTACTTTCAATGAACCGACAGGATGGCAATTAATTGACTTAAGAAAGGAGAAGGAAGTTTTTTCATCATTAAAAAAGCATTATTCAGTTCAAGCATTTGCTGTGGTTATCCAAATTGTTCAAAATCATCAAAATGGAAGGGATACGCACATTCGGTTTTATTTTTTAATTAAAAAAATTTTTCTGAGCGTTTAGAATGAATAAAAAATGTTTGACACTCAAGCGGGTTCGAACCCATGACCCCCCCTTTTTTTATTTAATTTTTAATTAAAATTTTTTTTAAATTCTTTTAAGTGGTCTTCGAATACTTGGTTCAGGAAATGGACATAAAAATATGATTATAAGAGCATTAGCTCGAAATGAAGCATTGGCACAACACTTTGCTGAGTTGCCATTTAGAAATAATATTTTTTCAAATTCGACAATTCGATGATTTTTCGAGCATTTTCAGTGTATTATTTGCTTAAAAAATTTGTTTCACATAATTTCTAATCATCTTTTTAATTTTAAAGGTCTTATAAACCATTAGAATTAAATTAAAATGTTTTGCACTCAAGCGGGTTCGAACCCATGACCCCCTTTTCTCTCACAACTAATTAATTAAGCTTCTATTTAATTAAAAAATAAATGAAAAAAACAACCCTAGACATCAAATTCTATACTTCAATAAAACAAAACCCATAGATCAAGGTTACGGCGGAAATCAACAGTTTTAAATGTTTGACCCTTATGTCCATTGACCAATTGTTTTGATGTTTAAGGAGTTGATTTAATGGGACAATAATTAATTTTGTTTGCTTTTATTTTAATTTCTTACGATTATTTAGTCTTTTTTAATTAATGTTCTTCATTTAAATCTAATAAATGAATCGCAAAGAGTGTCAGCAAAGTTCAAGTCAAGCATCAAGAAGATTGGTCGGCGCTCCTCCAAGTGCTGCCGTAATGAAGATTGCAGGTTTCTTTGATTTGTTGTTTGTTTATTTGCAATGAATTTAAGCAAAAGAATTAACTAAAGAGCAGAAGAAGCGTTCAGTTACCGATACAGAAATTGAAGAAAGCGTGGACGACGAGTCAGAGGTTGAAAAGACTGCGGATGATAATGAAGAGCCTGAGGATTCCAAAACAAATGAAGAACAACCGTTGGATAAGAAGCGAAGAAAAAGGAGGAAGAAACGAATTAGACTTACTGATTCTGGACTAAGGGCGAAAAGAAAGGCTGATAAACGCGAGAAGGTTGTAGGTGATCAAAAAGATAAAGGGTTAGTTTTGTTTAGAATTGATTTAATTTTCTTTCTTGCTTTAGCATTGAAGACGGTAAAAACAGTGTGACTGGTTCGCCTGAAGTTAAACATGAAGAACTGTCTAAAGAAGAAGATATTCCAAAGGTAAAGGAAAGACCTAAATTGGAAGATCTGTCGCCTTTTCAACTCTTCTGTGATAATATACTTCGAAAACTTGTGTTGAAGGATCCTGATGGATATTTTGCCAATCCTGTTTCAGAGTATTTTTAAACTTTAAATTAGTTTTTGGGGATTTTTTGGTTAACAAAAGTTTACATTTCTGTCGAATAAAAGAGATTAAGTTATCTAAAAGCGTTTTTTAACCTTCGTTTTGCAGAGAAGAAGCTCCAGACTATCACAAATTTATTCAAACTTCAATGGCTTTTTCAACAATTCGGGACAAAATTGAACAGGACGAATACCCTCAATTAGACAAACTTCGTTCTGATGTAGAGTTAATTGTTTCGAATGCTCAGAGTTACAATTCAGAAGGTTCTCTTTTCTATTTGGCAGCAGAAAAACTTTCAACATTGGTCAAATATTACTTTTCTGAAAAATATTTGATTTATTTGTTGTATGCGCTTCCTTTTGGTCGAATTGTGCCGATTGAGAAAGTTGGAGTTAAAATGCCTGGTGAAAGAAAAAGAATTCAAAAACAGCTTATTGCAAATAATAGAGAAAGAGATAGACTGAATTCACTAATAAAGTATGATTTTTATTTATTTTTTAGTGTTTTAAAAATAGGGGGGCCTCGAACGGGTTCGAACCCACACCCCCCTTTTTTCGGATTTTAATGAATTTTATGCGGAAAAATTATTCAACAATCTCCAGTTTATTTAAAGTATACATTTTAACCTTCATTTTACATTTTTAGAGATAACGAAACTCCAAAGGATATAATTGAATCTGCTCCAAAATCAATCAGAGTAAATTTGTCTTCTCTTTTTTAGATTAACTCTTTTAAAAGAATCGTCTTACTTCACGCCGTCCAAACTGTAATTTAGTCTATTTTGACAATAAAAATGGAGCCCTAGCATTAAATTTGCTTACAACAACAAATTCTGAAGACGAAGAAATCGAAGGGGAAGACGCTTTAAAACCTAAAAAATTAAAACTCGGAGATTTGGTTAAACCTTTAGAAAAAGGCAATCCAGGCCTTTTATTTGAAGCTTTTGAACCTAAAATAAACCAACAATTTCCGTTAATTGCTTACACAAATCCAGGGCCGTTTGCTTCTTTTGCGCCTCAATGGGATTCTACTTGGGCAACTCTTTCTAAGAGAGGTTGTAGACTTTAAAATTAAATTTAGTCGCCTAAAAAGCATGGAATTAAACATTAAAAGAATAAAATATTTAAATTTTTAATTTTCATTTAGATAGTCAATTGCTTCTTTCCTGTTATGGTGACCAAGACAATGTTAGCGATGTTTTTTCTCTTCGACAAATGGTTGAAAATGTGGATAATACTTTTGTTGACGATGTTTTTGACGTTAAATATTTTTTAATTTATTTTAATTTTTATTTTTTAGAGTTTAACTGATGGAGAACACAGTAAAACTATAGCTGCACTTGAAGGGAAAGAAGTAGAAAAGGTTTGCTTTTTAAAATTAAATTTGGTTGTTACGGGGTTAATGAGCTTCAGCAAAGTCTATATTTTCTAAAATATGTCTAACCCAGGCGATCGGAACCCTCAGGCCTAAGCAATGGGTAGCGAAGTTTTGGACCTGTAAGGGATGTAGTGTTGCGATGTTTTAGGCGAATTCTCTCTTTTGAGACACGTACACAATCATTTAACCTTTGTCTTAAACTAAAGCCTTATTCTCCTATTTTAAAGCCAACAACTGCAAGTTCCAACCCAGTGGATGAAAATCTTGCAAAAACAGGAAAAATGCTTGAGGTTACTTTTAAACTAATTTTCTTTTTTTTATCTTTATTTTCTAGCAATTAGCCACTGTCCAAAATAAACGTTTAAGTCAACCTCCTCCGACAGCGTTTACTCATGCTTTAATACCTGATCAAGGTTTTTTTTAATTTTTTTTAAACTTTTTAAATTCTCCCCTCTCTTAGAAGAAGCTAATCTAGCTAATAACATTGCGATAGAAATAGGCAAACAAATTCTCCAATCTGACGTTCGCCCTTGTGACATAGTTTCACCAAAAGCAGTACATCAAGCATTGGGACTTGATGCAGATGATTTTGAGGTTTTGTCTGAATTTTTAGAAGTTTAGAGATTTCAACAGTTTTCAATTTTTAAAATTCATTTTTGCATTAAATTGTACCTCTCTTTTTTAATTAATTTTTTAATTATTGATGGAATTGTTTTAATTTATTTTTATTAATTTATACCTTTAAATTTAATACTTTATTTTATTGACAGGTTAGAATTTTATTTCTAATATTATTTTATACTGCCACATGTCTCTTGTCGACTTACCAATTAAAGAAAATGATCAGCACATGCCATGTATTTTTTTTAATATTTAATTATTAATTAGGGGGTGTTGAAGGGGTGAAGAAAGTAGTTGTGAAGAGTGTGGTTCAGTGGCTACCTTCCGAAAGTTAATGCGTTAAGGGTATAGGTTCGAACCCGTGTGATGCCCATATTTTTTCCTCTCATTGTTTCAATGTTAATTTCCGTTCTTATTTAACAGTGGACATTTCAATATCATCAGAGGATCAAGAAGATTCCAGCTGGATTGATTGCTCTGAAGAACTAGCAGTTCAATGCTTCTCACAATTTAACGAGCTCCGAAAAAGAGGACATTTAACCGA
This sequence comes from Meloidogyne exigua, assembly GCA_018905775.1. Lineage (NCBI taxonomy): Eukaryota > Metazoa > Nematoda > Chromadorea > Rhabditida > Meloidogynidae > Meloidogyne > Meloidogyne exigua. The sequence goes on along the minus strand of JAGUQR010000001.1, from coordinate 3,727,448 downwards.
TATAATCATAAAGGTTGAAGGGAGGGAATTGGCCGTTCATCGAGTCATTTTAGCAGCAACAATTCCTTTCTTCGCTGCAATGTTTACCTCAGAAATGGCAGAAGCTCATTCAAATATTATTACTTTACCTAGTTAGTTTATTCCCTTTTTAATTAATTTTAAGCCTTGGGGGAATGCATTATAGAAGAAAAAGTTGTTTCTGTTTAAGATGTTGATGCTGACACGATGGAATCAATTTTAAACTTTGCTTACTCCGGACAGCTCAAATTTACATTTAAAAACATTGAGCGTTTATTAAAGGCTGCAGTATGTTTTTTTAAAGTTTTTACCTTTTTAAACCTAAATTTAGGATTATTTTCAACTTACTACTCTTTCAAATCGCTGTGCAGAAATTTGGAAGACTCGAATAAGTGAAAAGAACGTTTTTTCGATTAGACGCTTTGCAATGATGTATAATATTCCACAAGGTTTGCTTTTTAGTTTTTTTTTAATTTACTGCCGCTCCAAACCATTATGTTCAAAGAAATATTCTGTCTTCGAAATTTGTTGAAACCAAATTAAATAACATCGATTATTATTCGATTTGCGTAAGGTGTTGGAGTGGCCTGGTGGATTAAGCTCTGACTTTGTAATAAAGGTGTCTAAAGTTCGGGTCAAGGTAATTGGAACCAATTTTCTTGCGTTTCCCTGGGAAGTTTCAGTCAGTATTTTGAACATTTTCGGCTTAAAAGATAGAAAGAAAGGTTTGTGAAGTTTATTTTTTCAATTTCAGCTGTAGTAGACGCAGATTGTTATATTCAAAGAAATTTTTGTTACATCTCCAAAACTGATGAATTTGCTCAATTGGATTTTTCAACTGTTATACACATTCTAAATTGGGATCAATTACACCTTGATCATGAAGGAAGGGTGTTTGAAGCAGTGTGTCATTGGCTTGAATATGACGTTCAAAGTAGACATGTTTTTGCTCCAAGGTTTATTTCTTTATTCCAAGCAATTCCTTTTAAATAAAAAATGGTCAACTTTTTTAAAGGCTATTAGCTGCTGTCAGAATGCCCCTTCTACGACCTTCATATATAGTTGATGTAGTGTCACGTAATCCCTTAATTTGGAATTCAACTGAATGCCGTGATTTAATTGATGAAGCTAAAAATTATCATTTAATTCCTGAAAGACGTTCTCATTTTAACACAATTTTTAAAACAAATATAAGAATGTGTACTGAACTCCCTGGAATTATTTATGCCTTGGGAGGATTAAGTCAATTACATCCTTCTCTTGTTGAATACTATGAACCAGTGACTAAACGTTGGATGAATGGGAAATCAATGATCTCTAATAGAACTAGGTTTGTTCTGATTTTTATTCTGATTTTTTATTCTGATTTTTATTCTGATTTTGGTTCTGATTTCGGTTCCCCACATTTCTATCCTTTTTAATTTCTCCCCTTTTTACAGAGTAGGAGTTGCTGTTTCTAACGGAAGAATTTACGTCATTGGTGGATACAATGGGACAGAACGATTAAAATGTGTTGAAGTAATATTTAATTATTTTATTTATAATAATATTTTTTAAAAAGTGTTTTGATACAAACATAGGAAACTGGATTAGAGTATGTTTTATTGCCTTCTTTTCTTTATATTTATTTATTTAGTGCTCCCCAATGGCCAAATGTCGTTCGGCAATGTGTGCAATTTCTTTGGGTGAACATATTTTTGTTATTGGAGGTTTTGATGGGACAGCAGCATTGTATTTTTTTTTAATTAATTAATTAATATTTATTTTAATTGTAATTTAGAGACTCTGTTGAAGCTTATGATACTAAACATTCACGTTGGTCAACGAGACCCTCTATGATCTCTCAAAGATGTGCTGCTGGAATAGCTATTGTAAAGGGATTAATTTATGGTATTCTGATTTTTTGTTCTGATTTTTGTTCTGGTTTTTTGTTCTGATTTTTTGTTCTGATTTTTTTCTGATTTTTTTGTTCTGATTTTTGACTGAAAACCAACTATTCTATTTTTTTAACTCAGTAATTGGTGGCCATAATAGTGTTCATATCTTCAACACAGTTGAATGCTACAATCCAGTTATTGAGAGATGGACGACAGTCGCACCAATGTCGATGCCTAGATGTAAAGGGAAACTTTTTAATTAAAATTAAAAAATTCTTTTTTAGGTCGTTTATCCGCAACTTCATATCAAAACAAAATTTATGTAGTCGGAGGGTTATTTTATTAATTTTTTAATTTAATTTTAATTAATTAATTGAAGATATCATGAAGGAACTTTTCTTAAAAGTGCGGAGGTTTATGACCCAGAGACTGACAGTTGGTCACCAATTGCTCCAATGAATATGTGCAGGGCTAGAGTTTCTCTTGTTACTAATGGAAATTTATTGTATGCAATTGGCGGTTATGACGGAGAGGTTTTTTAATTCTTTTTTACGTCCCTCTACGTTTGAGTCCACGCACTTAAACCGTTGTAACTTCTGAATGGTTTGGAGTTTTTGGGTGTTTTTGGTATCGTTTAATAAAGCAGAAAATAAGCTACAAACTGCTAGAAAATCTGAATTTTTGAAAAATAGAAAAAAAAGTTATGGTCGAAAAACCTCAAGTACTTATATTTTCAGCTATCGATTTTTTAGTTTTTTACCCTTAACTTTTTTTTCTAATTTTTCAAAAATTATAATTTTTTGTATTTTGTAGTCCATTTTCTGCTCTATCCAATGGTACCAAAAACACTTAAAAATACCCTAAAGTTCTTGAGTTATGAAGGTTTGCGTACGGGTACTCAAATGAGGGAAATCTTAAAACACAAAAAATTACAAAATATTTTTTAAGGAAAATGTTAAATGATTTAAAAAATTTTCTTTAATTTCTTTAGACTTTTATTTCTATTTTTCAGAATAATTTGAATTCAGTGGAAATTTATGACCCAAACAGAAATCAGTGGGAATTTGGTACTCCAATGCTAACACATGAAGGGGTTTATTTTATTTTTAATTAATTGTGTCTAAAATTTCTAGAATTAAAAATTAATTTTTTACTGAATAATATTCAGGAAAGGCTAAAAATATTTTTTTTAACCCTTTTTTATTAAAAAAAAAATATTTGCACCCGACAGAGATCGAACCTGTTCCCCCTTTTAAGTCGACATTAAAATCAACCCACTTAACCAAACTCCAACAGTTGGATTTTTTGTATAAAATTTAGTGCCTCTATCATTTCTTAAGCTTTTCAATTTTTAAATTAAATTTTTAAAGGGTGTTGCAGCTGTTGTGGTACCCACAAAGCCACGGATTAATACTACCAAAAACAATACTAATATCAATCGAATCAAAAGACCTTATAATTTTGATGATTTTAATAATGAAGGTGGTGGAAGTTGTGGCGGTCCTTCAAACATGAGAAAAATGAGCGAACAAATTGAGTAAATTAAAAAGGTTATTTTAATTAATATTAGCCTAATGCATTTTTTAAAAATATAAAAATAAATTTTTGAAGTCCCCTTTTGTTCAATAATTATGAATTTTTAAATTAATTAACTGACATTTTTGATTAGTGACGTTTCGAGTTTTTTAAAGAAATGTTGTTCTTTAATGTAAAAATTCAAAATTATTGAATCAAAAAAATTTTTTTTGGTGACTTTTCTATCCCAAAAATTTAATTAAGAGTGTAAATACTTATTTTTATGTTTATTTTTTGTTTAATTAAAATTTGCAAGAAAAAATTCCGATTTTTAAAAATCAAAAAAAGGGCAAAAGTCATTGCATTTTTTAAAATAAAAATTGTCAACCTTCCTTAAGCAAAGAAAAAAAAGTTCAATTTGATTAAAATCTCTCTGTGAAAAAATAAAAAATAATAGGAAAATTCCCTGCAATTTTTCTCACTATTTTTTTAAATTTAATTATAAAATTTCTTTTAATTATTTATTTAAAAAAAAGTTAATTTTTCTTTTATTTATTAAGAAAAAAAAATGTTTCTTAAAAATTTTAATAAAATTATTTTTTTTATTTTTTTACTTCTTTTGTGTCTAAAAATAAAGGCAAGGCATCGCCGTTTTATTAAAAATGAAGAAACTGAAGAGAACAACAACAAAAACAAATTTTTAAATAATGAGGATTATTTGGTTCAGACTTGTGTGGCTTATTGTGATGCGCATTTTTCTAGAGAGTTTGAGGTTTATTTTTGAGTTTTTGAAAAGTTGATGTTTTAATGAGGTTAACTTTTTATTTTTTGTTTTTGAGAAAATGAAGATTCGTTATATTGAAAAAATTTTTAGGTTTAGGTATTTTGAAAATTGACATTTTAAAAGTGTCAAATTTTCATAATATCTAATTACGAATGACAAAAATTTCTAACATTTTTGGTTTCTAAAAGTTAACATTTTGAAATTATTTTGATTCTGTCGAATTTTCATAATATCTAAAAATCGAAATATCAAATTAAAAAATTTTTCTTTTTCTCTTACTTTTTTAGGAACATTTTGGCCGTTCATATTTTACACAATTTTTTGATTTCCCGATTGATTCATTAATTGTATCCTCTGTCAACAATTTCAACTCTTTTTGTTCATTAGTAGAAAAAAGGAGTTGTTGCCTTCAGCGAGAATGTCTTCAACTTTTGTTACTTGCTTCTCCACAGACTCATATTTGTATTGAGCACAGGAAGGACTTTGAAAAGGCAATTGAATGTTTAAAGTATTTCTTTAAATCTTTTAATTTATATTCAACAATTGTTTTTAGCTCTACTGTTCCGCACTTTAAATTTCATAAAATCTGTTCAACCGCGGCCATTCAAAGTGTTAACCCCCAGAGATTGAAGGAAGAAACGCGAGGCTTTGATGCTTTCCTAACAGAGCAGTATCGTCAACAGGATCTTCGTTGTCGTTTTCAGGCGTGTACACTAACTGCTAGAGTATTTATTTTATTTTTAATGCCCTTAAAACTGTCCCTTCTTTTCAGATTATGCTAATAAATGCTCATTGCGGAAAAGACTTTGATGAACATCAAAAAGAGGCTACTCGCAGAACTGTTAGGCGCTACTACGAAGAAGATTTAGAATTAGATTTACATGAATATGGAGAAATTTTAAACTCTACAAGACGCTTCCCCCGCTTTTGCGCTGCTTTTTTGGCACAACAAAAGGTTTGTTGTCTTTAAATTAAATTTACTACTAAAATGTTTAGGCAGAGCCTATTGCCCTGTTAATTGATGACAAATTGTCTCGGATTTATTTGGAAGAAATGAGCATTTTGTTAAAGATTATAGGAGCGGACACTGCAAATATTATTAAAGGAAAATGAAAATTTTTTTAAATAAAATAAGCTTGTATAAATTTATTTATTTAAAGGTTTATTTTTTGTTTATTCAATTTATATATTTTTTTAATATTTTACTCGTTTTTTTAATTTGCTTGTCACGTCGATTAGTTAAAGAACCGAATCTACACGTCAAAATAAATCTTTGGCGAAATGTTTTATTATGCAAGTTTAACGTGGCTTTAATATTTGATAATGAACTTATTTTATTTTTAATCCTTAATTTTATTTAACAAATATTTTTTAGGATTTCTACATTATTTAATTATTATTCCTGATTAATAAGTCTTAAAATAATTTTTTATGCTAGTTGGTGGTTTTGGTTTAGGTGTTAAACTTCTTGTTTTCGTTATAATATGGTGTGGGTTCGAATCCCTTCACTGACAAATTATCTTTTCTTGTTAATGTTATATTTATTTGATCAATTTGTGTTTATTTTTTTAATTTTAAAATTTTTTACCTAAAAATACATTTTATATTATCCATTTTTAGATTTACATGAAGGACTTTCCTCATTTAATTCAATTTTTATTAATTTTCTTCGTTCTAATCGCCCGTTCTTCTTCAATTTATTTTCATATTGCTGAGACTGAACGAAAATGTTTTATTGAAGAAATTCCTGACGAGACGATGGTTATGAGCCGTTATAAAGTTCAATTGTATGATCCAAATACTAAAGCGTTTGGTGATTATCCGACTATTGGAATGCATGTAGAGGTTAAGGATCCAGAAGAGAAGGTTTATTTTCCTTATTTTTAATTATTAAAGACTAATGTAAGAATAGGTTAGTCTATAATTTTTAATTAATTTAAAAATTGGATGACCTTTTTTGCTTTAATTTCTCTTCTATTTTTGAGATGATTCTGAGCAAATTATATACAAGCGAAGGCTTGTTTACCTTCACTTCTCATTCTCCTGGTGAACATCTAATTTGTTTATATTCGAATACGACAGCCTGGTTCTCTGGAGCTCAACTTAGAGTTTATTTGGATATTCAAGTTGGGGAACATGCACAGGATTATCAACAGGTTTTTAAAGAAAAAAATATTTAGACTACTTTATAAGGAGAATTCCTGGTGAAAAAAGGGGCCATTCCACCTCAAACTTTTCCAAATATTTAAATCTAAATTTTCAAAGGTTGCTGCCAAAGATAAGCTTAATGACCTTCAATTGCGTGTTCGTCAACTGCTTGACCAAGTTGAACAAATTACAAAGGAACAAAACTATCAACGTTACCGGGAAGAACGTTTTAGGCAAACCAGCGAAGGAACTAATGTTTGAAATTTTAATTTTTAAATTCCTATTAACTTTACCTCCTTTTTTACCCATAAATCGATAGATGGACAAAATGGTCAAAACTTTAACTTTTTACTTAAATTTAGAGCCGTGTCCTTTGGTGGTCTGCTGGTCAAACAATTGTTCTCCTGCTTACAGGATGGTGGCAAATTCGACATTTGAGAGGATTCTTTGAGGCTAAAAAGCTTGTTTAAATTTAAGCTTTCTGTTTTTGTTAATTTAATTTTTTCTATTTTCTGTGACAAAATGTCCAAAATTAAAAAATGTTAAAATTTGTATTTTTTTAGTAAATTTATTTATTTATTTCTTTTTTAATTAAATTGTTCTTTGCATTTTTTAAAATATTTTTTTAAATTTAATTAATTTTAATCTTTCTTTTTTTTTTGGTTAAAAGAATGACTGCCTTGAAAATCATTACACATCCTTTGTTTCTTGTACCTTTAGGAATTAGTGGAGCTGCCTTAGGATTTGGGTATATGCGGTTAGTTTAAATTTTAATTACTTTTTTTTGTCCTTTCTGTTTTTATTTAAAAATGGTCGAAGGACAAAATGGTCAAAAATTCGGTCTACTCTTAACTTGCTTAAATTAAATCCAAACTGATGACTGTCTGACCATTATGTCCTTTGACCATTTTTAAGTAAAAGATGGAAAGTGTGTATGTAGTTCTGCGCAAATATTCTTTAGTTTTTTTTTAATTAAATTAGAATTTATTTTTTTAATTTTAGCACAGCAAGGGATGTAAAACATTACAATTTGGATGAACAAGACACTAAAACTTTTATAGTTACAGGTTTATTAAACTTTTAGAAGCACAAATTAGTTGTTTTTAAGGAGCAACTTCTGGTATTGGCCGTCAACTTGCACACAATTTGGCACTTAAAAATGCTACGGTGGTTATGGCTTGCAGGTTTTTCTTTAAATTTTAATTAAAAATAAATGTGTCCCCTCATGGCCTTTGACACAAAATTGGTTGTTTCTACCTAACCTCCATTTCAGTGCCTTAAATTTGGGTCCTTCTTTGGCACTGAACTGGCTGTTAGAACTAAAAGATCTTTTAAATATTTCAGAGATAAAAACAAATGTTTGGAGGTTCGAAGAGATATTGTATTAAAAACGAGGAATAAAAAGGTGTTTTGTCGAATTTTGGATCTGTCAGGTTTTTTATTCAATAATTTAATCCAATTATATATTCTAGACCCTGAAAGCATTCACAATTTTGCCTATAAACTTACCAAAGGTTTAAATTTTACTCTTTAATTAATATTGGGTACTTCCTGACTTGGTAATAATAGGAAATTTTAGTTAATTAAGGGGTTGTCGGTTGGTCGAGTAGATTACATCCCCGACTAGCTAAGTTAATTCCCCAATAAATTCTTTCTATTATTTACATTTATTTTAAAACAAAAATTTAGACGAAACCAACAGCTTTGATCGCATTGACGGGATAGTTTTGAATGCAGGAACAAAAATTAAAAAATTTTTAAAAACTGATCAAGGCATAGAATTAGGTTTGGCAACTAATTATTTTGGAAATTTTCTTCTCGTTGGACTTTTATTGCAAAAATTGTTAAACCAGGAAATTGGTTCAAAAATTGTCTTTGTTGGGACAGGAATTGCTTCAAAGGATGGGTATATTAACTTTATTTAGAATTAAATGAATCTTCTAAATTCAGTCTAACAGTTGATTTGAATACTCTAAACGATGCTAAATACATTAAAAAGTTTACCAGCACAAGTGAACTTTTGGACCCAATTAAGGGAAAGTATGATATGCATGCTGCTTATAAATACTCAAAATTAATGCAATTAATTTTTGCTAGAGAGTTGGCGGAAAGATTAGAAGGTTTTTTAAAGCTATTTTTATTTTATAAAAATATTTGTTGGAAGAATAACCTTGTTTTTTGGATGAAAAAGGGGGTCTGGGTTCGACCACGCTTGAGTGTCTTTTATTTTATTTTGCTTCCCCCGCCTTCACTAATTATAAATCTACTTAATTTATTTTTAGACAGCAACGTAAAAGTCCTTGTAGCAGATCCAGGCGGTACAAAAACTGATTTAAACAAAGACGAACCTGCACAACATTTTTTCTTAACTAGATGGACAAGTGATTTTATCGGATATGTTTCTGGAAATAGAAGACATACAAGGAAAGGAATATTTCCAATTCTTTATGCTCTGGGAGAAGATGATATTAAAAACGGGACTTTTATTAGGTTTTTTTAATTTTTTTGGGGTGTGGGTTCGACCCCGGTTGAGTGCCTTTAATTTCTATTTAGCTTTAAATTAATTAAAAATTTTTTAAAGTCCTCGACGAGTTCCCAGGGAGTGGGGGGCAAATTCTGAGAATGTTCAACTCCGCCAGAAGGTTTGGTCGATGGGTGAGCAATGGACAAAATTGGCAGAATTTATGAGGAAAATGGAAGAAGAATTGGGAACCCCAGGATATTTTTCTAAAAATTCAAATGCATCTGAGAAAGAGGAAAACAAATCTAGACAACGTTCAGCAAAATATCTTTGGTTAGCTTAATTGTTTTTTTTCGTTTGTTTCTTTTAGGTTTGTTTTCTAATTAAATAAATATTATTTTTTAAAAGATTTTTCATCAAGTTTTTGATACTTTTATTTTAATATATTGATTCTAACGTAATTAAATAATGCTAAAAAATACATAAACTTAAGCTTGTATTTTTTAAATATAAAAAAAAATAAAAAAAGAGTGAATGTTTTTTTATTTTTTCCCAAATGTCTTTGCCTAAATGTCTGACTTCCATTGATTGACCAAAAGTCAAAAAATATTGAAATTGTAAACAATAACAACGTCCCAAACTAATCTAAAATGTTGTTTGTTTTTCGTCCATTTCCTCCTGTTAATAATATTGATTTCAATATTTTTGCACGCCTTACTTTAAGATTGTTTTGCAGCTTTTTATTTCTTAATGACGGACCCAAATCAACCAAAATTTGAGAACGCAGGCACAACATTTCCTGCAACTGTCCAGCAAGAACAAATGACCACAAACTTGACTACAGACGATTTTGACCTTAAGGTTTGTATTTCAATGAGTTAATTATGCACTGAAGAAACTAGTTAGTCCCTTCTTCCGTCAGGATTAACTGTTAAAAGTAGTTCTCTCTAGATTAATTTTCAGTTGCCAAAAATGCCTTCGGTCCCTAAAGCTAAATTAATTCCTGAAAGCTTATCTCCTGCATCTTCTGTTGAAGGACAAGACGGGGAAAGCAAATCTCAACCTCCGGCTAAACCAAAAGAAGGGAAAGATGTCGAACCTTTTATTGAATCTCCTGAGGTCTTTGACAATGTCGGCAAGGATTTTGGTTTGTTTTTTCTTTTTCGATTGGTTTTGGTTTGGTTTACTTTATGGGTCTAAGATTGGTCTCTTGACAGCTATAAGTTTTATACTTTTAAGCACCGCTGAAGCATACTTCAATGTTGACTGAGAAGGATAAATTAAAGAAGAAAGTGGGAAAGGACCAGAAAGAACAAAAACCGAAGAAAGCTATTTTGGAAGACTTTGAGGTTTCTTTCTATTTATTCAATTAACCTATTCCTTTCTTTTCAAAGATCGTTTCTGAAGATACAGAGAGAGATCGTCACCGTTGGCGTCGTACCGCGATTATTTCCGGAGCGGTCATTTTTGTTGGCCTTTTTGCTGGACTTGCATTTTACAAATGGCGTGGAAGGTCTTCTTGTTAAATTCTTGAAGAACGGCGTTTAGTAGTATTGCTTTAATATTATTGATTTTTATAGAGAATGCCCATTGAATTGTGCCTTTAATATTTTTGTTTTATCTACAATTTACTTCTTAATCTTTGTCTTTTTTAATTGTTTAATTACAATTAACTATTTTATTAATTAATTATATATTTAATTCATTTTTCTCTTTTTGAATGGATTCTAAAGCATTACAGGAAGAAAAACCATCAGAAGAAGCTCTTGTACTGCTTCGGTTTGCTTTAATTTTAGTTCTAATTTGTTCCCTTTTTAGGCGTGTTAAAGCTTATACAATTCACATTAAAAGGAGTTATGATGAGGCCGAGACTGTTGAACAAATATTTGAGGACGAAAGGATTGAGAGGCTGAGGAAGAGGTTTTACTTTAATTTATTTACTTAAGATTATTAATTTGCGTTGTTTTAGTCTATTTTTGGACTGTGAACGTCTTTTCCATTTTTCTAATTTTCGCCGTGAAGCGCTTGGCCTATTTTGGTCTTATTGTTGTTACAAACCCATTGCTTCACTTAAAAAATATTTTACCGAAGAAGAAGAAGATCACCTCTTATTTTCAACATCAAAAATGCTCAAAACGTTTATAGCTAAAAATGTTTCTTTAATTTCTTCTTTGCTCTCAAAATTGCCGGATTCAAAGTTTTCTCTTTTAATTTGGTTGGGAGACTTGTATCGTTATTCCTTTGTTTATTGTGGAAATGACACAAGGGATTTTACAATTTCTGAGCAATGTTATGTTAATGCAGCGTTGTGTGATGTAAACAGTGGAAGGCCTTATAATCAGGTTTATTAATACATCTTTTTTCAAATCTTTTATTGGATTGAAATTTGATCATTTTTATGTATAGCTAGCCTTGTTAAACCTCAAAACAGACCCTAATCATTCCTTCTTTCTTTTCTTACGTTCACTTGCTCAACATCGACAGGCCGATAAAAATCTGGACAATATTCAAGAGAATATTAATTTATTGATCATTAAAGATGGAGCAACTACTAAATATTCTCTTGATTCTGATTGGAAGTTGACATTAAACTTTGTGAATATTGTCGCTTTTGAATTTAGGTTATTTTTTAGCTTTATTAAAATTATTAGCATTCTGTGTGTACCGAGCCTTCGGAGTTTTCTTTTTAGAACATAAAATTAAACCACTTAGCCAAAGTTCAAAAATCTTTTGTTGTTTTTTTATTTTATTTAAATCTTTTTTAGTCGTTTAAAATTCGAAGAATTACGTAAAGACATGGACAAACTTTATGACTCTCTCAAGTCTAATTTTCAAACATTTTTAAAGCATATTAACGCCTGCACGTTAGCAGTTGCTTTTGCTTTTCGAAATCAAGGTTTTTTTTAAATTAAATAATTTTTATGCTTTTCAGCCACAGACGAACATTTTCGTTATATTGCTTCGTTCACTTGTCAAAAAATAATTTATATTTTGGAGGAGAGTAGAAAAATTTATTCAGCACATGAAAATGATGATGATCTGCAGATGGATAAGAGAAGAAGAAAAAAAGAAAGGTTTTTAATTAAAAAATATTTTTTAAATCCGCAAATTTTGTCCGCAAATAGTTAATTATTCTTTTTTTTAAAGTTCATCCTCTTCTTCTTCCACCTCTTCCGAAAATGAGGAAAATAAAAAAGAAGAAAATGCTCAATCAAAGAATGAACTAATCGAAGAAATTAAATTGTCCACATCTGTTTGGCATTCTGCAATAATTGTGGCAGAATTTATAAATAACTGTGCAGAACAATTTGTAAAAAGAAAACTTTCTGTTTCGCTTAAATTGGTTTTTTAAATTTTTAAGCTCTTTAAATTTAATTATTTAAGCAATACCAAAGCATTTTGAAAACGTTTATAGAGCTCTTAAACGATTTAATTACCAGAATTTCTCCTTTAATGGAAAGAGCTGAAGAAGATTTATTTAAATCTGCAGAGAAGAGAGCACTTGTAAATTGGAGTATATACAAAATAGATGAAAATAAGGAAACTGTTTCTTTTTCTGTTGTTCTGGTTTGCTTTTTTATTAATTTTTTACCTTATTTTTTTTTCCCTACTCAACGACAAATGGTCAGTAGGAAAAAGGGTCAGACAGTTATTAATAAAAATTAAACTAAAATAGTTTAACACGTATTTAAGTCCCTAATAAATTTAAACAAATGGAGAACATTATCCCTCAAATAGCTGTTATTGACCATTATGTCCTACTGACCATTTGTCGTTTTATTAATTTATTAAAAAAAGGTTCATCATGTTCGTGCCCTAATATCAGCAGAATTTGCTGGAATTGTCTTTAACAAATATTTTAAATTAGCATCGGGTAACATTGGAGAAAAGGAACGTAAAGCAATGGAGGGGATTTCTCGAATGCATTCTGCACATGTCAGCAAAATTGTTAGGTTTTTTAAAGTTATTTAAAGGGGGAATTTAAAAGGCTTTATTTTAAACGTTTTTATCAATTTAAGAATGAAACTCTCAGTAAAATTCCTGTTTATATCGTTCCTGACCATCACGTTTTGTTGGAACGTCTAACCCTTTTAAATCAACTATGTCATAGTACTAGACAAAGCACTGTTATTACACGATCAGTTTTGGCTAAGTTGGATAAATTGAAAAAGGATAGTGCTAATGCTCGTGAGGCAATAAGGTTTTTTCTCTTTTAATTCTCTTTGAAAAAAAAAGTTTATTTTAAAAAGATGGATTCAAGGATCAGTCTCTGACCATAAAATTTTACTCTTCCATCAAGTCGAATCTGCAAATAATTTGTTTGGGGAAATTAAAGAATTTTTGGAAGGAAAAAAGTTGCTGGATAAGCTGACTTTGTTCTTGTCTGTTTTAACTGCTGAGGGAAGCGAAAAAGATGTAAAGATTGCAACAAATATGGAATTAACTAAGTTTCCTGGTTTGTTTTGTGTTGTTTATTATTTTTATTTTTTTAATTTAAGCAATTGGTGTTGAACGAATTGAACATTTTTCGAAGAGAATCGCTGAGACTGATATTCCCAAGGTTTAATAAAAAAAATTTTTTTTAATTAATTAGGGAACTTTATAGATATTTTAAATATTTTTTCAAAAAAAATTATTTAAATTATAGGAATCAAGTTGAAAAACAATGTCAAAATTGGGTGTAAATACACGTGTAAAATATTTATCATTTTTTAATTTATTTATTACATAATATTTAAAGAATAAGTAAAATTTAATAGAATTTTGAATAATATTTCTATGTTCCACATTTCAATAACAAAAGTTAAATGCCAATTTTCGTCTAGACAGAAGGAACCGTTCCTTTCACACTACCTAGTAAGCTGGAAAGAAATGAACAACAATCATCTAAATAAAGAATATGTAAATTATAATTTAATTTAAAACTACTAGTTGGCACTCAACTTATGGCACTGAAATGGTGAGTGTAAAAAGAAATGAGATATATATTGGGATTAAAGTTATTTTGGGTATTCCAAAAGAGGGTATATTCTTTAGAAAATTTATTTTCGTTGTAATTATTTAATTATTGCACTTATTCATCTTTAAGAAAGCCTATCTAAAAACCTTTGTATTTATTCCTCGCTCAGTTATCAAATTCCGAAAAAAGTTCCAGCAATGAAACGACCTCTGATGCGCATTTTTCTCTTATATATTCCTTAAAATTATTCAAATTAAAAAAACTTAATATTTTTTAAACTTTTGCAGTCCAAAGCATCTCTACAAGCAAATTATTGTCCACAGTGTCCAGTTGAACATCAGCATTTAACACAGGTGTAAATCGAAAATACGGAGCACGGCGTGTGTGTGACATATAACGGGCTAATTCGACAACTTGTCCATCAGAGGTAGACAACTTATAAGTTAATAAGGGGGGAAATATTAAAAAATAAGTTAATTTACAGTTGGGAATTTCCCAAAAAAGAGCTCGGTTTACCTAATTTTAAAAGATTAAAAAAACCTGTTCAACAAGTATTGACTTTAAATTATTTAACGCAGTAACTGTTTGTATCAGCCCTTGCATTCCCGATTGTAAAGAAACTTCTGTGGTAGAGACTGCAACTTCGGGGCATTTTCCGGTACCCAGGGAGAGTATAAACGCTAGGCCAGGAAGCTTAAATTTTTAGTAAATTAAAAATTTTTAAATATTAACCTCTGATGCTTCTATCCCCCCACTTAAAGCTTGAACATCAATATGTTTAAATACTTCCAAAAGTAAAGTCACTCCAGGGTTGTTAGCCATTAAGCCTAAGAATTTATTAATCACATCTTTTTTAAAATTATTTACCGCCATCCATAATTCCGTTAACACTACTAAAATACGTCGGCGCGGCACTAAAAAATTATTCAGTTAAATTCACAGCTACCAGGTAGTGTGAAAGGAACGGTTCCTTCCAGCTTACTAGGTAGTGTGAAAGGAACAGTTCCCACCTTTCTAGACCTATAGTGCGTTTAACTCTTGGCATTGAAATAGAAGCACCGAAAAGTACTCTAGCTAAATTAAAAACCTTGAGCATCTAGCAGCCTTCCAAATATTAACATTCTGGGGTGAAAATCTATCCGATTCCTTCAGAGGAGTGTCATAAGAACGAAATAAAATTAGCTTTATTGGAATTTGATCCGCCTTGGTTGCAGTAACAAAAACTCTTAAAAATTAATCTTAAACTACCCTAAATACTTACTTCAATTTTTTATTAATGCTAGCCATTTTCCGATTTTCTCCAAAATTTTCTTTCAAAAATGCTTCAATTTTTTCGTCAGGGTAAGGACGCAAAGTTGCACTAAAAATGTCGTCTTTTAGCCTCAAATAAAGTTGTAGGCATTGAATAGGGGAATAACCATTTGCTAACGCTAGAGCCAAAATCTAAGTAAAAAGGAGGGGGGAAAGGTTCCATAACTTTAAGAATAAGAAAACCGCTCCAGTGCTAGTGCCCGCAATCCAATCAAAGTTTTTAAGCACAAAATTTTCATTAGAAAGTCCAGACAATTCTTCTAGTTCCATTAACATCTAAAAGAATTAAAAAAGAATTTTCTGTAAGAAATTAAAAAAACCTGAATAAGTACAAGTCCACGAATACCTCCCCCATCTAATGATAACAATCTAAGAGAACGCTCTTTATCTTCTGGGGTTTTACTGAGCTGATATTGTAAGGCTATTTGTTGTTTTTGTGAATCTATTTTTGCTTGTATTGAATAAGGGAGGATTGCCGAATTTTCAATTAATTTTTGCTCTTCCCAAAGTTTACATTTTGAAAGAATTTTGGTCACTTCCGGACTATATTTTTAAAAAGGGGAATTTAGTTTAAGTAAAACTAAATAAAAACCTTGTCTTTACACAAATTGCAGCATTTCCAGATTTATTTTTTAATTTAAAATTGGCCCTAAATATAAGCAATATTTTTACAATCAATACATTTTGACAAAGAACAGCATAATGCAAAGCAGTATTTCCCTTCAAATCGGAGGCATTTACAGAAGCCTGGAATTTATTTAAATTGGAAAAAGCTTGTATAATTACCCCATTAGATAACAGCAAAATAGTAGCGTTTAAACTGTTCCGTTTAACAGCACAAATTAAAGGAGTACAACCATCAGAAGCTTGTGGCTTGTCTATTGCCTTTGAGGTTGTAAGCAACACTTTCTTCAAAGACTGAAATTTCTTCTTTTTATTTAAGTTAATTGTAACAAACCTCTCTATTAAATTCTTCGTATAAACTCCCAGAATCTTCATTTATGCTTGTTGTATTTGCATTAACAACTTGATACATTTGCAGCCCAGTGTTGACAGCACTAGCAAGTTGTGTAAGTTTTTGAAAATTATCTTTGTTTATCCAAGACATTTTTTAAGAGCGCAATTAAGAGCTAAAAATTAATTAAAATGTGAATAAAACAAAAGAAATAGTTTAGTAGTTAGACATTTAAAAATAAGCCAAAAACAAACAATTAGAAGAGAAAAATATTGAGAAATATAGTTAAGTTAGCCATACAGAGAAATAAAAAAGAATCAGAAATATTGGGATTAATTGTCATTTAATTTTATAAAATTAACACTTCGCCAATTTTTTCTTTTGTTTTACACATTTAAATAAATTAACTTTTTATTAAAGTAGTAGCGCACTTTTTTAATCATAACTTTTTTGCTTTTTCTCCTTTCAATTCGATTTTTTGCATTTTTGTAGCAAATTTAATTCTCTATTTAACGAAATTAGTCCCAATTTTTTAAAATTTTTTATTCATTTATTTATGTGCCAAAAACTCCATTAAATCCCCTATTTTTTCTTTAAAAACGTTTAAAATTCTTTTAAAAAATTAATTCTTGTATTTTTATCTATTTTATCTCTCTTTAGGCATTAACTTTTCAAATTTTAAAAGTTTATTGAACCAAGATTGAATTAATGACCCAATTTTCTTCTTCAAATTTACCCTGTTTTGCCCTCTGCGCGAATTGTGTTCGGCTCCTCTTTTTAATAAATCTCTTTTAAATTTGTGTTTTATTTTTCTAAATAATATAAAGGGGATGTAAAAGATTGAAATGGGTGCTATTCCTTAGGTAGATTTGTTATGTGATTTTGTTGCTTTTTATTTTTATAAAACACTGCCTGACCTAAATTTCCCCCCTTTCTTTTTTTCTTTCTTTTCTTTTGATCATAAAATCATGAAATATATAAATAATAGCAAAAAGTCCTAAATTTTAAATTTAATTTTTAAAATTTTAATTTTTTGGAAAATTAATTTTATTTTTTTTTTCATTAATTTTGGCCATTAAATTTTATTTTTTCTTTGGTAATTACGTTGAACAGTTTCATCAAATTGTGGCCTTGGGCCTAGCAGTAGTACTCGGCGAATGAAAGAAAAAAAATGCGTGGCCCTTTTAAATATTTATAATAATAATATAATACCTGCCTTAGCCTGGCACACCTAAAAATAATAGCCAAACTGTTTTGCTCTCTTGCGTCAAGGCCAAAAAAGAGTGTCAACGAGAAAATAGTTTTATTAGTAAAATGAGAGGCTTGAAAAAGGTTTATTAGACTAACTGATACAAAAGAGTGTTTAGAAAATCAGAGTTTTATCCGGAAAATTTGCAACTTTTCCGGAAAACACAACACCTATTTCTTAAAACTTGTTTTTACAACCTTTCCGGAAAACGCAACTCTTAAACCTTATTTTTTCAACTTTTCCGGAAAACTTGCAACTTTTCCGGAAAAACTTGTTTTTACAACACTCAAGTTTATATTCCCCTTTGAAAAATAAACTTTCCGGAAAAAAAGTTTATTAATTATTCTGTATTTAATTCTCTCATTCTCTTTTATCTTTTCACTATCTCTTCCCCTATTTCTCTCAATTTTGTTTTTTACAGAAAAATTGCTGCTAAAGAGAAAATAAATATAGTTTAGTTATTTTATTGTTGTTTGGCCGAGAATTGGTCGATCATTTATTTACTAGGCCCATTTTTAGAGTAAAGGTGAAAATAAAAAAAAGGTTTTATTGCCACGTATACAATTTTCTTTTCATTTAAATTTTTTATTTTATTTTCTTTTTTCTTTAAATTTATTTATTTTTTTTTTTGGCCAAATAATCAAGTAAAACCAATAGAAAATTACCCCTAAATTCCCTTAAATGTCTTCCTTTTGTTTTTTTAATTTTTCTATTTAAATAGCATGTGCAAGAAAAAAAGAGGGGAATTTACTTTTTTTTTAAAAAAATTCTTTGTCCATTTTTCTCCCTTTTTGCCATTTTTGTATGCCCACATTTTCTTCAAGTGTTCAACAATTTACGACGACAAAAAAAAGGCACACACATATTATCCATTTTATTTATTTTTGGCTTCCTTAGAAAACTGTAAAATATTCTGACATTTGTTGTCTTATTTAATTATATTTAATATTTGTATTTTTTAAAAAACAGGTCATTTGAATCATTAAGACTTTCCGGAAAGTTTTATTTTTTCTTAAACTTTAATTTAAAACTTTTCCGGAAAGTTTAATAAAACAGTTCACTTACAAACTTGTTTTTAAGTTTTCCGGAAACTCTTAATTTTTTCTAAGTTTATAAACTTTAATTTAGACTTTCCGGAAAGTTTAAAACATTTACCTTACAAACTTGTTTTTAATAACGTATTTCAAGTTTTCCGGAAAGTTTTAGTTTTTCTACCATTTTAATGTTTTTTATTCTCTTCTGTTTAACTATTACCTTGTGTTGGGTGTATCTTTTCAAAAATATTCTTCTCTATAATTTTCTTTTTTGTTTTTAATGTCCAATTCCCTACTCTCTCCCTTCTAATGCATTAAAATAAAACTATTTTTACAGTCCTAGCCAACCCCCAAAAATGCCTTTGGCCTTGATGCGCATTTTGTGACTGTCATCCCCTATTTTCTACTTCCTCTTTTTTTGCCCTTTCTTTCCATGAATGATGGCCTGACCAAGCAATGTATTTTTAGTTGTTGATTCACGGCGGGAGCTGTGGGTAATTTTATTTATTTTTATTTAAATGAGTGATAGAGGGGAGAATTAAAAAAAATAATAAATTTTGGCCAAAGCAAGTGAAATAAATTAAAAATAAATCTCGTAATTTTGCATCATTTTGACCTTCACTTTTTTGTGTATTTTAATTCTCTCATCACTGTCAGGGGGATTAAATTGTAGTAAATAGCCTGGCCATTCCATCAACTATATTTCTGTGTGTGGACTTTCCTGCTGTGTACAAAAGAGAGAGAAATTAAGGTATAAGGGGAAAGTATGAGCTAAGAATGAAGGCCATCATTTTTGATGGTGTCCAAGTAGTAGTAAAATGGCCTTTTTCACATGCACAGAACAAACTCCCTCTTTTCATAAAATCATTTTTCTTTTATTTTAAAGGCACAAAAATGCCGATATTATTTATTTCTTTTTTTTATTGATTAATTTAAATTATTTATTTATTTTGTGGGCAAAGTTGGTTGCCACTTTTTTATTTTTATTAATTTTTATACTTTATATTTTTTATTAATTTTATACTCATTTTGTAGCCTAAACATTTCTCTATTAGACAACAAAATTTTAAATTATTTTGACAAAAATAAAAAAAGTTATATGCATTTCTGTAAGGTTACCTTAAAATTTAGGGCCTAACGAGAGTTAGCAACAACGGTCATCTTTTTATTTTCTTTTTCATTTATTCCTTTATTGGTTTCAAGTTTATTTAAATGTTTTAAGAAAATAAATAAACTTAAGTTTATTTTAATTTTACAACAAACGTTTAAACAAACAAAACTTTAAACTTGGTTTTAAGTTTGCAAACTTAAGTTTGTTTTAATTTTACAGTAAATGTTTAAACAAACAAAACTTAAAACTTGGTTTTAAGTTTGCAAACTTAAGTTTGTAAAAATGTTTTGAAACATTGAAACTTTTATTTAAACAAATTATTTAATGTTAGACAGTTTAGTAAATTTACTTACCTGTTTGATGCACTATTGCATTAGTAGTGGTAGTGGAAACGACTGGTAGTGTATAAAGACACAAACTTGGCCTTGGGTTTATTTGTGTCCTTGGCCTTGGAATAAAATTTTTTTCCTTTTTTTAACCTTTTTATTTTCCGCCAATTTAATTTTCGTCCCAAGAGTGATTTTTAATTTTTTTATTTTAATCTTTTCCTTTACTTATTTACTTCTTTCTTTTTCCTTCTATTTTTAATAATTAAAATAATTTTTAAAAATTTTTTAACTGAACTTCTCTTCCCCTAATATTTTAAAAAAGGACGTGAATTTATTTAAAAAAATATTTTTATATCCATAGGCTCCGTGACGGCGTTGGACTGCTTTTCTAAATAAAAGCTTTTCCCTTCTTTTCTAGAAAAGCTTTTGCTTCTCCCTTTGCCCCAAAAAATCTTTTTTTGTTCTTGTCTCGCCCAAATGTTTGACCTAAATTTTTTTCTTTTTTTTTTTAACTAGGCTTGTTCATGTGCCCGGGCTGGTTGTTGTTTTGGAGGATTGGTCCACTTTTCTTTTTTTTTTGCGCATCTATTAAATACTAAATGTTTTTTTTTCTCTTGACAAGATTTTTTTATTCTGTAGAGGCCCTTTTTACATGGGGAAATTAAAAGAGAATTTTTATTAGAGAAGTAACATTTTTTAAATAAAATAAATATACTGTTGTGAAGGATTTTAATTACCTTTATTTTTTTAGTTAAGCTATTAATTTTAAACTTGATTAATTTTATAGAGTTAACATTTTGCTTCAAGAATAGACAAAGTTTCATTTTATTTGCCTATCCTCTGATTTTATGGGAAACGAAAGAGCGCGCGCACCTCTTAAATTTAGAGCCTTTACCCCTTTAAACTTTTGTAACTTTTTACAAACTTGAGCTTATTTAATCATTTTTTGTGTTTTTGTAGACTTAATGTTTAAGTTTATTTTTGCAAAGTTTTAATTTTTTAGCTTCATTATTTAAAATGTCGTAATTTTTCAAACCTGTGGGGTGCAGGTTTATAGGGGTAAAGGTTGCCTATTTTTTAATTTTCTCACTTTTTAATTAATTTAAAATTTTTTTTAAATTTTATTTTATAGCTGAAATTCTCTTCTATCAATTTTCTATTCAGACTTTAATATTCTCTTGCTCCATTTTTTTATTTTTCGCATTTAAAAATGTTATAGTAGGACTTGATGGACGTTAGATGGCTTTTCATTCATTTTTTTAACCCTTTTCTCTCCAATCGGAGGAGAAAGGTCCTTCCCGGATTTGGGGCAATCATTTGACCGAAGACGTATAAAAAATAAATTTTGCAAAAATTAGAAATAGAAAGAAAATGAGAGGAAAAAATCGCAAAATTTGGCGAATGCTTTAACAGCCCCAAAAAGGATATAGAAAAGTCTTTTTTTGCCCCAGCTAAATATTTTAAATTGTATTAGAGAGTTCTATTTATTATTTATTGTGTTTAATTGAAAAGAATAATTTATTCTTTTATTTATTTACTTTAGTTATTGTCGCTTTCCTTTACCGCCTTGCATTGCTTTCGAGACCCATAACTTTTGAACTCAGAGGTTTAAAAATCTTGTTTTTATGTCATTTTATAGAGGAGAGTATGAGCTATAAAATTTCCTGAAATTAAATTATTTAATCACTTTTCAAGAAAGTTGTGAATTTTTAAAGTAATTAGGTCAGCGTTCACAGGTTTAAAGTCAACTTTTAAAGCATAACATAAGAGATACTTAATTAATTTTTTTATTTTATAGCTTACGCTTTGCCCTATTTAATAAACTTTTTTTGCCCTTGTACCTTTTCTTAATAAAAAGTTATAGTCTTTCAAGCAAGGTAATGCATTCGCTCATTTTACTTTGTCGGCATTTTAATCCCTTTAAATTAAATAATTTTTTTTTTTCACTTTTCATCGTCCTTTGATGCAAATGAACTTGTTAATCTTTATTTATAATCCTAGCAATATATTTCTTTATAATGTCCAGTTTTCCCTTTTGCCTAATTACTTGTTCCTTTTCCTCTACTTTGCGTTCCCTTCCCTCCACAACTTTCAAAAATATCCGCTTTTTTCTCTCTCTCTTTATTTCATCTTTTGCACTTTTTTTAGGGCTTTACATTAACCCAGAAATCTTTCCATTTCCATAATTTACTCACGGAATTTTTGCTTTCAAAAGAGCTGCTGTCCACACTGCTTCCTTCTTTCCACGGATTTTTATTCTTCAAAAAAAGTGCAAAAAAAATTTTTTTTCTTTTCAAATATGAGCCGAAATATTTTTTACGTAGAGCTAAAATAGGCTTCGGCCCTGTTCTTTTTTATTTCACCCCAATTTTTGCCCTCTCCGTTTGTAGGGGTTGGTGGTTGGCGCGCGAGCATTTTAATTGCTACACTACTTTAAAAGTGGGGGCTTTTTCTTCACTTATTTTGCTTCTTTTTTTCTTCCTTCTTTTCTTCCATTTTTCATCATCTTTTCTTCACTTATATTTGCATTGGTCACTTCAGCTTGTATCAAACACCCAACTCATCACCTACCGACCAAAAGATCAACTACACCCCCAACTCATTACTAACATTCTTCTTTACTCCCAAACATAGTTGTATCCCTTTTTGTGCATTTTGGACGTCGCAAATGATTAAAAACGCATTGAACACTCCCGTCCCTATGATGCTGAGAGATTTGCCGCCGTTTAGACCATTCCAGAAAAGACCCTCTTTCCTTTCCTTCTATCCAACCGATCCTCCAAAAACACACATTTTCATTTCTATTCATTCAACCAGCCAGAGGGCAACAGCGCGCGACCCCATTTAAACTAAATATACATTAACCAGCTATATATTATTTTGTCGGCCTGGATTTATTGGGCGGTCCTTATTTTCGAGAGCCGATTAATTTTTGGAAACCTAAATATATATATAAATATAAATAAAATAAATCCTTACATTTTATTTATTTGAAAAAGTGGACAAAACATTTTTATTTAAACCCCCTCTTTTTGGTTTACTTTAATTAAACTTTTATTTTAATTCTCTTTGTTATTATTTAATTAAATAAACTTTTTTTCCGGAACTTATTTTATTAGAACTAGCGCAGAATAATATTAATAAACTTTCCTGAAAAACATTTAAACAAAAATGAAAGAAAAAATAAACTTTTTCCGGAAAAGGTTTATTTTATTACAAAGTTTAATTTTCGTCAGTAATTTAAATAAAGTTTATTTTTTCCGGAAAACTCAGTTTATTTAATTTTTCAGGAAAACTAAATTTATTTAAACTTTCCGGAAAACTCAGTTTATTTAATTTTTCCGGAATTATTTTTATCATTTTTGTATTCATCTCTACCCCCATACTTTTATCCATTTTTCATTTATTATTTTTCCTTTTCTTTATCCTCTTAACCTTTTAAAATATCTTCACATCTTTGACAGTATCCAATTTAAATCTCTCCCTTTGCCCTATTTTCTCCTTATTTCAAGCGTTCCTTCGCGCGTTTCTAATCTCTTCGCGGATATATAAATACAGCCCATTCTTCGTCCTAATTTTCTCTTTTCGTTCCATTCATTCCTATCTGTCCTCATTTCTTTGCTACATTTTCTGCCCTAAATCCCATTATATACACACACATCTTTTCTTTCTTTCTTTTTATTCTTTCACATATCCCCCCCAAGAGAGAAAGAGAAAGAAAATTTTCTGATCGGAGAGCCATTCGCCTGGCAAATAGGAGAAAAGGGGGAAAAGAGGCAGGTCACTTACAACACCTTTAATTCTTCTTCGTCTTTATTTTCCTTGCAATTTTCCGCAAATATAGTTCTTCCCCTCTGGCGTTTTTTTTTTGAATTGCCAGGTCAATGGGATGATCATGGATGTTGTAAAGAAAGAAAAAAGAAGGAAAAAAGGGGGGTAGAATGGCCTATATATTTATTTGAATTCTCTGCTTGAGAACTCTGTCATCCAATAAAATTTAAAATTTGTGCTGTCCTGCATTCCTTGGACCTGCGCTGAACTGTCCTTTTCTTTTTTAAATTAATTCTTTTAATTTTTTTAGTATTCAAAAAAAAGTAGATGGATGCATCTACAGCAATAACATCATCCAATAATAATAATAAAAATAATTTATTTGCTAATATGGAACAAAAATTTGATTTGGCTACGTTGTTGAGAAATGTTGCGGCAGCAGCTGCCGCCTCTTCTTCTTCGAATTCTAATAATAGTAATGGAACAATACCGATTGTATCAACTACTCTATCCGGATCGACTTCTACCTCCCCAAATTCGGTAATTAATTTCAGTCCTTTTTATTGCGCATCTATTTTATTGGCACTGAACTGTGCTCTCTTGGCACTGAACTGTCTCTTTGTATTTAAAAATAGAAAGCCTCACAAAGTTGAATTATGCATCAGGAAATAATCCAAATTTTAAGGTTGAAAGCTCTGCCCCAAGCAGTTCAACGGTCACTTCAGTGCAGAACAATGGAGCTCATTCAAACCCTTTTCTAGGGGTTGATTCTATTTCTTTAATTGCTGGATGTAGTAATACAACAACAACAAATGGAGGAGGAGGAAATAGTAGTAGTAGAAGTAGTACACCTTCTACTAATAATACTAGTAAACAACAAACTCCTCAAAGAGAACGTAAATCCTCACAAAGACGTTCTCCAATACCTGCTTTATCTTTGGCTCCTCCAGGGGTGCTTAGACGTCATCAATTACCTTTTACTCCTATTCAGGTGAAAATTCTGATTTCTATTCTGATTTTTCTGATTTTTATTCTGATTGTTCTGATTTTTATTCTGATTGTTCTGACTTTTATTCTGATTTTATTCTGATTTTTCTGAGTTTGTTCTGCTTTTTATTCTGATTGTTCTGATTTTTATTCTGATTGTTCTGACTTTTATTCTGATTTTATTCTGATTTTTATTCTGATTTTATTCTGATTTTTATTCTGATTTTTCTAAGTTTGTTCTGCTTTTTATTCTGATTGTTCTGATTTTTATTCTGATTTTAAAGAATATTTAAAATTCTGATTTTCTAATATCTTCAATTTTCAGCCTATTTATGCCCCTAGTGGACATGGACGTCAAATTCTGATATATGACTCACGTTCACATCCTGGGCGTAGAAGGGAATTTGCTTATAAAACACGTTTCACTAATCAGTCTGGATTAACTACAGTTTATTATCGTTGTATGGCTTGTCGGGCTCTTCGGCATCGGGTAAATTTAAAATCAGAATTTTATCAGAATTTCGATTATTTTAAAGCTTCAACGAACACTTTCAAAAGAACGCTTACCTGCCGTACCTTGCATAGCCGTAAAAAATGATTTATTAATGAATGACCCAGACTTTCCTGAAGCTTCTGACCATTTTTGTTCTCCTCTAACAATTGGTGAATCTAATCAACGATTAAAAAATACTTTTGAAAGAGGACATAAAAGGGCTAGAATGAAGATGGCTAATTCTGCTGTAGAAGAAACAATTAGAAAAGTTAGTAAATTAGCTATGGACGCTTCAACACGAGGAATAAAATCTGAGGTTAAAATGGAAGAAGAAGAAGGAAGTTTAATACCAACTACAAATACTAATTATCAACTATTAAATGATACTGTTGAAATAAATAAAAGAGAAAGTAGTGAATCCAATGATTCTGCTATTGTTGATGTTCTCAATAATGTTAAAGGTTTAATTTTATTTTAATTACAAATTGTAAATAAAAGTTTATTTTTTAATTACAAATTGTAAACAAAGTTTATTTTTTAATTACAAATTGTAAACAAAGTTTATTTTTTAATTACAAATTGTAAACAAAGTTTATTTTTTAATTACAAATTGTAAACAAAGTTTATTTTTTAATTACAAATTGTAAACAAAGTTTATTTTTTAATTACAAATTGTAAACAAAGTTTATTTTTTAATTACAAATTGTAAACAAAGTTTATTTTTTAATTACAAATTGTAAACAAAGTTTATTTTTTAATTACAAATTGTAAACAAAGTTTATTTTTTAATTACAAATTGTAAACAAAGTTTATTTTTTAATTACAAATTGTAAACAAAGTTTATTTTTTAATTACAAATTGTAAACAAAGTTTATTTTTTAATTACAAATTGTAAACAAAGTTTATTTTTTAATTACAAATTGTAAACAAAGTTTATTTTTTAATTACAAATTGTAAACAAAGTTTATTTTCTAAAATTAAACTTTAGAAGAAAACGATGACCCAACAATGCGTGAACAATTAATTTGTGAAATTAATATTCTAAAAAACAATAATCCAGAAATTAAATTAAATGAAGAAAAAAATGGAGGTCTAAACTGTGGAACAGTTAATACTAATGATATTTTAATTAATAATCAAAACTCTGTTCAACATAAAAAAGAAAGTCAACCAAAAAAACAACAACATTCTGTTGAAAATTTATTTAATAAAAATAATGAAGGTTTATTAATTACAAAATCTTCGTTAATTCAAAATAATATTAAAAATGGACCTTTCTATCCTTCTACAATTTCTTCATTTTCTCCTAATATTTCTACTCTTGGAATTAATGGAAATAATAATAATGGAATTGTTGAAAATAATGAATGTTGTAAGTAATTTAATTACAAATTGTAAAAAAGTTTATTTTTGAATTACAAATTGTAAAAAAGTTTATTTTTGAATTAAAAATTGTAAATAAAGTTTATTTTTCTTTATTTTAGTTAATTTTAATACACCAATTTTGTCCGCGGTGCTTTTATCAGCTGCTGCTGCAATGATTAGAAATAATCAAACAGTACAGAATCAAAATCTTCAACATCAACAACAATTAAATCAAAATTTTCAAGAAAATACAGCCTCTAATAATCATTCAATTTCAATGCCTTCAACACCTACTTGTGTTCAGAATAATAATTCTACAGTAAAAAGGAAAGGTGCAATTGTGAATGGAATACTTCAAAAGTGATAATTTAAATGTTAAGAAATTAAAAATTAATTAATTAAATTTTTAGGCTTTCAAACAAAGCTACAGCAGAAGCACATAATATCTCTCTTATACCTCAACAGCTTAAAATACCAATAGAAATAAATAAAGAAATTATTGAAGATTTAAACGGAAGTAATAAATTATCTTTCAAAAAAGAATTAAAGAAACGAGAAATTAAAACAAAAAGATCTTTTGTAAGTGTACAAACTCAAACAGAAATTAGTGGAGAAATTGAAATGAAAAGGTGCAATTGTGAATGGAATTTTAATACTCAATTTACCTAATGTCAATGAAGGGAAAACTTTAATGGAAAAGCATTAAAGGTTTTAAGAAAGTACAATTTGTAAAAAGTTTAATTATATAAAGTACAAATTATATTAACATTTACAACTTAAAAAAGTACAATTTGTACTAAGTTTGTTTTTGTAAAATTTACAATTTGTACTAAGTTTGTTTTTGTAAAATTTACAATTTGTACTAAGTTTGTTTTTGTAAAATTTACAATTTGTACTAAGTTTGTTTTTGTAAATTACAATTGGTTATAAGTTTTACTTCTATAATTACAAATTGTAAAATGCTTATTTAAGGCTAGTTAAGTAATAATTACAAAATATTTGCCTCTGTTTATTATCGTTGATTATTATTATATTTATTTAATCTTAAGATATTTTATTTAAAGCATAAATACCTACATAAATATTATATTTTATTTTTCTTAATCTATTTATTTATTTATTCACACTATATTTGGATATAATTAAGCATTTGTGATTCAAAAATTATTTTACAATCCTCTTGCCTATATTAAAAAATTAATTTCTTTAAACTATTCTTTTCAAAGTTTGTTTTTCTTGCCACAATTATTTAAATTTTATTTTCTAAACCTCTATTGATGGATTAAATATTTGCAATTAATATTATTATATTTTCATTCATGTATAAACACTTTAATTTTAATAATTCCTTTCAAATCTATTATTTTGAAATGTTGGCAATTAATCACTCTAAATAAAGTGCAATTATCTAAACTTTTAATTTAATTTGTAAAAGCATTCCTTTGTGCCTTTAAATGTTTTTAATTTATCCTTTACAACTTTAAAAAATACAAATTGTAAAAAAAGTTTATTTTTATAAAAGTACAAATTGTAAAAAAAGTTTATTTAAAACTGGATAATAATTACGATTGTATTTTTATTGTTATTTATAATATTAATAAAATAATTCAATGTCTTCTATGGCTGTTATTGCTTTCTTTATTTATTATTTTTTGCTTTTTAAATAATTTATATAATTTAAAACTTGTATTTAATTCTGAATAAAATTTTAGAAAATGTTTCTCACTGTTTTCGAGCAAAAGACAACTTAACAACGGATTTCGAATTACTGACAAACGCGTTAAATTCTAATTTCTACACATACTCAGGTGGCTCTTTTAAAATAAGTTTTTTGGCGTACTGTTGTCCATCCATTATTCGCGAAACGCGAAATAGTTTGTAAAATAAAGAGAATTAGAGATGCAAAGGAGGTTAGTATTACACATACTTGAAAACCAGAGTTTCAAGGTTTTTTGTTCTGTTTCTTACAGTTTGGGGTCTTACTTTCCATCCATATTACTATTTTCCTTGATCTGATCGATATCGGAGTTTATCAGGTCTGTTTTCTTAGGTTTTGACTTAATTGGCATTCTGTTTTTTCTAGAACTTTCTACGCCAACTATTCGCGAGCCATAATGAGAAAATAGTGTGTGAAAGAGAATTAGAGATTGGGAAACAATGGCTTCTTCTCTTGTAATTTGTTTGGAGCTCATGTTTGGTCTTGTTTCCACTTCTTGCTACTCCTTGCAGTCAATATTGGAAGCCATTTCGAGAAGGTTTAAAATATTTATTTTAATTTATTAAGAGATAATCTTAGACTTATTTTCAGGATCTTGATGAAGATTCTAACCTGACAAATCAATGCACAACGAACAGAAGCGGCACATTGGGAGAACTTTCTGGTTGCTATGGGATGAGGATATATAAATCGTTCTTTTTCTCTACTGATAGAATAAAAGGTTTCTTTTGATAGTCTTTTACCTTTATTATTTATTATATTTAGTGCCGTGACACTTTTGCCTTGATTTGGTGAACCCTCCGGATGTCGCATTTGTTGAACACCTCCTGGTGGAGTACGAGTTCTGTAGAACCTCCTGAATGAGAACCAGTTCTATTAACCTCCTGGTGGAGTACGAGTGCTGTAGAACCTCCTGAACGAGAACCAGTTCTATTAACCTCCTGGTGGAGTACGAGTGCTGTAGAACCTCCTGAACGAGAACCAGTTCTATTAACCTCCTGGTGGAGTACGAGTGCTGTAGAACCTCCTGAACGAGAACCAGTTCTATTAACCTCCTGGTGGAGTACGAGTGCTGTAGAACCTCCCGATCGAGTTCGGTATAGAACCAACATCTTTTGTGTTCACTGAATCAGTCTCTATCGGTTGCTAATTGTGTTCACTATACCAGGCTCTGCCAGTTTGTTCATGGAACCAGGCTTTTTCAGTTGCTAATTGTGTTCACTATACCAGGCTCTGCCAGTTTGTTCATGGAACCAGGCTTTTTCAGTTGCTAATTGAGTTCACTAAACCAGGCTCTGCCAGTTTCTAATTGGGTTTACAAGTGGTGGGTGTCGGAGCAGTGTGCATTGAATCAGGTTTGGCTGTTCAATGAATCCAGTCCTGGCGGGTCTGAGTTTGGAATCATGCCGTGTAGCGCGGTATTCACGAACTCAGGTGTGTGTCATGGCTGTGTTCGTTGAATAATGCCAGGGAACGCGCTCAGTTCTGAGTAAAACTTCATACCCACGTCGTTTTGCTCAGAGCTTGAGTCGTTCCTCTTGTTGGTCTTCTTGACGTTTGCTTCTCAATGGACTTTATTGATTTGTTGGCATAAGCATGTTCCAGGTTTTTTAAATACTAGTTAATTGATAAAAATTTCTTTATATTCTTAGAGATGGTTCACGGAATCATGCTTTGTTGTGGCTGTTCAATGAATCCAATCCTGTCGGGCCTGAGTTTGGAATCATGCTGTGCAGCGAGGTATTCACGAGCTCAGGTGAGTGGCAGTGGTTGTGTTGATTGAATCATGCCGTGAGGAACGCTCGGTTATTTTTGGACTATTGCATTTGTTGGAAAACATTCCAGGTTTTTTTAATTCTAACTACTTACATTAATAATAATTACTTTGAAATCATGCTCTATCAGACTTTGTCAAAGCTGTGTTCATCAATGGTCGGTGTCGTGAAGTTTTCATTGAATCAGGCTCTGTTGGATGTTCAATCTGAGGAAGAAGATGTTCACCTTCCATTGATGATTTTATTTATCAAACAAGTTGTTAATTTTTTTATTTTAATAAAACGTTTAAATATTCAGTAAAAATAGTTATAAATTAATAAGAAATAGGGTAACTTTGATTTTTAAGTACTTTATTTGTCAAAAGTTTTGTTAATTAATTTTCTTTTTTATTTAAAAAATAACAATAATTAGGTTTAAGGATCCAGAAATTTAACTTGTAGAAATATTAAGTATATTTCATTTTTTTAAAAATTAAAAAAATTAGATTCAAAGTGTTTTTCATCAAATATAGGTAATTAATTTAGAGTAGATTGAGGTGGAGAAAAAAGAGGATTTATTTATAAAAATGCTTGGAATAGTTCAACTTTTTTTTAATATTAATCTGTATTTCCAACAAATATTCTTCTATATAATTGGCACTGACAGGTTATCGGTACTCGAATCATTCCATCAACAAAATCCCCAATATCACCATCTATTCGAATACTAGCTGGTCGAAGCTCATAAATTGTTACGCATTTTGAAGAGTAACTGTAGGGAAAAAAGAATTACAATTTTAAATAAACTTGGAATTGTAAAATAATGCTTTTGTAATTACAACTTGTTTTTTAAATAAACTTGGAATTGTAAAACATTTTATTGTTGCTATTTTCGTTTTTCTAATTTTTTCTATTTTTATGTGTTTTCTTGTATTTAATTACTAAATATAGAAATATATAAAATGCTTAAATGTAAAGAATGATGCGCTTTTCAGGCTTTATTAACGCGCAATTCTTTTATTTTAATATTTTTCAATTACAATAAATTCCCCGAAGGGAATAAAGGACCCTTTTCTACCAAAGAACATTTCTCTAGATTTTTTAAATGTTTTGTTTAAATTAACTAACATTAAATCATCAATCCCGTGGCATTGATCGCCTCTAGAATTGGCACATTCAATGAATGTAGCAACAAATTGACGTTTTTCGTCTTGTTGGATCTCGACAGGATTATTATTTTTATCTAAGGAAAAAAAAATAACTTTCCGGAAATTATCTAAAATTAAAAATAACTTTCCGGAAATTATCTAAAATTAAAAATAACTTTCCGGAAATTATCTAAAATAAAAAAATATAACTTTCCGGAAATTATCTAAAATAAAAAAAATAATTTTCCGGAAATTATCTAAAATAAAATAATTTTCCGGAAATTATCTAAAATAAAAAATATAACTTTCCGGAAATCATCTAACAATAAAATAAAAAATAACTTTCCGGAAAACATTTTATTTTTCATTCAAAAAATAAGCACAAACCATGCCCATGTTTAGGCGCATAATCCCTTCTTATAATACTTTTACAAACATGTTCGTGTTCAGTTAAATGTTCAGAAACAATAGATGTTCGTTTCTTGTCTTCATTTTTGTAGGGATAATTTAATGAAGAAAAGACTTGATGTTGTTTGTTCCAAAGCTGCTGTTTTTGAGGATATTTTTCTAATATTTGGTCAAAATAATTTGGATTATTATGCAAAGGATGGCGAATAGGAAGGGTTGAGTACCTGGCGAGTACTTTAAAAAATTTTAAAAATTAATTTAATTAATTAAAATTAATTAATTAAACCAAAATAAGAAGAAACTTCTGGCAACAAACACCCAAAAAATAGAATTAAATTTAATAAAATAAAAGTAGAAGAGAATGATGAGAATAATGAAAACAAAAATGTTAAACGAGGGA
Source organism: Meloidogyne exigua (assembly GCA_018905775.1). Classification (NCBI taxonomy): domain Eukaryota; kingdom Metazoa; phylum Nematoda; class Chromadorea; order Rhabditida; family Meloidogynidae; genus Meloidogyne; species Meloidogyne exigua. The sequence goes on along the minus strand of JAGUQR010000001.1, from coordinate 3,695,653 downwards.
AATAAGAAGATAAATTCGGCTTCTGTTTTCTTAATTGAATTATTCTTCTTGAAGAAGCTGCAAACATTTGAGAAGAAGGAAAGAAATCTGAAGAAATTCCCCCCATTCTGCACTGAAGGAATAATAAATTAAATTCTGAAAGAAAAATAAAAACTTTACGGAAGAGAATAACTCTTTCCGGAAAATATAAAAATATTAGTTAAGGTAACAGAGAAGAAATAAATATCCAACTTTAAACAGAGAAATAAATAAACTTTCCGGAAACCTTAAAAACATTAATTTCTTCAGAAGAAGAAAATGATGCAAAACAACTTAAAAACATAAAAACAACTGTTTTTCCGGAAAATAAAACATGCTGAATTTAATCAAATTTTTAGTAAAACATGTTAATAAATAAATAAATAAAAATAATTTTGTAAAATTATAAACAAAGGTTAACAACACATAAAGTGTTTTATGAATTATGTAAGGGTACAACAAATGCCATTTATATTTTCTCCGACCACAATAAACATTTAAACACTAACCACGCCCACATTTATACACTAATCTAAATGGAAGAATTTATTGACATTAGAGTCTGGCAGTTCTAAATATTTTTTAGATAATAAAAATAAATTCCGGCACCTGTTATTTATTACCAAAATTAATAATTAATTTTAGCAAATAGAAAAAATGCTTACTTTTTTAATTTTACTGCTCAAGCATTACACGCCGCGTGAGCAAAAATATATGTTTAGAAATTTAAAAAAATATTTAAAAGTTAAATTAATTAAAATAAAAAATATATTAGTTATCTAAAAATAGAATATACCGGAAAAACTAAAAATTAATTTAAATTAAACTTTCCGGAAAACTTACAATAAAAATTAATTAAAATTAAACTTTCCGGAAAACTTACAATAAAAATTCATTTAAATTAAACTTTCCGGAAAACTTACAATAAAAATTCATTTAAATTAAACTTTCCGGAAAACTTACAATAAAATTAATTTAAATTAAACTTTCCGGAAAACTTACAATAAAATTAATTTAAATTAAACTTTTCGGAAAACATACAATAAAAATTAATTTAAATTAAACTTTTCGGAAAACATACAATAAAAATTAATTAAAATTAAACTTTCCGGAAAACATCAAACTTTCTCTTGTATTATACAAACATAAAAATAGTTTAAATAAACAAAAATATTATTTAAAACAAACAACACAACACCTGTTTAAATTACACCCCCATTTTGCAGTACTTAAAAACAATGTTTAATTATTCTGATAAATAATATAAACATTCATTTTTCTCCAATTTAGTTGTTTAAATTTTGTAAAAATATTAAATAAAATTTAAATGCCAAATAAAGTGTTAATTTAATTAAGAGAATAAACAGGTGAAAAAATATATGTTTTTATGCCTTTTTTTATGACAACATTTATTTATACGTATACACAAAACAAATTTAACCTTAAATTGTAAGGGAGACTTTGACCTGAATTTGTACTTTAAAAAGTTTTTTTTATTTCTATTAAAAAAAATTTTTTTTTAATTAAAAATTAAAGAATAATTTTTAAAAAATTATTTAAAATTAAAAAAAAAATTTTTTTTTTAATTTATTAATTTATTTTTAACCTTTTTTTAAAGTTTCTTTGTTTAATTAAATAATTTACATAATAAATTTAATTTTTTATTATTAGCACATCATTTTTTTCTTTTTAAAAACTCCCTAGGGTTTAAGGTAAAAATACGTGTATTTTTAAATACTTTATTTTATGAGTCAAAAATGGGTGCGAATGCGTTAATTATTTCTTTTTGTTTTTTGAATAATTAAATTCATTTAAAACATATTTAAATATAATTAACATAAATAATGTTTAAAAAATGCTTCTAAAAAGGAAGAAATGGTAGAAGTTATTAAACTTAATTATTTAAAGTTGTCAGACTTTAAAGTTATTTTTAATTTTAAACATTCAGGAAAATATAACTAGTAAAACACAATCCGGAAAAAATAAACTTTTGGTAAACACGAACTAGATTATAAGAAAAATAATAAAACTTGACTATGTTGAGAAAAACACGTTCTTTAAGTTTTAGAAAAACATTAATGAAGGATTAAAACATTTCCGGAAAATAAATAAACTTAAAAACATTAAAATTTTTCCGGAAAACAAAAATAAATAAACTTTAATTCTTTCCGGAAAATTAAATAAACATTAATTAAAACTTTTCCGGAAAACATAAAATTAAATAAACTTTAATTCTTTCCGGAAAATTAAATAAACATTAATTAAAACTTTCCGGAAAATAATAAACAATTAAGTTAAGTTATAAATATGACACAGTAAACATTTTTGAGCTAATTTAAATAATTTAAACTTTAAGAAGAAAATAGAAGGCTGGAAGGAACCGTACCCTCCACACTACAAATTAAAAAACTAACCTTTTAAACATTCAATTTTCCATTTCACCAACTTTTTCCAAACATTTTCTCAAAGTTTCGATTAAATCCAACGCATAACCAACAGACCAGGCTTGTGCAGGACAGGAATCTTCACATTTTTCTCCTTTAAAATTGGTTAATTCAGGCAAAGATGCCCATTCCCCATTTTTTAATTCATTTTCAAAACGAAATAATTTACTAATAACTTCATCTATTGTTAATTTAAATTCAGATTTTGAGCCATTTAGGTATAGTAAAGTAGCTATTTTTAATTTTGCACTTAAATAGGCACATCCAACCCAAAGCCATTCCTTTAAAAAAAATTAAAATTAATTTTAAAAAATAAATTCAAACCGGCCCTTGATGATAATTCCATCCTTTTGCAGTTATTTTATTATTTCCATCATTAGAATTATTATAATAACCATTAAATGCCCAATCAGTAGGGTCAAGTGTAGCTATACCCAATGGAGCATTTTTTGCTAAAATATTACCGGCAATAACTAAAGCATTCCAGGCAAGTTTTGGGTCAATTAAATCGGGGGACTAAAATTAAATTTAGATTTAATTAAAATTAATTTTCTTTACAATATCTAAAGCAATACAAAAATTTGGCCTTAATTGATAATCTGTATAAACAAGAGAACTGCCAACTGAATCTTTTATAATTCCTTTCCGGTTGACATAAGTGTCTGTACATGTTTCAGGAATGTAAAATAACTCAGAAAATGATTTTTGTATTTTTAGAGCCCAGTCAGAGAAGGAAATTGAAGTTCCAAGAGAAACTGAAAAAAAAATAAAACTTTCCGGAAAGAATACAGTAAAAAATAAACTTAGAAATTAAATAAAACTTTCCGGAAAGAATACATTAAAAAATTAAAAAAAAAACTTTCCGGAAAACATAACAAAAATAAACTTGGAAAAGTTTTCCGGAACAAATACAGTCAGAAATTAAAAACAACCTTTTAATAATTAAAAGAAACACATAACTAACCATTTTTAATTTCAGCATAAGGAAAAACCCCTTCTTTAGCATATTTATCAAAATTTTTAGCCACACAAAATGCCAATCCTTGTAGTTCAATAGCAGCCCCATCACGTGGAGTGGCTGGTTCACCTCTATTCCCTGCATTCAAAGAACTACCCATTTTGTCCATCCAAGTGCCACAATTCCAACGATTTCCACCAAACACAAGGCCGGTTTTAGGGCAAATAAAAGCACAAACATTGAACCCTTTAAATATTTAATTAAATTTAAATTAATTAAAGAACCTTCATCTTTCATAAATTCATCAATTAAATGTCCTGCATTTCTTTCACGAAAATTAATACCTTCAAAATGACGACAAAGTCCTTCATAAATTGTACAATACAAAGGCTCAGTCTTTTTAATTAAATTCAAGTTTATTTAAATTAAAGTTTATTTAAACCTTTAAATCCTCGCCTGTTGAATTGTCTGTTGGGTATAGACGCAGAACTAAACAATTCATAATTTTGGCTCCGTCTGGGACCTTAAATTAAATTTAAAAAATAAAAAATAATATGGACAGTCTATTATTTAGAAAAATAAAAAAAGGGTCAATTAATTCACAAGAAATTTTTAAAAAAATTTAAAGGTAAAAAGGATCAAAAAATTAAATTAATTAATTTAAAAATTAAATTAATTAAAACAAAATTTAAAAAAAAATAAAAAAGGGGAAGGGGACAGTGCCTATAAATTTAGAAAAATAAAAAAAAATATCAATTAATTCATAAAATTAAAAAAATTAAATTTTAAAGGTCATAAATATTTAATTAAATTATTTAATTAATTAATTTAATTTTTAAACTAACAATTTCAATGTAACGTATAATAGAAACTATCCAAAACCAAAAAGCATCCCGACAATTGTATCTAGCCGATTTCCCTTCTGCCAATAAATTAGGTATTAATCCATGCCTAAGAACACCTCCATAAGCCAAAATTAAATTTTTAGCTTCATTAAATCGCCCAGTTAAGAGCAAAATTCCAGGCAATGAAATAAATGTATCCCTTCCCCAATTACGCCAAATTCCTTCAGAAAAGTGGGGAAGACCTGCAGAGAATGAAGGCAAATAATTATTTTTTAATTCTTTATTTTCTTCTTCTATTAATGGTGGAAGTAATGAATTTGGAATAAAAGAAATAAATGCATTTGAAGAAATTAGAAGAAGTTGAACTATACGAATATTTAAAAGTGATGGAGATTGAGAACTTAATTAAATTAAATAAATTATAATTAATTAAATAAATTAAATAATTTAATTAAATAAATTAAATAATTAAATTAAATAATAAATTAATAAATTAATTTAATTGGTAATTTAATTAATTAAATAAATAATTCAATTATTTAATTAATTAAATAAATAAATTTAAATAAATTAATTAAATAACATTAAATAATTAATTTAATTAATTTCAGTAAAACGCTTGGCCCCATCCCAGAACACTTTAAAACATTGGGTGGGACTGATCCTGAGAGCTTTCGTAGTCGGGGGTGTTATCCACTCAACCATCCCACGCTATTCGAATTCTTTCCTTTTTCATTTATATTAACTGGTTGCAACTTAGCCGGGGCCTTACAATAATTCCAAAAATAAAATTAAAAATTCTTACAAAAATTTTTCCAAAAGCACATGTTCAATTTTTAAATAAAAATAAGTAAAAAGCATTTCAAAGTAACAAGGCCTTAAATGGTGGGGAAGAAAGTCTTCTTTAAATGGAGCAAATGCTTTTTCAAGGAGTAAGGCAAATTTAACCAATTGAGGGGAAAAGTGTTTAAGACGATTAATTGAATATTCTAAATTAATTTTAATTAATTGATTTAATTAAATTATTCTAATTAAATTAATTTTAATTAAATTTATTTATTTATTTAATTTAAAATAAACCTATAAGCCAATTTCCTTGTCTCAAATTTTCACAAAATGGATGACCCAAATCATTCTTTTCTTTAATATTTTTTAATATTTGATTTATTCCCATAAATCCGCAATATTTTAATTTCCCAAAATTAGGAATTTTATAAGCTCCATTAAATAAAGTAACCATTTCTTCTGATTCACAACGAAAAAGAAGAAAATTAAAATCATAAAAAGTTAAAGAATGAAGTAAATTGACAAGTTCTTTAATTAATAGAAAATAAAACTTTATTTAAAGAAAAATAACCTTCACCAAGTGTATCATTTTTAATTATGTTTTCTATAAATGAACATCCTTTTTTTGTATTTTCTGTTGGGTTAATTCTGTAGAGGTGACAATATATATTTTTATTAAATAAATTAAACTTTCCGAAAAGTTTACAAAAAAATAAAATCTGAAGGAAACTTTAGAAACTTAACAGAAAAAATTAAACTTTCCGGAAACATTACAAAATAAAAAAACAAACTTTAAAGCAATAACAGAGCCTGACGTAAACAGTTTAAAATTAATTAACTGCTTTCCTTTAATATTATTTATTTCAATAGCACAGGAAGCATCAATATTTAAGTCTTCAAAGCATTCAACAGTAAAATGGGTTAATCCAGTTAAAAAAGAAATATTCTACCAATTAATTTTTTAAAAATAAACTAAAACCTTTTCCTCCTTCTTCTCCCCTCTTTCAACAGTTTTTAATTCAAAAATTATTTTATCTAAATTTCCATCAATAATTAATTGTTTATTAATTAAAGGAGTCCAATTAAAAGTTGAAAAACAAGTATGTACAATTACCAGAACAGATGAATTATTTAATGAATTATGGCGAGTTATGACAGTTATGTCTTCATTAATTTGGTCAACAAATGTCTGGGAAATGAACCAAATAAAAATTAATTTTATAAAATTTAAACCTGTGTAAATCCATCGTTCCAAAGGTTATAATGTAAATCTTTAATTTAATTAAATAAATTAAATCAAAAATAAATTAAAAGAACAAACCATTGAGTATTTTCCGGGCCTTAAACATTCCTTCAGAAAAATAATTCTTTGACCATTTTTGGTATAATCTCTTCTCGTTAACCACATCTACATATTGAGGAAAGAATTCGTCATATCCACGTATTGTTCCCAAAGCACAGGTGGAAGAAGAACACATCGCAGCGGTTGGGAGAAAGTCATAAACTGTTCTTTTCTTTAAACAAAAAATTAGTTTAAAAAATTATTTATTAAATTTAAACTTGAATAGGTGAAGGATTGTCATGTGTTTGATCATAAAATAATGCGTGAGCAACACCCCAAGGTGCAGGGCGTACAGAGTTCGGGTGGAAAGCACCAACGGGATCGTCTCCGTAACGATAAACAAATCTTCCTTAAAATTAAAAAATAAATTAATTTAATTAATTTAAACGAAAGAAAACCTTGTTCATTTGAATTTGATGCATTTTGGGCTTCTAAATATTTTTTAAAAATAAATAAAAGAAAAAAGTTCGGTTCTGCAGACTAATCCATAGGTCTACGAGCGTCAGCCTTTATAACTCTGGAACTCATAGATAATTTCGGCATTTTTGGTATCATTAAATAGAGCAGAAAATGAACTACAAAATATCAAAAAATGAGAATTTTTGAGAACTTAGAAAAAATGTTATGATCAAAAAATAAAAGTTTATGCTTACTTTTGAAGGTTTTTTGACCATAACAATTTTTCTAAAGGCTCAAAAATTCTCATTTTTTGGTATTTTGTAGTTCATTTTCTGCTCTATTAAATGATACCAAAAACGGCTAAAATTATTTATCAGTTCCCAGAGCATAAAGCTAAAGGTTAGAGACTCAAAGGGTAGTGGAACTTCCCCCCAAAATTAAATTTAAAATTAAAATAAAAAAAACCTCTAATTAACGAAGTTATGCCCAACCGATTAACAAAAATATTATCCATCTGTTCATTCCCAGTAAACAATTCTGCTACAACGTACAAATCTTTGCGTACATTTCTCGCCACTTTTAAGAGATGCTTTAAATAAATAATTTAATTAAATAAATAGAAAAAAACCTCAGCAACATGTATAGGAGTAGAATGACAGTTATCAATACGTAGCCCATTAAAAAGCTGTGCACACTGTTTAGTATAATTGCCCATATAGTCCCATAGGAACGGACAATCTTGAGGCCCATTTCCATATTTTAATTTTACACAATCTCCCCAACATATTAATTCTCTACGTAAATATGTTTGTGAAGGAAATTCGGCAAAATTGTTTAAAGGATTTGAACAGTCCATTACCCAACCATTGAAGGCCATTAGAAAAGGAGAAAGTTTAGGGTTGTAGGTTAGGTGTTCGTCTTCTTGCCAGGATTGAGAGGGAAAAGAGATTGGTTGAAGAAAATAACTTTAAACAATTACATTTATTTATTTAATTTAATTAATTATTTAATTAATTTAAATTTAATAAATTAATTAAATAATTAATTAAATTAAAATAATTAAATAAGTTAATTTATTTATTTAAATTAATTTAATTAAAAAATAGAATAAATTAAATAATTAATTAAATATTAATTAGATAATTAATTTAATTAAATAAATTAATTTAATTCAATTAATTAATTAAATTAATTTCTATATTAAAAGAAAACTAACGGAGTAATCAACGGACTCTCATCAGTAACTAAACCCTTTTTTGGACCATGTGGAGCTACTCTTTCAAACCAAATGTGTCCCATTATTGCATCAACTGCCACAGAAAGATGTCCATAAATCCTATCTTTAGCTTGTTCATTTAAATAAATTAAATGTTCATTAAAGATGGGAATGCACTCGTCTAAACTGTTAATTAAAAAAGAAAATAAATTTCAAGTAAAATAGAATTAAAAAAAGAAAACCTTTTATTAAATGCCCAATCCAAAGCATTAGAAATATTAACAGAACAGTTTAAACGTCTAAATCCCTCGTCTTGAATTATTACAACATCAGACAGTTTTGCATCACTTTTAGCTTCATTTTTGTGAACTAAATTAATTTTAATTAAATTAAATTAATTAAAAAAACCTTCAATTTCCTTTACAAATTTATTCAAAATTAATTCCCTATTAATTTGAAAAAATTCTTCCAATTTTAATTTTGGAAAAATTTCATTCTTTAATGCACTGCATATTGAAGATAAATGTTGGTCAGAATTAATAAGTGAAGGAATTCCTTTTAGTTCCCACTCTCCTTTGGAAATTTCTCTGCTAAATTGTTGCAATGCTCTGTCTAGAATATACGCTGGGCGGAGGTGTGGAGTATTGAAAATATTATAGGCACATTCTGGATGCTTCTAAAAATATAATAAAAAATAAAAGAGCTAAAAGAAAGCTAAAAATAAAGTCAAAAAAATTTTAAAAAAATTTAAAAATTTCCTAAAATTAAAAAAGAGTAAATGGACATAATGGTCAAACTATAATTATTCTAATTAATTTAAAGTAACCAATAAAAAATCCCAATTAAAGCAAGGGAAGAGAGGGGATTAAAAATATTTTTAAAAAAATTCGACTGTTTGACCTTAATGTCCTTCTGACCATTTTGTCATAAATAAAGGGAATAATTTAAAAATAAATAAACCTCAAGCCAAGAGGCATTTTTAGCCGCATGATTCCAAACTACATCTTGAATTGTTAATATATGCCAATCATTCTCTATTTTACGTAATAGAGCTTCTAAGGAAGCAAAGTCAGCTTCAAAGAGTGGATTTAATTTGTCATGCTCTGCGATTGAATAACTGAAGAAAAAAGGAACTTACAACCACAACAGACTGTTAAAAATCAACTCAAAATTTAAGGGTACACTAGAGTCTCGTTTATTAACTAAAAACGGAATTTAAAGTAAAGACCTTTAGAAAGCACAAAAACTTGAACAGTGAGACTCTAATGTCCCTTAAATTTTAAGTCAATAAACCACTTAACTATTTAATTAAATAAACCTGCTATTAGAAATTCCCAACTGTTGAATAGGTGTTAGATGAATAAAATTAAAACTACAATGTTTAGCAACTTCTAATCGACCTTCCCATTCACTTAAAGAACCAAGCAATTTAGAAAGAAAAGTAATTACACAAAGGCCATTCACAGAAATCAATTTTTCGTCTTTTCCAACCCTCCATTGGGGCAAAATTGTAAAATAACCAGAGCCAAGAGGGGGAAGAGTGGAAGAAGAATAATCAAAAAATTCGTATCTAAATGAATTTATAATTTTTTAAAATTATTTATTTATTTAATTTAATGAAAATTAGTCCTTTATTTTCCCCCCCTTCTTTTGCTTTTTTCCTTAACAAATTCAATTTTAATTTAATTAAATAAAAAAATTCCCTTTCAATGCAACATAAAATTAGGTGTTTATTAACACTCTATACCCCTGAAAGAACGCCTTTTTGGTAGTTTTGGTTTCCTTTTTTCTTCCCCCTTTTTTTACTTAATTTTTAAGCGAAAGTAAAGGAAAATTTTAATTAAATTTAAATTAATTTAAAAAAAAAAACTTGTAAGCACCAGACTCGTTGCAATCAAATATTAAAAAATTATTATTTGAATCCAGACATTTAATTACATCTTTTGAAGAAAATAATTCATCAAAATTAGCGTCTATTATCGCTAAACGTACAGCCTTTCCAATAAGTGATTCCCCTAGTTTGAAGTGTATTTTCCAGCCTAAGAAATTGCAGAACAGTTTAATTAAACCCTATTAAATTTTAACGGTCAAAAAGGGGTAGATTGTGTTGTCCGCAAATTTTTGAATAATTAAAAATCAGGGAAGGAAAATTTTTTATTTTTTAACCAAAAAAAGCCCGCAAAAATTAAAGAAATATTTTAAAAAATTAAATAAAAAAGCGCAAACCTTTTTCTAATCGAATAACCTTTGATTCAAGAAATTCCCCTTTATTTAACTCAATAATTAGAATTGAAGTATCCAAGGCCATAATTTAAAATAGAAAGAAAAGAAGGCTAAAAATGAAGTTAAAAAATTAAAAAAATTCGTTAAATAATTTAAAAAATATTAAAAGAAAATTAATTTAAAAAAACAAGTGAATTTATAGTAAAGAAAAACCTTTATTTTAATTACTTTAATATTATAAAATTTTTTTAGTTGTCAAAAAATATTATCATCACAACACTTTTTTTTCTGAAAAATAAATTAAAGATAAACAAATCTAAAAATCAAAAAGAGAATTGAAGCAATTCCAATGCCAATAAACAATTTAAAAATGGCAGTTCGGCGATTTAATTGACGTGCATCTTCTCGGTATTTTTTACTTAAATGGGAGAGGTCAGAAGCTCTAGATTCAAGAACTAAAAAAATAAAATGTTAATAAAACGTTTTAAAAAATAAAAAACAAACTGTTTAATGCCTCTCCTCGATGAATAACATCCTCAATATTTGAGACCATAATTCTCGTTACATCTTGAAGTTCATTATTAACAGCAGCGAATGCATTACGCCCTTTATCCATGTGCTTCCTTTTTGCAGTTTGAATGTAAGTGTCTAAATAAATAATTTTTTGGAATTAAAAAAAGAAAGAAGGTCCATGTTAAGGGGGGTGTGGGTTCGACCACGTCTGAGGAACAATAATTTTTAATAAACTCGGGACCATAGAATAACTATAGGAGGTAAATAAACTTCTTAAAACACACAGATTTCAAATGCAGGCAATTTTTGATCCTATAGAGGCCTTCCTAGGCCTGGGATTTACATTAAGTCAACGCCCGGGACCCAGAAGGTCAATTAATTAAACCTAAACACAAATCCCAACCCAAGGATTCTAAATAATCCCAAAATCTTTAATAAAAAGAAAACCAAATTCCAAGAAATGATATGGTCTATTTGTCCCTGCAACTTGAGTGCCAAACTGATTAAGAAATTCAACAGCAACGTCTTCTAGATAAGCAAAAGCAGTTTTTCTAGGAAAGTTTTGTTCACAAAAGGACAAGGCACAGATGGGGCCTTTGACAATATAACTAAAAATAAAAGGTAGAAATACTCAAAAGAAAATCACTTACTGAAAGAAATATTGTTCACTAGCAATTGATTGAACCTGTGGAGTGTTTGGACTACTCAACTTTCGAAAAATCTTCTTTGCTTGACTCATATATTTAACCATATTGTGATCTGGCTAAAAACAAGATAGAATAAAATAGAAAATGTTAAAAATACATCGTCCGCTCCTTCAATTGAAGTTGCCAAAATTAGCCCATCATTTACGCGCGCAATAAGAGTAAGCAATATGTTGTCCATTTTATTTTAGAATTATGAATTAAATGCAAATCTAAATATAAATAAATAAAGAAAAAATAATAAAACGTGTAAAAAATTTAAAAATAAAAGTTGTCTGCTAAAAAATGAAAAGAAAAAGTTAACGTGTCTCACGGCGGGCCAAATGGGAAATCCTCTGGCAAAATGTATTTATTTTTATAAAGTACGCCAAAAGGCCACTATTCAAATTTACACATTATTTCGCTTTTCTTTCACTCTTTTCCAATGCAATTGAGTCCGGAAAAAATTTAAAATGCATGTAAAATAAAGCTTTTTATTAAAAATAATTAAATAACAAACATAAATAATTTAATTAACAATTTTCTGAATTGTTCCTCGGTCGTTGAGAGCATTGAAAAGAGCCTGGTGTTGCGCCAATTTCTCAGCCGTTTTATTTTTATCACCTGTGTTGCAGTATTGTACTGCCTAAATTTTGACTTCTAATGATGAATCAAAGACTTACTAATTTATTGTATAATGAATGTAGATGCTCCAATCCCTGTTCAGAGATCCATGACCACCAGCCATTTGTTTCAGCAAATTCAGGAGCATGAGCACACAGCATATGTAACTTTGGTGTTGGCTTAAAAATTTTAAATTGACCACCAGCTAATTGTCCCCTCAAATTAAGCATTTCAAATCTATTTCTAAGTGCCTTATTATTAAGATTAAAAGGATTAAAATAATAATTAAACTTGAATATCATTATAAAGGTCGCTTGTTGTTCTTTTTAATTTTTCAACTCCGTCTTTACTAAGAAATGAAGCCTCTGCAAGACCATATATTTCTTTCATTGTATCAAGTAGCCGACAAAGAATAGCAGATGATTCAGTTAAAGGAAGTGTTTTTTTTATTTTATCTTTGTACGGACCAGTAATAAGTCGGCACAACGCAGCACCTTAAATTGATAATAAGTATTAAAAATATAAAAACCTGTAAATGTTCGTTTTCTGGGATCCATCTTTGCATGAGCTTCGCTCAAAATATCCTGTATCGATCTTCCAGAGTGTTGAAGATAATCCATTATTCTTCAAGTATTCGCTGCGAGATTCCCTGAATTATATGAAAACTTGGAGGTATAATTTGTGATGGAGGAATAGAGGAAATTGGAGGGCCAAAGATGGAATTCTGGTCACGTTCAGCATCAGACCATAAACTATTCAAAGTCCTTGGTTCACCACAAATTGTCCCAAGATTTTCTTTTCGTATCAAACATTTAGAACAAGGATAGTTTGAACTTGCTCCACGATGACCAAACAATGCACTAATAAACTTCAGATCAGAACATACATACCTAAACGAAAAAATAATAAAATATAAAATATTCCAAAAATAACCAGTTAATTTCGATTGTCGTTTCTACTCCTGCATTATCAAAATTTACGCTCTGCAAGACTTCTAATTGACTGATAATAGGCTGAAGTTTTGATTCCAGGTTTATTCTATTATCGTCTCCATCATAAATTGCCAATAATGTAATATTAAAAGGTGAATTTGGCTTATTAACATTTCCAATGACAAGTCCAATCTTTGTCGATTTTGAGGGCCATTCACGTCCACCTTTGTCTCCCATTAAGGTCACAACAATTTTTCTGTTAAATTGTTCATGCATTTTTAATTGACCTAAAAAACATGAAATATTGTATGAAAATAAATACCAGATTTAGCCAGGGTGCTTAATCTTTTTGATAATACTTCAGCTATGTTCATACAAACATATGCCTCATTATTCCATTTCCATGATGCAACCATCTTCCATTCTTTTTTTAATTCTTTTACTTTATTTGTTGCTGCTAGTTTGTCAAGGCCGATTGCCCTGAAGCATTGTTTTAATTTTTCTCGTTGCTTTGTTGTTATACCAGAAGCTAAAGTAGCGGCAAGGTCGTTTTCAGGAGAAATTCGCCATTGTGTTGGTGATAAATTTTTCTCTACCATTTTTATAAGATTGCTACCTGCCAACCCTTCCGGAGTAGCTTAAATTAAAAATAAAAAATTTTTTTAAGGTTCATACTTGGTCGACTCATCCTTATCTCTTCTGAAATTTTTTTTGCTACTTGATTTGTTCTCCTATTAGTTAAATTTTCTAGTGGTTTTAATGTTTGTTTTTTTTTCTTCAACTCTTTGTTCTCTTTGGCAAGTGTTTTAATTATTTCTTTTAGTTTAAATATGTCAGTGCCTGAATCAGAAGTGTTATAATTATTGATAAATTTAAAATTATACATTGATCTAGTTTAAATTCAAAGAATGTTTGTGTAGATTGTTCAGCAGTAGAAATTGAAATTGTTTGAGTTCCCTTTTTCCTTCCTATTACAACAGTTTGTGTAGCCGCTGATTTGGTCTCCTCCTCAGTTTGTGTTGACACGTCTTTAAATCTTGGTTCAGAAATTGTATGCGATGATCCTTTGGATTTCTCTACTAATATTTGTAAATGTAATAGAAAAAGAAAAACCTTGAATTATTTGACTATGTTTCAAACACTTGTTCTTTCCTTCCCTTGCTTTTTCAGCCTTCTGCACATTCATTTCCTTCTTTTTGGCTTTTGCTTCTTGTCCTTCTTTTCCAATCTTTGAATAAAATCTTCTATTTTTGGTATTTCTAGGCATTTTTATTTTTGCTAAAACTGTTTAAAATTCAGGATGCTTAATATTGTATAAAAAATGCTTAAATTTGCTTAATTTTTTGCCTAAAATATTCTTAAGACTATAATCTATGAAATTGAGAAACAGAATTAAAATCTGTTAACGCAAACTCGAGATATGAGTTTTCAAAGTCGATTACCCTCATTTTGTAAAGAAATAGTGTATAAATTAAGAGAGCGGGAAAGAGAAAAAGGGTAAAAAATGAAAGAGAATGATGAACAAATTTTTGCTTTTAGCGAGACGGTTAAATTTCCCATTTGGCCCGCCGTGGTGTCTGATAAAATAGAGAAAATTACATTTTGAACATTTCAAAATATCTACAAATGTAAAAAGTGTCAAAACATCTAAAAAGTTTAATTGACTTTTAACACTCTTTTTACTTTTCTTTTTTTCTTTACCTGTCTCTCCTGAATTTTCCTACAAAATGTTAAATAAAAAATGGTCATAGTAAAATATGTAGGTATTTAACAAGTATTTTAAAATACTTTTTTAAAGCTAAAAAAATTATTTTTTAAACAAAATTTTAGTTTTAATCAACAAATGGAATTTCACACAAAATATTTACTTTTTTACAACTCATTTTTCTGATCTTTTTCTTTCTCGCTTGTCGTTATTTTTGCTTTTTCTGCCAAGTCAGCAGCCCATTTTGAGAGTACTTCACTCTGAGAAGCTTTTGTAATGTATGGCTCTATTGCAGGGAATGCTTTTGTTAATGATTTTTGCACATTTTCTGATGTTTCTGGTGGAAGATTTTTGAAGGGGGTGAGAACCTTTTCTGAGAGCCACTGGCCAAAGGATGAATTAACCTGCAAAGGAAGGACATTTTGCCAACTTATATTTAGTCAACTGACATTTTGC
This sequence comes from Meloidogyne exigua, assembly GCA_018905775.1. NCBI lineage: Eukaryota > Metazoa > Nematoda > Chromadorea > Rhabditida > Meloidogynidae > Meloidogyne > Meloidogyne exigua. The sequence continues at coordinate 3,680,509 of JAGUQR010000001.1, read as the reverse complement.
CAAATAAGCTAAATTAAAACAAAATTTTCAACTAACATCATTAATGTATTCCTTCGCTTCTGGCTTCAATTCCTCATTAAACATAACCCAACGGGTCACAATAATCTTCCAAGCATCCTCCAAAAGAGAAGCTAATGTTGGGGTATTTCGACGTAATGCTTTCCAAACATGTTCAAATGTTTTATATTTGGCTAAAGCATCCCATACAGCAGCTAATTTGTCCAATTCAGAGGTTAATATAGTAATTATTTTTTCACGCCAACCACTGGGTAAATAATCTAAGAGAATATTTTAAAAAATAAAAGTGGTCAAAACCCTAGTGTTAATAAATGTCCAAACTGAGCTTTAAGGAAAACTAATTTCAGGCGATTTTGGTATCATTAAATAGAGCAGAAAGTAAACTACAAAATACCACAAAATCAGAATTTTTGAGAACTTAGAAAAATTGTTATGGTCAAAAAACCTTCAAAAATAAGTATAAACTTTTATTTTTTGACCATAACAATTTTTCTAAGTTCTCAAAAATTCTCATTTTTTGGTATCTTGTAGTTCATTTTCTGCTCTATTTAATGATAACAAAAACACCTTAAATTATCTATCGGTTCCGGATCATAGACTGAAACAAAAATTGCCCCCTCCGCCCCCAATAAACTAAACCTATTAAAAAATATCTTTAAAAACCTTGAAACTTCAAAGGCAGCCAACTTAACAACTTAGCAGGAGACGCAAAGTTTTGAATAAATTGACCAACTTTTTCTGTGTCAATTGTTTCCATTAATTGTTTAATTCCGGCAAAGCTATCCTGGTCTAAATCATCGTCATCAACACCATTACCTTAAAAAAAGAATTTTAAAAGTTCATTTAATTTTAAAAGTAAAAAACCAGGCTTAGATTTTTGCATTTCTTTTAAAGCTGATTGAACTCCAGAAAGCAAACTACCAAACATTTGTTGAAAATCAGGCTGTTGAGTGGCTGCATTACTAATTAAATTGGTAAATAAAAAGATGGGAATAAATACACACAGAATTGGTGCAGTAAACATTTTTTTCCAACTTTAGAATTTTAAAAAATAAGTAAAAGGTCATTTTTGAGTGAGGGACTTAAACGGCCATCGAACCTTCACCCATTTCTGGGGCCTAAACCACTAAGCTATGACGAACACTTAACTATGAGCTCTTTCTTCCTTCTATCTAATGATGCTTTGATCAGGGTTGGATCGAAATTTGAAAAAGTTCGAAATCGAAATTCCATCGAAATCGAAATTTTCAAATTTCGCGAAATCGAAATTATCGAAAGAAAAAACCTCGAAATTTCGACTTTCGAAATCGAAATTTCGATCCAACCCTGGCTTTGATCCTTAAAAAGCCTTAAAAATAAATAAATTAAAGGAAAATACGGATTAAACATCCGCCCCTTATTCTGCGTCAAAAAGCATTGAAAAATTTTTTCTTATCAAAATGAGAAGAATTTATTCCTCCCATTCAACAAAACTGGCCAAGAAAAAATAATTTAATTTTGAAAGCCTTGCGCAGACAGTCACACACAAATCAATCATTACACGTGTCATAACAAACAAATTTTTTAATAAGCAAAGTGCATTTCTTTAAATTAAAAAAAAATTTTCAATTTTGAAAAGTTAAACTTACCAAAGTTGTTTAATTGTTGCAACTAATTATCAACCAAAAATAGAAAAATCAAGTAAAATACATACAAAACAGTCTCTTTGCACAAAAAGTATTTAATGGTCTAGTGGGTTAGGTCGCCGATAGCAAGCTAGGAGAGCCTAAGGTTCGATACCGGCTGAATGCCTAGGGTTTTTTTCTGTATTGGCTAGCAGAGTTTTTTAAAGGAAATTTTATGAAAAAAGCATCAATTTTATTTTTAAAAATATTTCCCCAAAAATATAAAAAACAAGACTTGTAAAAAATAAAATAAACCAAAAAATAAGAACGTACTCCACTTCCTTCTTTTCTACAAATTAAAAACTTTAAAAATAATTAAAAAAAAAGGAAACCTTTAAAATACCTTCATTTTTTTCCATTAATTAGAAGACTTGGGTAAGCATAGAATTCTTCACACAAATCAATTTTGTGCCGTAGAATGGACATTATGACAAAGTCTTCGTTGAAAATTGCTACACAAAAATTAAAGGAAATTAAATTAAAAGAACAGAAAAAATACGAAAATTGCAATTTATAAGGTTCTGGTAAAAGACTAGATCATTATGATTACACACAATAAAGTAGGTAGAATTATTCTAAAAAATTAAATTTTAAAACAATTATTTAATTTCTTTAATTTTTAAAAAATAATCAAAAAGACTTATAAAAATAAATAAACCTGTATAAATTCAACCAATTCCCTTTTTGTTGGCTTTTCTTCAACAACCCTACCACCAGCCATTTCAACCAAATTAGACAAAATACTTTTACAAGGTTGTGTTCCTTTTCCAATGTGAAAGGTAATATCCTTAGAAAATTAAAATAATAAAATGAACAAAATAAAATTAAAAAACCCTAAATATTTTCCTTTGTCTCGCTCGAAGAACAGAAACTTTTAGGCTTAAAAAATAATTTTATTTTGCTTAAAATTATTTAATTCACCTAAAACAGAATTTTCTTTCATTTTCGCGATCCTTCACAAAGAAAGGCAGAGGGTCTTAAATAAAATTAAATTAAAACAAATTAAAACTTTCTTTTTCTACCAATAAATTCAAGGCTTTTAAAACTTGTTTCAACCTAAAAAATGTCTATATAAGCTAAATAAAATTTAAAAGAAAAAAAATACCCAAGATGGAGAGACTACATTCTTCCCCAAGGCTATACAGGTGACTAAATTTACACTAAAATTTAAAAAATATTTAAAAAAGACTGGGAAGAAACCTTTTTTTAAGGCTTGTAGTTACAAAATGGGTACATTCATTAACACTTTCAGCAATTTTTCCGTTCAAAAAGCGCACTTTTTTAGACAAATTTTCAATCTGCTCATCAGCTATTCCATCGAACAGAACTACGATCTAAAGTTTAAAAAGAAAAGTTATTCATTTTCTTGGGGCTATGTATTATAAATAGTCGAAGAAAGAATACAGTCCCTTCCAGCCTACTAAGTAGTGTGAAAGGAACAGTTCCTTCCAGCCTACTAGGTAGAGCGAAAGGAACATAATCTGACCGGACTAATTTTCGTAAGTTAGGGTCACAAATTCTAGTTTTAAATTTACCGGCATAATAAAAATGTTTAATAAAATTAACGTTTATTGGAGCATTGATACTGTTAGAAATAATTGTAGCAGCTTTGCTAATCTGAGTTTCACTAGGTGCATTATCCAGTATTCTAAATTTTAAATTAAAGAAAAAAAATTAAAAAATAATAAACCTGAAAACCTTCTCAGGAAAAATACTAGTATCACCCAACACTGTTCTCTTCATTAAATACGCACCTTTTGTAATTTCATCAGTAATTAAAATTGGTTGAGTCCAAGGAACTAAAAAAAAAGTTTTTTTATTTAAAAATTACTTACACATTAATTTACAACAAAAATCTGACATTTTGGCCAAGTAGTGGGATGAAATTGTAACACAAGTAAGCAGAGTTTCTGCCTCGGGAAAGTAACGCTGAGCATCTGGAGGGGAAAGAACACTAATATTCCCAAAGTAGAGTTCAAAAAGCCATTTATAATTAACAATTTGAGTATTGAAGGAGTTTGATTTTTCAATTATTTGGTCAGATAAGGAACTTTAAAAAATACATATTAAATAAAAATTAAAAAATAATAATAAAATAAAGGGGAATAATGATACAAAAGCAATGATAATCAGGGCTGTAATCCACTTAACCATCCTTACACCGGTCGGATTTTTCTTTTTCTTTATTTATTAAAGGAAACAATTTAAAAATTATCCCAAGCCCTTAAAGCTAACATTTATAAAAAATTAAAACCTTTTATTAATAACCAGAAAATCAGTTTTTGAACAAAATGGTAAACAAAAAGCACCAACAGAACGTATCATAAATTTAATAGCATTGGACTCGCTTTGGTCAAAACCGATAAATGAGATTATCTGAATTAAATTTAAAAAAATAAAATAAAAAGAGAAAAAACTTTGGAAGAAATTTGCGGATTTGGTTGAAGTAAACTCCAAAATCTTTAAGAAAAAATTTTACTTTACAAATATTAAAATAATTTATTAAAATAAAAACCCTGGAAGATGACAAGCTTTTGAGGGTGGTTCAACTTTTCTTTTTCCAAGTGTATCGTTTAACCAGTGCAGAGTTACAACTCTTTTAATTTTACGTGGAAAGCGATCAATGTATTCCTAAACGAAAATATATTTTTTAATAAGAAAAAAACAAACCGTAGATAATGCTTTTTGAATGAGCTGTTCATTATCAAGCCTTTTAAAGGAAAAGAAAATTTTTGTTAGAATTTTTAAAAATGCAAAATGTCCGCAAATAGTTGCGGACATTTTTTGGACATAATTAAAAATATTCTTTTTACTTTTTTAATAAATAAACTAACCAACTAGAACAAACAACATGCGTAACACGCTTAACAAAAATAGAAAAAACTCTCTTCAAAAGAATTAAAAAGAAAAACCTCAGGAATGCCACGAGGATTATTTGATTCAACATCACCTTTAAAAATACAAAATAAACAAAAGAATAAAAATTAAAAAAAACCTCCATAAAACCGAATAACACTTGGCAACAAAGAACTAAAAGAAAAAATTTTTTTAATTAAAAATTTAAAAAAAACCTGTCAACAAGTTGAGGACTGCAATCATCAATTAATAAAAAGACACAGCCAGTTAAACAAATATCCGGACTTAATGGACTTATAGGAGTAAATACAACTTGTTGTTGATGCTGTTGTTGTGCTATAAAAATAATTTTAATTAAATAAAATTAAACGAAAAAAATTTTAAAAATAACAAATTATTTTTATTTTAAAACAAATAAAAATAAATTTATTAAACAAAAAAAACACAAAATTAAATAAAAGAGGGAAAAAGAAGTAAAAAACCCCCCATTTTTTAAATATATTATTCACAACCTTGAGGTGTCTGTTGAACTTGAGATTGTTGTATTCCTTGCTGTTGTTGACTTAAAAGTATTCCTTGCTGTTGCAACATCATTTGTTGCTGATGTTGAATTTGTGGGGGTATTTGTTGTTGTTGTCTTTGTTGATTAGTAAAAATTAAATTTGAATTACTATTATTTAATGGAATAAGATTTGAAGAATATTCAGGGGATGAGAAGCCTGAGGGTTTAAATATTAATTTAAAAGAAAAGAAAAGTATTTAAATAAAACCTTGCCCAACAATCATTTGCGAAGGAGGTCGGATTAGTTTATCTTGTGAAGAATTTAAATGTGATTGGAGTGGTATATTCTCTGTTGGAGATCGTAAAGTCGTCCTTTTTGGTTGCTGGCGTGTTGCTGTGTTATCCATAACAGAATAGCCTGTATATGGAGAATAGACATTTGCAAGTTGGGGAGATTGTCCATAATGAGGAGGAGGAGGTTTATTAAATTGTTGTTGCTGTGGTTGTTGATAGGTTAAATATTCAGGAGATATTGTTGTTGCTGAATTTGGTTGTCTAATTAAATAAAAAATTAAGAAAAATAGGCATAAAAAAAATTTTGTTCAACAAGACTAATCGAACAAAACAAAAGAAAAGTTAACCATAGAGAGGCTTCGAACCCAAGCCATTCCGCCTACGAGTCTGAAGCCTAACTGACTAAGCTACAAGGAGCCATTGCTAATACACTTTATTTTCCTTTTATTAGTGGAGGATAGCCTTTTCCTTACTATTAATTGGAACTCTGTTAACTCCTTACATCCTAGCTATTCTAATAAATATTATAAAATTCTCAGGATTAATCCCATCTAATTTAATATTAATAAAAAAACCTTTGTAAGTGTGAAGACGTCAAATGTTGTTGAAGTTGAGGAGTAGAAAAATGTGGCGAAAAGTGTGAAGAAGGAAGTTGTGGTTGCTGTTGGGGAAGGGATGGGGGTAAAATTCCTCCACTATTATCAACGATTCCTCCTCCCATAGAAAAATTACTACAACTATTATTTTGCTGTTGTTGAAGCATTTGATGATGTGAAACTTGTTGTTGTTGTTTGATTAAAGGGTGTTTTTGCTGAAACATTTGTTGTTGTTGGTTTGGTACAGGTAAGTGTTGATAAGGTGGAGGTTGTTGCTATAAATTGAACAAAAGTTAGCCCGAAGAAAATGGTAAAATTAAACATCCAAAAGGATAGATTAATTTAAATAAAATTGCCGACATATATTGGGGACTTTTTTAAGCGTACAATTAAAACGGAAAAACAATGCTAATTTAAATGCTTTTATTAACCTGATTACATTGTTGCGGCTGTTGTGGTTGTTGTACCCAATGTGAATGTCCTCCCATTAAATTATAATTTGTTTGATGCTGAATCATCTGTGGATTAATACCATATTGTCCTGTTTGATGCATTGCAGAGAGAGGAATCGAATTCTGAGATTGTTGAGGATGCATTATTTGTTGCATTGGAGCTGGAAGATTAAAAAAGAGTTTAATTCTTCCATTATTTTAATTTTCACTAGTGTCTTAATGCATTCCCTTACTTAAGAAAGGTATCCTTTACCTCAACTCGTCGAGACAAATCAAGCTCTATTTTTGTTTTTACAAAATATGAAAAATAAAAAAACGTGAGAGAAAGCCCAACATTGTCAAAATAAATTGTTTAAAATCTCTTACGTTGTGCCGGAAAGTATTGCTGTAAATGGCTTTGTTGTTGTCCTACAGGGTGTTGTTGTAGTGACATACTTCTTTGCTGCAATTGTTGAACAACAGCAGGACTTTGCGGAGGTTGAGAATGACATTGCTGGTAAGGATAAAGAGGAGTTGACGGTGGATGATAAAACATCCCTTTTGGAGTTGCTGAATCGAGTGAAACACTTTTTTCTTTTAAAAAGAACTGTTAAGAGAAACGAGTACGAAAAAAGAAACCTCTAAATTCATTGCTGGTTGTCGAGTCCATTGAAATAGATTCCATGGAAATCCGTTGCTGCGAGGACTTGTAAAGAATAAATTAAAAGACTGAAAGTTGTGGTACTTTTCATTTAATTAACAAGTCCGAAAATTCTTTCTTTTTGTGTTAAATATGTTACTTAACGGACAGTAAAATGTCAGGATCAATAAGGAAAAGTACCCAAATTTAACCTATTATATATTTACAGAGCTAGCAGCCAGTTGTTCTTGCTTTATTGGCATATCCTGTTTAGGAGGAACTTCTTGTTTATCCAACATAATGTTCCTAAATTTGTTTGGATCCAACGGTTCCAAAGGGCTTAAAACACCACTAGTAAATTCTGCGTTGGTTGAAGTTGAAGGTTCGGAACTCTGAAAATGAAAATAACAAAATATTTAAACAGAAAAAGAAACCGTTTTTTCTGCAGCATCCATAGGTTCTGACATTTCTTAAAAAAACAGATTAATCAAGCAAAAAAATCAGCAAAATATAAACGTCAATTACGCAGAGATTTTGACAACTATTTAGTTTAAACTTTATCAAAAATAAATAAAAGATGACTCGGTAAAATAGATCAAAATGGTCACAAATAAATAAAATTTAAATCAACAAATTTAAAACGTAACAACCAACAAAAAAATTTTTTTTTAATTCTTCAAATTCCCTTTTTAAGTGGTGGCCATTTTCTTCTTGATTTCTGGCAACATCTAATAAAGGGATAAATTCAATTATATTTAACGTTGATTTAAAGAAACCTTCTCAAATTCGAACAACTGAGCTTGTGAAAGACTGATACCTTTCTTGGTCGGAGCCCATTTTCCATCCTTCTGGTAGTACTCACGAATGTTGCAATTAAGATTCCCTCGGAAAGAAGAGATGGACACAAAACGCTTAGGACCAATAGGTAATAGCTTAAGAAATACACTGACTAAGTAAAATGTGAAAAAGCAAACCTCATTCCCTTCAATGTCAACTTCATAATTAGAATCCTTCTGCGAGACCGTCTCAGCTTTAGGAACAGCTTTAGCTTCCTTAGCTTTACCCTTTTTAGTAACCGGAGCAGGTTCATCGTCGGAAGAGTCAGATGAAGACATTTTAGTCACTTTAGCTTCATTTGCCTTCTTCTTTTTAGCAACCGGAACAGGTTCTTCATATGAAGAGTCAGACAATTTTGCCACTTTAGCTCCCTTTGCCTTCCTTTTTTTAGAAACCGGAACAGGTTCGTCAATTGAAGAGTCAGATGAAGACATTTTTATCTAAAAGATTATTTATAAAATTCTAAAAAAATAATTTTTAGAAAAGGAAAAAAAGTAATGAAAAAATCACAAAAAAGTTCGCTCTACTTCTCTAAAACGAAATAGTACACTTTAGACATTTCGCCAAAGAATTAAATTAAAAGTAATTTTTAAAAGCGCAATTTATTAAGTTTTTCTTAGAAAGATTCTTTGTCAAAATTTCTTTGTTTTTAATTGATTTAATTTTATTTTTAGTTACAAATGTCGGTACTTCAAAAATTACCTAAAGTTATTTCAGTCGACTATTATTTTGATATTGTCTCTGTCCCTGCATGGATTTTGTTTGAGGTTTTTAATTAATTATTCTGTTGTTTTTTAATTTGATTTCTTCAGAGATTTTCGAGTTTACAATCAAAAAGTAATAATGAAATTAATTTTAATTTTCGTCCAGTACATGCTGCGACGTTGCTTACGTCTGTTGGTATTTCTTTAATTTTTTAATTAAATAAAGTTTATTTAAAAAAAAGGAAGTCAAGTGCCCTACACAACTCCAAATTTGAAGAAAAATTATTTTGAAGAACAGCGATTGTTTGCTCGACTACATGGGCTAAATATTGGAACAGATCCTGTATGAGTTTATTTTATTTTTTAAGGAAAGGATATGCAGGTTTTTTAGCTACAATTATTCTCTGACCAAAAAGTCCGCAAGTCTTGTCCGCATGAAATAATATATTTTTTCCTAAATATTATTTTAAGTAGAATATAGATAGAAATTAAAAGACTTTTTTGGGACATAAATAACCAGTTTTTGGTACGGAAATTTTAGCTTGAAATATTTTTAATTTAATAAAAAAAACTTGCGGACAGTGAACAAAATATTTTAATTAAAATCTTTACGGACAAAACTTGCGAACTATTTTTCTTTATAACAATAAAACCCCTCTTTAATTCTCTTTATTTTTCTTACCTTAATTTTACAGCCAACTATTGATAGTCTTTTGGAAGGAATTTCAAGCTCTTTTCTCCCCCAGTGTGCATTGAACATGATTTCTGCAACTATTGGCTTTGAAGAATTTAAAAAAATTTGTAGACAATTTTGGCAGAGGATTTGGCTTCAAAACAAGCCTCTAAATAGTGAAAATGATTTAAAAGAGGTTTATTTAATTAATTAGAATTTTTATTTATTTTAAGGTTTTTAATGCTTCTAAAATTGGTTTAAATTTGGAATTGAATGAAAATTATTTTTTAAATGATGAATGGTGTGCAAAGCTCAATGATAATCACAATGAAGCTATAAATTCAAAGGTTTCTTTTTTTAATTTAAGTAGGCCCTGGTAATCAATTTTTGGGAACAATGACCCCAAAAATTCGTTAGCGACCGGACGGTTCAACTTTAACAATTCTGCGTTTGGTACTTGTGAAGAACGGGGGGTAGTTTCTGCAGACTTTTTTTGCGGACAAAGTTTACCACAATCACAAGTTCTACGTTGATGAAGAAGCTTAAGGTCTACTAACCATTGCTGAAACTCTTCTTCTGATAACCTAATTTTGTCGTATAATTGTAAGAAAGTAAAATTTTTAAGACTTTGAATTATTTTATTGAATAAGTTATTAATAAAAATTTAAATGGCTATAAACATATTTATTAATGCTTATATACCTTTATTTGGAAAAGATCAAATATTAATAAACTTTGTCCGCAAAAAAAAAGTCCGCAGAAACTACCCCCCGTTCTTCACAAGTACCCTGCGTTTATTTAAATTAAAGTTTATTTATTTAAAGTGCTTCGGCATCCCTTGGACAGTCCTTCACTTTGAGAACAACACAAATATTGCAACACAGAAAAAAGTTTTCTTTGGCATCGACTGTTGGCCTTTGATTTGTCTTCATCTTAAAATACCCCAAAAAATGTTTAGGGACGTTTTGTTGCTTTAAATTGATTTTTTTTAATTCTTATATTTAGCTATATATTTTTAAAAACAAAATTTAGAAGAAAAAAAATATATTTAAAATTATATAATTAAAAATCAACCCCTTTATTCATTACAAAAAAACAATAAATTAGAGAGAGGGTGTCTATTATAATTTTTAAGATTAAATTTAATTTTAAATTTTTTTTATTAAATCAAATCCCACTCTTCTAATTATAAATTTTAAAAATATTTTTAACTTTATTTTTTAAGAGTGATCTATTTTCCCTTTGATATTTTTAAATAAAGAATTATTTTTAAAAAATTTTTTCTCTCTTGTTAAACAGTTTGCTTTTATTCAATCATAACCTTTTATAATAAATAAAAAATATATAAATGTATTTTTATGATTCAAAAATATATATAAAATATTTCCTTCAAATAACCTTGAATAATCATTTATAAAATAAATAAAAAGGTCATTTATGTGTACATAAATAAAATAATTTTTTAATAAAAAATATATTTATTAAATAAGGCCTTTAAAATTAATTAAATTCTTTATTTTTTTAAATTTAATTAAATTTATTTTACTATATTCTGTCCATTTCTTTCTGAAATTGGGCTAACACAACACACTGAATTTTTTTGTTTTTTGGGAAATTTGTCTCTTTACAAACTAATGAATATTAAAATTATTTTGTTATTAACAACAAAAATTATTTTGTCTGTCTATTGTTCTGCATTATTACAGTATACCTTTAAACTATCTTTTTTACTATAAACTTTTTGTTAAAAAATGGACCAATAGTTTTATTAAAAAGCTAAAATTAAATTTATTTTAAATAAATATTCAGTCAAGAAAATAAAACTAATGACCGTATGATATTCATGAACTGTGTAAGCCAATGCGGAATTTCTCCAGAACTATTAGTCGAAAATACCCCTACTTTTAGAGTAAGTTTTTTAATTTTTTAAAATTAAATTTTAAAAATTTTTGAAATTTTTTTTGACTAACAATAAGGTTATTTAATATTAATATATTTGAAAAAAAAATATTTTAATAAAACCGGTCCTACAGGGTATTGTATTTTTATAATTGTTTGTACTTAAATAATCCTTCGCTTTAAGTCTTTTGGAGGTACGCCAATAAACATTGATTTAACTCCTTTTGTCGTGTTGATTATTAGTCAAGTGAACGATTGTGATATTCAAAATATTTGTACAGGTGTGATCATTGGTAAGAAACATGTACTTACGGCGGCACATTGCATTCAGTATTCTATTAAAATTGATAATGAATGCTTCATAGGGCCAGAAGAGGGCGAAATGGTGTAAGTTAATTTTTTGAATAATTAAGGGAATATTGTAAAGGATGAAAAGTTAATATTTTCAAACGTCTTTTTAACTTTTTTAATTTCAAAATTAAATTTATTTTTTTAGAAATTTATTTGTGTTTTTTTTTTTTAATTTAAAACTTTTTTTATAGGCATTTATTAAATTATAAATTTTAAACAAAACAAATAGTACTAGAAGCGTATCCTTTAAACTATTTTCATATGTTTAGAACGTTAAAATTAGAATTCCGAAATTGGTCCAATTTTATTAAAATATAAAGCGGCTAACCCCATCCCAGGAAACTGGAAAACATTGGGTGGGGCTGATCCTGAGAGCTCTCGTAGTCGGGGCTGTTACCCACTCAACCATCCCACCGCCATTCGAAGGCTTTCTTTTTTTCATTTATTAGCTGGCTGCGATTTAGCCGGCCTTACAAAATCATTGTTGACAATGAGTATTTTATTAAGTAAACAACCTAAAAAATACTTTAATTACAAAAAGAAGAAAAATCAAAATTATTTAAAAGAAAACAATTTATCCCGTCCATTCTTTTGTATTTTTTCATTTTCAGTGATTTTCATCCTAAACAAGTTAAAATATTTGCCGGTATTTCAAACATAGCTGAGGCAAATGAAAAGAATGAATATAGGGTTAAAAAAATATCAAGAGTAGCACGCTTTAGGAGTTACATTTTGGACAACAACAAAAACTTTTCAGATATTGCTTTAATTGAAGTAAGTCTTTTTTTTATTTTTTAATAAAAATTTTTTTTTCTCAAGTTATGTATGCTAAATTAAATTCAATTTTTAGCTTAGACAAGAAATAAAAATGAGTATCAAGTCAAGGGCAATTTGCATACCGAACAATTTTACAGAGACTTTTGGGGATAGCGTTTTTTTTTCCGGATTTGGGAAATCCTTAAGTAAGTTTTTTTTTTTTTAATATTCTTTTAATAAGAGCTTTATTTTTTACAATTAAATTTTATAAATTAATTAAAAGAAGAATTAAACATTTTATTAAAAACAAAAACAAAAAAATTAAAGAAGACAAGGATTACAAATTTTTACACTGTTTAAAATAATAAATGATTTTAATTTTAAAAAGATTCTGGTGATGATCGTCCTCCATTGGTAGGAGATAAAGTTCATTTTAGTGGCCAACTACATAGTGTCCAACTTTCATTTTCATCTCCCGATTTATGCAAATCGTAAAATAAAAATAATTGAAAAAAACACTTTTTTATTAAGTTATGGTCATAGCGGTTACGAAAATGATGACGTCATTTGTGCTGGGAGGAAAGGAGCAGGAATTCTTTCCGGGGACAGTGGTGGACCCCTCTTCTACGTTACTTCTTCCCGAACCTTTTTAATTGGCATTTCAAGTTTATCCAGTACACGTGTTGACAAAGAATTAACTCAAGCATCAATACAAAAAAACATTTTTCCTGGTAGAGTATTTTTTTTACTTATTTTAAAATTTGTGTTTGGTTATTTTCCTTTCTGCGCCCAAAAGTCCGCAAATTTTGTCCGCAATTAATAATAATTTTCTCGGATTTTTTAATATACTTAATTATTATGACAATATTAAAAATTTTTTTATATATAAAAAAAATTTTTTTGCGCAGAAAAAAAAAGTTTGCGGACTGGCTCTCGCATAAGGAAAAATTTCCTTATTAATTTTTAAATAAGTTTAGACTCTTTTATTCGTGTATCCAAATTTTGTGATTGGATTGCCTCAGTTTCAAACACAACAGTTGAATGTTTACCTTTGGACAAAAAAATTCCGGATATTTGTCATGAAAGAGCTTTGAATATTTTAAAGGAAAAGAGAAATAAAAAACAAAAAAGCTCCAACTACTTATAACGTGAACAAGTAAAAAAAATTAAGATTTAAAAGAGGGGGTTTTGTTTAAAATTAATTAATCATTTATTTAAAAAAATTTTTTTTTTTTGACTTTTCTAAAATAATGAACGTCAAAAAATATTAAATTTAATTATAATAATTAAAAAATTTTTTTCTAAAAATTTTAAAAAATAATATAATATTGCAGAAAACAAAAAATACAAGAAGATGAAGAAAAAAATTTGTTGCAGCGCTTTTTGGGCATTTTTGGTTAAAGCAAAAAATATTTACATGTTTTTAAAATAATTTTTAAGAGGCAATTTTGTGACAATTTTTATTTTATTTTTTGATAGAAAAAAAAATATTCTTTTTGACGGTTTTAAAAATATTTATAAAAAAAAATTTTTTTTTTTTTTTGGGACAGAATATTTAATAAAAAAATTAATATATAATTTAATCAGTTAAAATATGTAAAATAATTAAAATTAACTTTTTTATTCATTATAGTATGTAAAAATACAGAATAAATATTTAAATTTTAATATATGAATTCTTTAGAGATTCTATGTTGAATCTCCCAAGGTTTTATTAAAACTCTCTTTTAAATTTAAATAAAATAAAATTAAATTTAAAAAAAATTTAAAATAAAAATAAAGATTTTTTAAAAGAAAAAGTATACACTTCCCCAATCATTTAATTAATTTCACAATTAATTTTAAAGGCAATGCCGATGTTTTTTTCTCAGAGACTTTTATTTATGAAATAGTATAAAAAGCATTTGTAAAAGGGCAAAATATATTACATATTTAGGACTTTAATTTTTTTTTAATTTTTATTTTTAAAAGCTAAAAAGGGAAATTATTTTTATTTTTTTTTTAATGTCTATATTTTCCTTTATTTTTAAAAGTCAATTAAGTTAAATAAATTAAATATTGTTTTATTTTATTTTAAATTAATTTTTAATAATTAATTTAATGTTTTTTAAAAAAATATTTTTATTTTTAAAAATTCATTTTTGGAAAAAATTATTCAATCTACTCAACCAATATTTAATGGTTTTTGCAGTGAAAACCCTAAGAATTTAAAATATTTAAATAAATTACCTATTATTAATGGAATTATTAAAAATGTTTTGTTGCTTTAAATTGATTTTTTTTAATTCTTATATTTAGCTATATATTTTTAAAAACAAAATTTAGAAGAAAAAAAATATATTTAATATTATAAAGAAAAATAATCTGTGCATATTTTTTACCCATCAATTCCCCCTCCTCCACAACTACTACTTCCTTCACGTCTACGATTTTTAAAAACGGCGACTGGATGGCCTGCTCTATTATTTGAGTCTATCATTGGTTGTACTATACGACGCCGAGCATTAATAAACCTAAAAATTAAAAGAGGGTAGAAGAAAAGGGGAAAAGGTCGTTTCGGTGCGAATTTGACCATAACAATGAAAATACCCAACCAAAAATTATGAAATTTTTACAACGACTAGATAACCCTAAAAATGACAAACCTACAAAATTTTATTAATTTCCAAGCTAATTGGCCCATCTTATGCGCCCGCACCGAAACGTCCTCTTCCCATTGTAAATATTTTCTCAATAAAAAAGTTGCACAAAAAATGGTTGGATTACCCAATAAATTGTTTTCTTTTCAAAAAATATTTTTTTATTATCCTTTCTCGAGATAATAAAAAAAATGTTTTTTAAGAGGTAATTTTTATTTATTTTTAAAAAAGAAAAGAATTCTTTTTTCCTTTCTCTCTTCACTCTTGCATAATAAATAAATAAAATAAATAAATAATTATTATGCAAAATAATATTTTCTTTTTTCCAAAAAAAACATCCATCAAAAACCTTCTAAAAATAAAAAGAAAAATCCTCTAAAGACCTTATCCCTTGGGTATTTAAACAACAGAAAAAATGAGAATAAAAATAACAAACCAATTATTAACTTGAAGTATTGTCAATCCTGTCTCTGCTGCCAATTGGCGTTTTTGCTCTTCTGCAGGGTAGGGGTGCTGAAATTTTTTTAATTTTTAAAGGAAAATGTTAAGTACAAAATGTCACAAATACAAAACGACAAAAATGACAAAATGTCACAAATACAGAATGTCAAATGACAAAACGTCAAAAAGACAGAAAGTCAAAAAGACAAAACACTAAAAAAGGAACCGTAATATTGTTGAAAAGCCATGCCCGAAACTTGCTTATAGCCTCTTTACTAAAAACTTTAGGAACTCTTCTCCTTCCACCACCACCTCCACCCTCACTCTGTCCTCCATCATCATAATCATCAAAGTCCCCTCCACTTTCTTCATTCTTAAGACTTGTTCTTCGTTGCATTAAATTATTAAAATTTTGTTTTTTTGAAACTTTATTAATTTCTGCATATTCTTCACTGTCCGCAGACTCTTCTTCTTCATAATCAACACATCCATTAAGAGAAATTCCGTCTTCACCTATAAAAAATAAACAACAAAACAACTAAAAAAAAGAATTTTTTAAACCCTTTTTTTAATTAAATTAAATTAAAATTAAAATAAATAAAAGAAAAATAATTTAAAAAATAAATTAAAGAAGAGAAGGCAAAAATGCATTAAAACACAGACAAAAAAAGACATCAAACAAATGGACAGACAAACAATAAATAAAAAAAGCAAAATATCCGGTTAAACAGAACATTAAAGAACGAGATCCGGACATTCTAATTAACCGGATTTTTTGTTTTTTAAAGCAAACAAGTGTTCACCGTAACATTGAGAAAAAGCCAATGCTTCAATTTATTTGTGGCATTTTTTGGAAAACAGCCACGTTTTTTACTTGTGCTAGTAAAATAGCTGCTTTGGGTGAATGCTGTGTTGGATGAAGACGAAGAAGATGAACAACAACTTCCACGGGGTATAAAGAATGAAGTAGAGTGGCCAAGCAGTTCATCTTCCATATTTGGGAAGAGGGGTATTTTTGCTTCTTTTTCTTCTTTGTACTCGTCCTCTTCTTCGTTTTCTTCTTCTTCTTCGTTTTCTTCTTCCTCTTCTTCTACCCCTTGTTCCTCATCACCTACCTCATGTTCCTCATCCTCTACCCCATGTTCCTCATCCTCTACCACACCCTCTCCAACATAATTTTCTTCAACCCAACCACAATAATTGTCTTCCTCCACATTAAAAAACCCTCCCCAATAATTCTGAGACAAATCCAACTGTTGCCGTTCAAATCCAAACATTTGGCATTCTGTCTCTTTATGAAAATTTGGATTAAAATTTTTTGTTTGGCCTTCTAATTTAATAAATCTTCCATTTTTAGTGTTTTTCTTCTTTTTAAATTTCTTCTCATCCTTCAAATCTTCATTTATTTTTTTAACCTTCCTTTTGCGTCCCTTACTTCCCTCCTCATTTTTATTTAAATTATTAAAATTATTATTCATTTTATTTGAAGCAATTAGATCCAATTCTGAAACAAAAAAGAAGCAAAATAATTAAATACAATCAAAAAAGATGCGATTAAAAGCTTTAAAGCAACATTAAAAGCAAAGAAGCAGAAAATAAAAATTCTTTATAAACAGGCGGAATAAGCTGTAAGCAATGAAAATAGGGGGGAATAAATTAAAGCATTTTTAGGAATATATTTAACTATTTAATAAATTGGTTATTGTTCATTTAAGCAGAAAATAAAGGTTTTTAAGAGAGAAAAAAATAATTATTAATTTTTATTTTATAAAAGAAATGTGTCACTTTATGGTTTTGACAGAATAAAAAATTATTTTTTTTATTAAAAAATTAATTTAAAAAATATTTTTTCTTCAAAATATTTTTTTTAATTAATTAAAAATAAACTTCCCCTTTTACATACTTTTAAAAATTAAAAAAAATCCAAAAATTTTCTTTTCATTTTTTACGATGATATTTACGAGGGGAAGAATAAAATATTTATTTTTTAAGGCCAATAACTTTACCCTTTTTAACTAAAATATAATGCGCTTAAATGGCTTTACTTGAATTGAACAGACGTTAGTAAATTAAAGAAGAGAGAAAATAATAAAACTTGGAAAAGAAAGAAACATAAAACTTGGAAGAGTAAAAAATAAAATGAGAAAAATAAACTTGAAAAATATATAGGAAAATAAACTTGAAGAATATAGAGAAAAATAAACTTGAACTTAAAACTTGAAAACATATTCTCAAACTTGAATCAGAGAAATGAAGAGAAAATAAAACCTGTAAGAGAACTACATCCCCAAGTTGTAAAAGTTTTAAAGTTTTTAAACTATAACAATTGAAAAAATAAATATTAAGCAAAATAGAGTAATAAATCATTAATGGCGCGAGTAGGAAAAATAATAAAAAAAAATATTTGTCTGTTAAATAATAAAAATATTTTTTCCTTTAAATTTAGGTGTTATTGACCTTAAAAATACAAAAAAATTTAAGAAAAAGTTTAGTCAATTTACGTCTTTATTATGACCATTTTGCCTTAGTGACATTTTGTCCTAGCCTTAAATTAAAATTTTCCTACCTCCATTTTCGTCCAAATTGTTGTTTAATTGTTGCTTTTGTCCTTCAACAATTCCTTCTTTAATATTTTCTACATCTTTTAACCCATTTTTTGAGCCTTCTAAGCAAATACTTCCCTTTACATCCTCATTTTGAGCAATAGTAGTTGTGTCAGGGCTCTGATTTGTTGTACTAACTTTTTCGCAGGAATTTGAAATTTTATTTACAACTTTTGGAGGGTATGAAGAAGCTGAGGATGATGACATTTTTGGTCGTTTAGCACTGGAAATAATTTAATTAAACAAAAACAAAAATTAATTAATTAACCTTCTAGGACTGTCCTCACAAATATCCTGGTGAATATCCCCACCACCATTTAATAAAATTCCTTCGTTATTATTGTTTATCATTCCTGTATTAATATAATGTTGTTGTTGTTGAGAATAAAATAATTGTTGGGGGGAAGAGTAAAACTGTTGTAACTGTTGTTGTTGTTGTTGTAGGTTAAATATATTATTATTATTAGTTGCTGCTATATTAATATCATTAAACCCTCCAAATTGGAGTTGCTGTTGTTTAGAGAATGAACAAGGCAATTGCTAAATATTATTAAAATAATTAGTGGAAAAATAAGGATTGGGATGAACACGTAATCAACTGGATTCAAACTATTATAACTCAGGAACGGATAGGTACTTTTAAATGCTTTTGGTACCATTTAATAGAGCAGAAAATTAGCTACGAAATACCAGAAAATCGGAATTTTTGAGGACTTAGAAAAATAGTTATGGTCAAAAAACTAAGAAAATTCGATTTTTTTTGAAGCTTTTTTGGCCGTAACTTTTTTCTGTTTCTAAAAATTCTGATTTTCTGGTATTTTGTAGTTAATTTTCTGTTCTATTAAATGGTACCAAAAACACCTAATAGTATCTATCCGTTCCAGAGTTATAATGGATAAAACTCAGTTAGTTACTCTCACTCAGTTTATTCCGGTCCGATTAAATAATTTTAAAAAATAAAAAAATAATTATTTCCATTAATTTTTTCCGGCAAAATGAAGCGGATCGACTCCCTTTTATGTTAATCATAAATAAACAAATAATTGATTTAGCCCAAAATCATTCAACGAAAAAATTAAAATAATGCTCATTTTTTATGAAAATAGGCATTAAAAAATACTGTAGTTAAAAGAGAGAAAAAGAAAAAATAAACTTAATAAAATAAAAGCTCAAATTTTTGCCAATAACTTTAGAACTAACAAACAAAAAATTCTAAAATTTTGAGGGATGGTACCTGAAACTATAACAGATATCTATACAAAATTTCAACTCTCTAAGTTATCCCAACACTTGGCAATTTAATTTAAAGTGAAGCAATGTTTTTCTATTTTTGCTATAAATGCTTTACAGAAAAATAAAACTTGAAAAGTTGGAAAAAATTAAATTAAACTTTCCTTACCATTTGTTGATGATGTTCAATATTATTTGGTAAATATCCCTGTTGTTCTATATTTGTAGAAAAGTTTGTAGGTGTTTGGTGGTCAATTGAGGATGAAGTACCTGGAGATTGGTTTGAACCTCCACCTCCACTACCCCCTCCTCTACGATGATTTTGATGGGACCTTCTTTGTTGTTCCATCTATAAAGGTAGAAATTAAATAAAAAAGTCAAAATGCCAAAAGATCAAAAAGTCAAAATGCCAAAATTACAAAATGCCTAAAATGTCAAACAACACATTGACACTATATCCAAGCTACCCGAACTCAAATAGCCCTTTCTTAAAAAACAAATATTTAACCATTCCATGAGGTCCAGTAGAAGGTGGTTGTTGAGGTTGTTGTTCCCCAGCAATAATATCCATTTGTGTCCTATCTTTAATTTTATTGACATATTTTGCACAAAAATTATCACACAATTCGTGTACCTAAACAATTAAATTTAAAATTGGACATTTTTGAAAGTGACATTTTGAAAGAGAAAAGAAAGGCCTAAAAATACCCTTTTCCTCTCCCTTCAATATTTAAAAAATTTGTAAAATAAAAAAACTCCCCGGGAGACAAAAAAAATTAACATAAAAATACAATTAAAAAGAAAAAAAAGCCTTTTTCTTATATAAATTTAAAAAATAAAATTTAGCTAAATAAAATATTTAGCTCACAAAAATAAAGCGACATACCAAGAACTGGTATTGGAAATGGTTATTACACAAATATTTACTTTAAACACTTATTCTTTCAAAAATGTATTAATTTATATTAAGCAAAAAAGTTTATTTTTTAAAAATTTTTGCTTAATATATGTAATTATATTTAAAAATATATTTAAATCCAACCTTTTCCAATTCTAACAGATGGATACGAAGAACTTGGATAGCATTAAGCATCTGAAAATGATGTGTGTATTTTTAATAGTTTGACCGTTTTGTCTTTTGGCCATTTTTTCTTTTGACCATTTTGTCTTTTGACCAGTTTTTTAAATTTGAAATGATAAAAATGTCAGAAGACAAAATGCCAATTAATTAATATTTTACCAAAGAATCAAGTTCAACATTAGGCACATAATAAGGTTTATTCATTTGTACAGTAGCAGCAAACTCTGCAATATCTTCACTAAAAGAGCCTGCAGAACAAACGTTCAGAATGTCAACTTGATCCCCTCCAAGTTCATTCCTAACAGGTTCTCGAGGTGTACAGGTTGCTAATTCGCATTTTTCGAAGAGAACGGTTAAGAGAGGAAAGAGAGGATGGCTGAAATAAAAAATACGGTAATTATACTGTATATAACAAACAATTTAAAATTGTGTAAAAGAAATACCATTCGATTCGTCTCGTTGAACTGAGTCGAATGGTACCATTCTTAAGGTACAGAAATAAATATGGACCGAAATATAGATCCTTGAAAATCAAAAAAGTATAGGGGAGAGTAAGCTGATTTTAATTAAAGTAAAGTGGGGAGTAAGCTGATTTTCCATCATTTCTGACCTCAGATTATACAAATAAAGTTTAATTTAATTAATTCCCCAAAAAATGAGTTAAACAATAAACTTACTTATAAATTAAATCCTTCTTTTGTTTCAACTGATTAGGGTCAATTTGTTCTCCCCCTCCTCCCATTAAAGGTCCCATTAAATTCGTCGGACATGCAGTTACCGGTGTGTGATAATTAGGGGTATTTTGTTGTTGTTGTTGCCCTCCTCCAACTGCTGCCGCTGCAGCAAAAAATCCCAACGTAGAAAGTTGTTGAGGATCTGGTGGATGGTTAAGAACATTAGTTGGTGTGGTTGTTGTAGCTGTTGGTGTTGGGGGAGGAATTAAACCATAAATGTGAGGGTCTCCTAAACCTGTGGGTGTTAAGTTGTAGTTTAAAGAGGCTGAAGGTGTTGTTGCTATATTGTTGTCGGAATACTTAAATTTTTGAATAAAATTATTTAAAATTTGAAAATTTAATTAAATGGCATTTTGTCCGGTGGACCTTAAATTTAGTGACATTTTGTCTTTGGGTGATATATTTGCCTATTTGTATGGAATTTATATCATGGACTTCTTTTTGTATTTAACACATTTTTTTTACAACTTTAGAATTTTAAAAAATGAAGAAAGTAATTAATTTAATTTAAATTAAATATTAAAAAATTAAAAATCGCCCTCAAAAACAACTAAAAAATCAAAAGGTAACCAACTTTAAAAAATCATAACATTTTTTTTAAAAATTGTACACCCCCAAATTTTGGTCATTTTATAGCTTTGACTTTCCTCTATTTTTCTTACAAAAATCATTTTAAAATAATTATCCTAAAAAAAGTTATAGGCAATCAAAGTTGTTGTTGTTTTGTGTTCTTCCTCTAAGCTTATTTTGACTCATTTTATCGGCATTCTTTAAAATTTTATTTTTTCAAAAACAAATAAAAAAAATTTTTTTTCTTCCATTGCTCTTTTTCTGGACAACCTAGAAAAACAGGAAAATGCAAATTTTGTGTTTGTAGTAGCAATTTTGTGAACGGTATATAAAGAGTGACATTTGGTCCAAGGACAAAAATAAATAAATAAAAGAAAAGAATAAAATAAAATATAATGGATATATTTTGATGACTGCGGGGATAATGTTGAAAAATAATAATAATACAAAAAAGATTAAAGAGCGGTTTTAGTGACAAAAAAAAAAGAAGAAAGGAAAGAATGGGATAAAATGTCACTCTTAACAAAAGGAGGATTATTTAAATTAATGATACTTTAAATATATAAATTTAAGTAAGATGAGGGTTTTAAATAATATTTATGTCTTTTTATATGTTGCAGAGAAAATTTATTTTTTTTTAATAAAATCTTTTTTAGAAAACAAGTTTTGCCGCATACTTGCTGACTCTTCGCGTGTCAACCATTACAACTTTGGAACGGCTTGGTATTTTATGACCTTTTTGGTACCATTTAATAGAGCAGAAAATGATCTACAAAATACCAGAAAATCAGAATTTCTGAAAACGTACAAAAATAGTTATGGTCAAAAAAGCTTTAAAAAGTCCAAATTTCTTAGTTTTTTGGCCGTAACTTTTTTTCTACATTTCCAAAAATTCTGATTTTCTGGTATTTTATAGCTAATTTTCTGCTCTATTAAATGGTACCAAAAACACCTAAAAGTACCTATCCATTTCAGAATTATAAAGTCAGGCGTTCATACACGCAAACTAGAAAAATAGTAAAAGAATAATTAAAAGTAAAAAATTAAAACCCCTAAATTTCAAAAAATATTTTTACCCTAAAATTTAAACATTTTCCAATTCTTCTATAAGCCTTTATTTTCAATTTTAATCCTTTTAAAACATTTTCTAAAGGATTAAAATTTCAAGCTTTTAGTAACATTTCCCCTCCCTTTGCTAAGTCAATATAATTAAATGGATATAAAGGGAAGAATTTTCCATTCAATTTAATTTGTTTTAAAAAATCTTTTAGACAAAAAATAAATAAAAATAAAATAAATAAATTAATTAAATAGGAAAATTATTTAAAAATATAAAAATGTCGAAATGTCAACTCTTAAAATATTTAAAAATTCAGGCTGAAATGTCGAAAATTTCGAACCATTTTTAGACCAAATTTTGGACAAAATATTCCCATCTTTTTAATTTATATTAACTCTATTTAACATCAACTTTTCTATTTTAAATAAAT
Source organism: Meloidogyne exigua (assembly GCA_018905775.1). Taxonomy (NCBI): domain Eukaryota; kingdom Metazoa; phylum Nematoda; class Chromadorea; order Rhabditida; family Meloidogynidae; genus Meloidogyne; species Meloidogyne exigua. The sequence continues at coordinate 3,657,500 of JAGUQR010000001.1, read as the reverse complement.
TAAAATAATTAAAGATATTTCTGAACAAAAAAATATTATTATTTTCGTTAATTTCAACCCCTTTAAAATTTATTTTTATTTTCCTCATTTAACCCTATCAATTAAAAAAAAAGAAAAAGAAAAGAAAAAAGCGCAACAGCTGGTAAATTGCCTCATATATAAACCAACTTAAAACCTTTTCTTTTCCTTTCTTTTCCTTAAGATTTAATGAAAAGAAGAGAGAAAAGAAAGAAAGAGAGAGAAAAAGGTTTATTTTAAAAATAAGCTTTAAATACTATCCTTTTCTTCTTCTTTTATTTTTAAACTCATTGCCAGTTTAATAGGTGTAAAATAATAAAAAGATTAAAGATTCTTTATTTTTATAAAATTGTATTTTTTCCCAAGTGTAAAGAATTTAAAAAATTTAATAAAAATAGAAAAAATAAATTATTTAAAAAAACTCCCCATTTATGGCCACAAAATGGCCAAAAAAATTAGAGGAAAAATACAAATAAATTCTCAATCATTTTTTAAAATAATCCCCTAGTTTAAATATAATTTATTATTTACTATAAATTAAAAATAAAAATTATTAGATATTAATCTGAAGCAATTTTTATTAATAAAATCTTACCTTCTTTTACATCGCTTACTATAAAAGGGATAGGAAAATTAAAACTTTTTTTACTCTCTCTCTCTTTGCAGCATTTTTTTCTCTGTCTCTCTTTCTCTTTTACTTCACCTGCGCATAATAATTATTTTTATTTATTTAATTTTGATTGAGTATAATATTCAAAAAAAGGAAAATGATGAGCTGAAGATAATGGACAAAAAATATTTTTTTTTATTCTCTCGAGACCTTTTCGGGAAAATTGAAAAAGATCAAAAATAATAATTTTTGTATTTTTTTATTTTTTATTTAAACAAACAAATAATAAAAAAATTAATCGTGTCGGGACAATCCACCCCACAGACAATCCACCCCACGACAAACCACCCCACGACAAACCACCCCATGACCAAAATACCCCATGACAAAAATACCCCATGAACCAATCCACCCCACAGACAATCCACCCCATGACCAAATTACCCCATGACCAAAATACCCCATGACCAAATTACCCCATGACTGAAATATTTTGTTTTCATTTTTTATATTTTAAGTTTGAATAAACGCGTTTTTTAATATTTTTTATTTTAAATTTTTAGTAAAATATGTTTACTAGCACACAACAAGGAAAACCAATGCTAATCCATGATGGTTTTAGATATATTTTTAAAAACAAAAATAAGGACACCTTCTATTGGGTCTGTAAGAATTATAGAACTCAATTGAAATGTAAGGGTCGTGCCAAAACTGACAAAAATAAGGAAGATGATGGAAATGATGTTAATGTGATATTGACACAGCCTCATACATGTGCTCCATCACCTGCTTCTGCTGAAGCTACTTGTATAAGAAGTAATATTTTAAAAGAAGCAACAAATTCACAAAATACACCTCGAACTGTTGTGAATCAATGTCTTACAGGTTTTAAATAATTTTTTCCTATTTTCTTCTATTTAAAGGAGTTTCCAATCAAACAATTGCCGCACTCCCCAAGCTTAATACGCTTGCAAGAGCAATAAAAAGGAAGAGAACTCAACAACATTTGCCATTGAACCCCAGATCGCGTGCCGAAATTGTAATTCCTGAAGAATTTCAGAGAACTAGAACTCAATTGGCTGAAAATTTTTTGTTATTTGATTCCGGAGCCATCGATCCTAACAGGATTATTGTATTTGGTTGTGAGACAGATTTGAATAGACTTTCTCGTTGTTCTACTTGGCTGATCGATGGTACTTTTAAAACTTGTCCTGGCATTTTTTTCCAACTATGGGTTCTTCATGGTTTGTATCGGTATTAATTTTTGCAAAAATATACATATTTTATTAAAAATTTAGAAATCGTGTAGTTCCTTTTGTTTTCTCACTTCTTTCCAATAAATCAGAAGATAGCTACAATAGAGCAATGGCAGCAATTCTTAATTTAATTAATGAAGAACGAAGGCCAATGATGATATTAATAGATTATGAAAAGGCTGCGGAGAATGCGCTACGTGCTTTGTTGCCAGAGATACATATACATGGATGTTGGTTTCATTACAATCAAGTTTTTTCAAAAATTTACAGAATATATTAACAATTTAAGTGCATTTGGAGAGCTATTCAGAATAAGGGGCTAGCTGTACGTTATGGGCAAGAAATGGAATATGCAACAATTTTGAAAAAATTTTCTGCTTTGGCGTTTTGTGCGGTTGAGGTTTTGATTTCAATTTTTCTTATTTTTGAATGTACAGGATGTACGTTTCCGTTTCGAAATGGTTGCAGATCAATTACTAGAACAATTTGGTGATACTCAACAACATCAAGAATTCATCGAATATATGGAAAATACGTGGATTGGAAGGCCTCGACGTAATGCTTTGTTTCCAAAAGAAATGTGGAATTGCAAGGAGATCACCGAATTTGAACTTCCGCGAACTACAAATTCATTGGAGAGTTGGCATAGGACTTTACAAATACATTTGGCTGCCTTCACCCTAATTTTTTCCGATTTATGGATGGGATTTTGAATGAAAATGTTAGGACAAATGCACTTTGTGTTAAGTTGGATTCTGGAGAAGAGGTTATTTTTAACTTTAAGATTAGATTAATAAACGTAAATTTTAGGTTCCTTTATACTCGAGAATTGAATATCGGCAGGCGAATCAAAGGCTTTTGAATTTGTTGCTTGATTATCCAAATCGGGAAGAAGATGATTATCTTGCTCAATGTGTTCATTACGTGCATTTTGATTAATTTTTTTATTATTTTAGTCTTATCTTTACTTTAGTCATTAAGATTTTCTTTTTTTCTGGTTTTTTTAAATAAATATTTCAGTCATGGGGTAATTTGGTCATGGGGTATTTTGGTCATGGGGTAATTTGGTCATGGGGTGGATTGTCTGTGGGGTGGATTGGTTCATGGGGTATTTTGGTCATGGGGTATTTTGGTCATGGGGTGGTTTGTCGTGGGGTGGTTTGTCTGTGGGGTGGATTGGAATGGGGTGGATTGCCCCTTACCCAAAATTAATATTAAGTAAAACTTTAAATTAAAGTTTATTTTATTTAAATAAATACAATTTATTTAATCCTTTTTTTTCATTAGAAAAATTGTTTTTTTTTTCGGTTTAATTTTAAAAATTAATTCTGATGTTTATTTTCTTTAAATAACCTTACTTTATTCAATATAGCTTAAATTAATAGAGTCCAGTTTACTATTGCGGACAACAGACAATATTTGCGGACATAATATTTAATTTAAATTACCAGAATTCTGATTTTTAATTATCATAATTCTGATATTTAATTACCAGAATTCTGATTTTTAATTATCATAATTCTGATATTTAATTACCAGAATTCTGATTTTTAAAGCAAATATTTTGTCCGCAAATATCGTCCGCAAGTGTGTTTCCACTACAAAAAAGCCTAAAATAAATACAAACCCCTTGTTGTGACATTAGTAAATATGTGTTTGTGTACTATATAATGCCAATTTTTAATATATATTTTTTTGAAGATATTAATCTTTTTTATATTTATTTTGTTGTCTAGATAAATATTAATTAAATAAATAATAATTATATAACTGAAAAATAATAATTTAATTTTTAATTAAAAAATAATTGGAAAGAGGGGACGTTTGGGCGCAGGTAAAAAAATATTTTTAAAAAATTCTGAAAAATCAGAATAAATTTCTGATTTTTTAAAAACAAATTTTTAAAATTTTATTTTATTTTTCTCCCCACAAGAAATTTTATTTTCTTTCCCTTCTGCCATTTTATTTTTTTTTCCTCTTCCCCTCCCCTCTTTAAAATAAAATAAAAAAAAAAAAAAAAAAAAAAATTTTTTATGGGTTAAAAAAAAACATTTAAAGAATTTATTTATTATTTTATGATAAAGAAAGAGTAAATTATTGCAGGTAATAAATTTGCCATTTTTTATATAAATTTAAAAATAAATAAAATTTTATTTGGGGCGAAAAATAAAAAAAAGAAAGGAGCACAAAAGTTGCGTTATTTTAATGAAAATGGGAAGAAAAAAATTATCTTAAAAATCAGAATTTTGTAGTTATTTTTTAGAGAATTAAATGAGATTAAATATTTATGTGCTCTAATTTTTTTTAAATTAATTTTTATTTTTAATTAACTAAAAGAGGATATATTAATTGAAAGTAAATTTGGGCGCAGACACAAAGAAACTAAAAAGAATTAATTTTAAAGAGAAGACAAACTTAAGTTTATTAAAACATGCGGAGAAATTAAAACCTTCCGGAAAACTTAAAAATGTTTGCGAATGTTTCCGGAAAGTTTTATTAAATTAATGAATTACAGAAAAATTACAACTTTCCGGAAAGTTTCAACTAAACTCTAAGTTTATTGAAAAACATATTTAAAACATTCCGGAAAAAGTTTCAAGTTCTTAAATTACAATACTTAAACACTTACAATTAATAAACTTTTTTCTTAAGCAGTTAAATTACACCCAACCCATTAGAGTCTCAAAAATTAATTTAAATTTTTGAGACTCTAATTTAATAGTTGGCAGAATCGAAAGGTCCGCAATAAATAAAAAATATTAATTAAATTAATTTGTCAATCATCATCGAAAATAAATTTAAAAAATAAAAGAAAAAGAGGGTAAATTGATTGAGTTTTGCCGCAATATTTGATTGACGCAAATTGATGAGGATAAGCACAGAAAGTGTTAAATACATAAATGCATGAAAGGGGGGAATATTAAAAAAAATAATATTCAAGGAATTAATTTTAAAAAAATATTTAATTTTTTAACCATAAATACCCTTAAAAATGGGCAACAGACAAAAGGGTCAAAGACAAAATGGTCAAAATTTTAAAATCGTCATTTCCCAAATTTTCTCTATTTTTACAGTAATCCAGGATATTTAAATTAAAATTTTTTTTTATTTAAAAATGTCAATAAGACAAAAGGGTCAATTTTCCCCTTTAACTTAATTTCACTTTAATTATTTCCATTAATTCCAACAAAAAATAAAACAAATTAAATCAACCTAAAAAGCATCATTTACAATAAAATTAAATAATTACTACTCAATCACATCACACAAATCAATTAAAAATAAACAACAGACAACACACTATTTCTCTAAGTCTTTAACTGTCTGTCACTTCGCCGCCATTAATTAATTAAATTAATTTAATAATTCCCCCATGTGTTTAATTTAATTAATCTAAAAAAATTACTTCTTCAGATCAAGCAGAAAATAAAAAAAATAAAAATAAATAATTACCAATTTGTCAATAAAGACAAAAGGGGAAAATAAATAAATAAATATATTTAATTATTTATTATTTTTGCGTGAAATTAATTGCAGTTGAAATATATAATCTATTTAATTTTTTGATTGACAAATACACACACTTGAGTGATGGCGGGCCTTTTTTTTAAAAAATATATAATGCGATTCACGCAAATTGATGTTTTGTCTTCCGTTGCCTGTGTTGTGTTTTCCGTTATACGCCCCTTTTTTAAAAAAGAAAAGAAAAGAGAAAAAAAAACAGAGAAGAAAGAGAGAGAAGCAAACTAGTATTTTCCCTTTTAAGCCACGCCTACTCTTTCCTTTTCTTTTAATTCCAACCTTTTCTCTGTTACAAGGGACAACTGTGCTCCCCCTTTTGGTTACATTTTTTGCCTTAATGGGCGTGGCTTAAATAAAAGAAAAATAAAATTTCTGTCAGTTAATAGCCCTTCTATTGGAGAATACAGAAAAACCTAGGGGAATGATGGATTACTTTTTCTTTCTTTAATTTTTTGTTTAGAAAGGAAAATGCACATTATAAATTTATTTATTTTTGTTAGGCGTAGAGAAAAATAAAGAGAGGAAAAAGAGAGACAGTAATTGAAAAGAAGAGAGCAGCTTATTGCTTATTTTACAGCCTTTTCTTTTGTATACATGTCTAACCTTTTCTTTTGAATTTTTGTTTGTGTCTAACCTTTTCTTTTCTTTCATTTCTTTTTCTCTTACTAACCTCTTCTTTCTTTACAAATTTTCTCTCTTTTTCTTTTTATTTATTTTTTCCTTCTAAACTAATTAATCTTAACAAATAAGTGTCAGCTGTCAGGGCAAAGCCTTCTCTCTGCTCTTTTCTCTTCTCTTCATTTCCCCTTATATTCTGGCCTAAAAGAGTGAATCCAAAAATGTGTGTAAAACTGAAGGGTTTTAAAAAAAGAGAGAAACAAAATATTTTCTCTTCTTTTTATACTAATAATTAAATAAGCATTTTTAGACGCGTGACAGTGTAAGTAAAACAAGGGGCGCATGCACATTTTTATTTTAAGGAAAAAAAGTATTAGGAAAAAAATTTTTTTTTAATTTTTTGAAAGTCCTGGGCTTCTATTAGATTAAAAAAAAATAAAAAAATTTCCCTTTTTTAATTTTAATTTTTAAAAATTATTTAAATTTAACCTTAACAATTAAATAATTTCCCCCTTTAAAAATAAATTAATTTTTTTAAATTCTCAATTTTCAATTTAGTCAAATAAATTACTTACTAAATATCTAATAATTAATTTAAAATGCCCAAAAAATTTATTTTTCAGTTTCCAATTTCAATTTTATTTTTTTTTGTTTTCTTCAAGACATTTCGTCCCAAGCAGTGATTACACAATTAAATACCCTATAATTTTAATTTTTTTATTTTTTAAAATATTAATTATTTTTAGAGGAAAACAGGAATTTTATTCTATTTATTAAAATTATTGAAAATATTTTAAATTTATTTTAAGTCAGTGGGACGAAATGTCTGACTTTTTATTTTTTCATTTTTGGTTGAAAAACAGTTGTTTTTAATTTTTAAAATTTTATTTATTGATTATTACACCTTTTAATAATTAATAAAAAATAATATTAAGAAGGGGGCAACTCAAAATCAGAACAACCGAGAGCGTGACCAGCAGGTGCACAGCCATCGTAACCTTGGAACGGATAGATACTTTTTAATGTTTTTGGTACCATTTGATAGATCAGAAAATTAGCTACAAAATATCAGAAATTTAGAATTTTTGAAACGATACAAAAATAGTTATGGTCAAAAAAGCTTTAAAAAAATCGAATTTTCTTACTTTGTCGACTCTAACTTTTTTTCTACTTTCCCAAAAATTCTGATTTTCTGGTATTTTATAGATAATTTTCTGCTCTATCAAATGGTACCAAAAACAACTAAAAGTATCCATCCGTTCCAGAGTTATAATTAATGGAATTCAGTTGACCCAACCTACCCATTTTTAGCCCTTTTTTAATTTCTTTTCTGCTCAATATTAATTATTTATAAATTAATATCTCTTGATAAAAAATAAATAATTTTTTTCGATCATTTTTCACCTTTTAAATTAAATAAAAGTGTGTATAAGAGTGTGTCATTGGCGGCAGTCTCTCTCGCCAATTAAATAGATTAATAAAGGAAAGAAAGGAAAGTTAATCTAAAATAGATAAATATTTATTTTTGTATCGGGTAATTATAAAAAAAAAGTGTGAATGTCCTTTTATTAAATAACTTAAATATTATAAAGTAATTATCCCTTTTAATAATTAAAAATTCTGTGACAAAATGTCAAAAGTACAAAATTTCAAAAAGACAAAATGTCAAAAGTACAAAATGTCAAAAATACAAAATGTCAAAAAAGACAAAATGCCAAAAAATATTTTGGACAAATTGTCACATTTTTTATCCCATTGTTTTTAATTATATATTTTCCCCATTTCTTTTCCAGAAAAAAGAATAAACCTTTTATTTTAAAGTAAATTGATGGCTAAGTCGCCAGTAGAAAAAGAAAATTGAAGGGGGGAAAGTAAAGGAAAAGGCACAAAAATTGCCAAATGAAAAAAAAAAGAAAAGAAAAAAAATCTTTTTTTTTTGGTCATTTGTCATTCTTACTTGTAAAAAAAAAAATTTTTTTTTATTACCAAAACATTGACTGGTTAAATAAAAAAAAAGATTTTTTTTTCTTTTTAAAATAGTAGAGAAAAAGAAGTTATAATGGTAATAATAATAATATTATGTAAGTATAGGGTGTTATAAATTCATTTCAATTTTCTTCAAAATACATAGTATATAAGAATAGACTTAAAAATAAAAATAAGAAATTAAAAATGTCAAAACGCCAAAATTATAAAACGTCACTAGACAAAATGTCAAAACGACAAAATGTCAAAAAGACAAAATGCCAAAATATTTTTAAAATTTTAAAGCGCATTAAAAATATTTTAATAAAAAAGCAATTAAAAAAGATAAAATTTTCTGAAATTTGAAGTGCTAAAGATAGGTAAAGCTAAGAGTTTAATACCCTATCGAAGCAAAAACGAATTAAAAAAATTAAATTATTTAATTTAATTCCCATTATTTTTTCCTTAAAAAAATTTTTTTTGCCTTTCAAAACACCAAAAAATTAAAAATCTGCCCATTTTCTTTCTTTTTTTTTTAAAAACCTTTAAGACAACCCTTCATATATTTATTTTTCTTTTCAATTTTTTTTCTTTTACTTTTCCTGTCCCATCCAATCAGCATAACATCAATCATTCAGAGACAGTCGCAGCGGCCCCTTTTTTTCCCTTTATTTTTTACATCTGCGCCTAGAAGCTGCTTTTTCTCTAAGGCTTTCTGTTTAGAGAGAGCCTTTTTATTTTATATATTTTTTAGTCCCTAGAGAAGCACTGGTCAACGTCAGATTACCGTAATTTTTTTCCTTTCTTTGAAAACCTTTTGCTTTAAATTGTATAAGCATTTAGGCGCAGACTTTGTTGGCGCAGATTTGGATATCTAGGGTTGTTAAAAAGCTATTTATTTGAAATTTTGTGGGGACGTTTGAGTGTGTATTACCTATTTAATTTATAAATTTCAGAATTTTATTTCAAGTACCAAAAAAGTTATGATTGAAGGAACGTAAAGAGGGAGCGTTTTAAGGCAGTCTGAGGGTTTTTGTCATTTGCTTCGAAGCACTCAACTATAAAATTAAAAATTTTAGAATATCCTGGTTAATACTTTGAGAAATTTAAATAAAAATATTCGGACCTAAAAGGACCGATATAACTAATTTTAAGACCCCCACATTCGATTAACGCGCGCTTTTAAATTCCTGCGCCAAAAAGACCCCAATCTCCCCCAAAAATGTTTTTTCTCTCAAAATCGCCCAAAATCTAATAAAAATATTTTTTTTCTACACAAAATTTAACTTGCGCAAATGCTTATTTTTAAATACTATTAACTCTGTTGGGGGCTGGTTTTACGTATTTTTTTCTATGAGCGAAAATATATAAAAATAAATAAATTTATTCTCAACTTTTTTTGGTGACCTTTGGTTTTTGAAGGAGAGAAAAAAAATTCAAAAAAATACGCAAACTAATAAAAATTAATAGCATGATATTTCTATTTAATTATAGAATAATTTTAAAGAAGGTTAACGATTTTAATAAATTAATGATATTTTTATTAGTGGGATCAAGTGTCATACCAAAGAAAAAAAAATTTATTTTTACTTGTAAAATAATTAGAAGAGATGGAAAATATGTAAAAATAATTCTAAAAAATTTAAATTAAGCAGTTAAATTGAAAAGAAAAATTAATTAAATTAAATGCTTATTTGTAGAAGGCAACAACCAACATAACAACCTACTCAGTTCAAACGCGAATAACTTTCTGTTAAATAGGGATACAGAGAAGGTTTTTATGTCATAAAATAGAGCAGACTTTAGGCTTCAAAATGATCACAAAAAATTTTAAAATATTTTAAAATGCTCAGAAATAGCAGCAAAAAACGCCCAAAATTTGACCCAACTTGCTTCAAAATTAACAACTTTGTTTATATAAAAGCAATCAAGTTTTATTTCGAATATTTTATAGCTAATAATCTCTGCTATAAGACTTGAAAAAATCAGAATTTTATCAGCCTTACAAAAAAAGTTATAGATTTTATAAACAAACGAACAACCTTGCGAGAGGTCTACTTTTACTTAATTAAGCTTAAAATGCTTTAAAATTTTAAAATTTGGCTTAAAACCCCTAAAACAAGTAAAAACGATCAATTTACAAATAGAACAAATTGCCATTGATTTAAAATAAAATAAAAAATCAAAGTCGCCTACCACAGACTGAGGGGACTCATATTTTACAGGTTGAGGACAGTAAATTGACCGATTTTGTAGCATTTGTTGTTCCCCAATTTGTAGAAGAACATTCCCAGCTTTAGTTGTTGTAGTTGTTGGAATTATTTGTTGTTCATTTGTTGATGTCCACAAATTTTGTTGATTAAATGAAGGCTCTGGTGGATGATTGAAGGGAGAAGAACCCAATAAATGATACATTAAATGATGGGGATTTTGTAAATTCTGTTGTTGGTTATCCATTAATTATTTTTTAAATTAAGTATTTTGTAAAAAATCTAAAAAAGCTTGAAAAATTAGAAAAATAACGTCGCGGCTATGAACTGTCCGGCTCTAAACTTTTCGGCTTTGAAATGTCCCATTCTATTAAATCGATTTCCTATTAAACTGTTAACTAAACTTAATGTTAAAATCGATATTTAAATAATTAAAAAAAACAAAAAAATAAGGGACACTAGAGTCTTAAAAAAATTTTTTAAATTAATTAACTCCCCACCCTTTTTTATTTTTTTTTCTTCCCAATTATTCATCATTTTACCCACAAATCAAAAAGCATAATAATTACTCTTCTTTCCCCGCTTTTCTTTATTTTGATATATTAGAAAACATAAAAACAATGATAAATTTAAGTTTAATAAAAAATAAATAAATTAATATGGAGTAGAATTGGTTTAATCAATCAAAGCAAAATTGATGTTTTTTTTTTTGGATTAGGAAGAAAATAGGAAAGAAAAAATGTTGCAATTTATAAAAATAAATAAATAAACAAAACGCCAAAAAGATAAATTTTAAAGAATTTTTAAAAAATTGGACATTAGAGTATGGACATATTTGAAGGAAATTGAAGTCTATTTTTACCTTTAATTTAATCTTTCTGATTACCGATATTTAATTATTTTTTCTGCTTCAATTTAAGACTAAAAAATAATAAAAAATTTAATATTGTGTAAAATAAATATAATTTATTATTAAAATTGAAACAAATTTTAGACGCAATTTGATTGGTTTTTTTATTTCCAGCCTTTTGTTGCTTCAATAAATTTTTTAACGGCTCGTCATTTGTGGTTTTAAAAAAGGTAAAAAAAGGGAATCAAAGAAATGATGGATTTATAGGAAGGCGTGGAAGATATTTAACATTTTCCAAAAGATCAACGTCACTTTTAGTGAAGTAATGTTGATGAAATGGGTATACCTTGATAAATGTCGCAATTTTTGAGATTATGGTTAAATAAAAAAGAAAAAATATTAAAAAAGGTTTGAAATAAAGGGGAAAAGGTTAAGGACCGTCAGAAAAAAAAAATGAGCTCATTATGAATGGATTAAATTGAGAAATAAAGAAGGGAAGGTAAATGCCAAGGAGGGGGATTAAAAAGTAAAGTATTTAAAAAAGGAAATTTATTTAAAATAAATTCGTTGTGGATTGGTAGAGAAGGGGGAAGGGTAAATAAAAATATGGAAAAAAATTTTAAAGAAGAATAAGGGACAAAGGTTTACATAAACAGATGCGGGGAGGGCACAGAAGGAATAAAGGTTTTATTTAAAAAATAAATTTATAATAAATATTTTTCTATTATATTTTGATAAAATCGAATGGGGTGAACCTTTTATACATAAAAAGTTTTAAAAATTATAAATTTCTGATAAAGTTTAATTTTTATCCCGTCCCCGAGTTCATAAGCGCCAACCATCATAACTCAGGAACGGGTAGATACTTTTAGATGTTTTTGGTACCATTTGATAGAGCAGAATCTTAACTTTAAAATACCAGAAAATCAGAATTTTTGGAAAAGTAGAAAAAAGGTTATGGTCAAAAAACCTCTAAAAATGTCTGCCTGAAAACATTTGTAGTTTTTTGACCATAACTTTTTTTAAATCAATCCAAAAATTCTGATTTTCTGGTATTTTAGAGCTAAGATTCTGCTCTATTAAATAGTACCAAAAACATTTAAAAGTACCAAACCGTATTTGAGTTATACTGGTTGACATTTGGTGACTATAAAGAAATGCTTCCTAAAAATCTCTACTCCAACTAGTAGCTTTTTCAAATTTTCATCAATTTAAAAAAGCTACTGGTCGTAGTAAATATATTTTATTTACTAAAATAACCTAAAATTATACTTTTTGATTAAAAAAGGATTATTATTAAATATTATCCTTATTTAGGCAAAATATAGGCACCTAAAAAGAGTCCTTTATTTTAATAAAATATTCAAAGGGGAAAAAAGAAGAGTGAAATGTTAACCTTTTTTTTTCTTTATTTTGGTTTAAGGCAAACTATAAAAAATAAAAAAATTCTAAGAGTGCGTAAGGGTAGTTATTTATTTTTTAATATTTGGGGAAGAAATTGAGTTCATTTTAAACAAAAATTTTTGGGGAAATTAAAAGGTATGAGCATTTTATTTTTTTAAATAAATTTATTAAATAAGGTAAAAGAAAAGGTCTGATGAAAAAAAGGTTTCACACAAAAAATCTCATTTTTGCTAGGTAAGTGTCCATAAGCAAATGATAGCTCATTTGAAAGAGCTTTTCGAGCTGAGTCGAATGGTACCACTCTTAAGGTACAGCAATAAATATGGACCGAAATATAGGTGCTTAAATATTGAAAAAGCAAAGGGGGGAGTAAGCTGAGTTTAAGCAAAGAAAAACAAAGGGGGGAATAGGCTGATTTAAACTAAAAAAAAGGCAAAGGGGGAGTAAGCACATTTTGACTAAAAAAAGCAAAGGGTGTAAGGGGTTGATTTCTAATCCCATTTTGCTCAGTCCTCTTGGCCTTTATTTTTACAATTGGCCATTTTCTATATTTTTACAGTAAGTCATTTTTTATTATTTTTTTCCTAGGGATTGCTTTAGTATTCATTCTCGAATTTATCCTTTTCTCTTTCTTTCCCTTTTAATTTCCCTTTTACTGTTCAATATATCCACCCATCAGACCCCCCTTTACCCCTTTTTTCTTCACAAAATTCTTTTTTCTTTTTTTTCAAGGTCCTCGACAACAACTGTGCTTTTTCATTTATTTTTCTTATTTTTTTTACACCCCAAATATATTTATAAATTCCTAAAAACAGAAAATCCTTACCCCCCTTTTTTCTGACTGAAGAAAATATCCCCAAAGGGTGTAAGAAGGAAAAGCGAATAAAGCCAAGGGGGATGGGGGGTTATCTAAAAGAGGATTTAACGAAGGATACCCTTTTATTTACAAAATATTTAAAGTCTTATTTTTCCTTAGAATGTCCTTAGATTTTCTTATTGTCCTTATTTTTGTCCTTAGAATGTCCTTAGATTTTCTTTTTTGTCTTAGATTTCTTATTTGTCCTTATTTTATTTTCTGTTCTTATTCTTATCTTTGTCCTTATTTTTTGCTCTTAAATAAGCATAAACTTGACTTGAAAGAAGATCAGAATATTATAAAGGGTGGGTATTTTGGCCGTCGGTAAAATAAAAAAGAAGCAAAAAAAAATTTTACACAATTTTTAATAAATTACAATGTATCAGAAAAAATGTTGTAATAATGAAAAAAATGTGGATTTTGAAAAAGAAAGGAAAAAAAAAGTTTAAAGTTGAAGCAAAGGAAGAAAAGATTTTCTGGAAGGCAATGGGAGAGAAAGGAAGAAGAATATAGGACCTCTGGCCGGGCAGAATTATAGATATAAAATAAAAATAAAATAAAGAATAATAAAAGGAAGGTAAATAGGATTAAAAATTGTAAACTTAAATTTTGTATTTTGAGAAAAATTTTTGTTTGAATTTTTAAAATTGTAATGTTGGAGAGGGAGACCCTCAGCGCTTCAAAGGCAAATAACTTTTTGTTAAATAGAGATATAATTTTGATCTTTATGTCATTAGATAGAGCAGATTCTTAGCTACAAAATAATATTAAAACATTTAAAATTAATTAAAACTTTGGAAAGTTGCGGGAAAGGAAGTTAACCCCATGAAGGGGAGACCCTCACAGTTTCAAAGGCAAATAACTTTGTACTGAATTAACCTAAAATTTTGAACTTTATGTCATTAGATAGAGCAGATTCTTAGCTACAAAAAAATATTTAAAATTAATTAAAATGATTTAAAACTTAAGGAAATTTGAGGAAAAAGTGAGTAAAACCTGCAATATATTAACCAACTTGTTTCAAAAATAAATTAATTTTCCCATAATAAATATTTTCCTTTATTTTTTCCTTAATTTTGTAGCCTAGAATCTTCTCAATTTTTGGACAAAAAATTAAGTTTAAATCTCCATTAGATTTAAAGATAAAGGAGGTTGAACTAGCTAAGGCTGTGTCGGAGTGTACTTGGCCATTTAATTAAAAAACTTTTGTTCAATTTTAATATTTTTAAAGGCTTAAAATTCTCTCTATATTTCAGCTTTATCAACAGCCAAATTATTTTATTAATTTCCCTCATAAATATTTAATTTATTATTAAAACGGAAGCAAAGGTTGACGGTCATTGGAATCAAGAGGGGAAGGAAAATGAATAGGAGAAAAAATTAAAATAAAAAAAAAGAAGGGCATTAATAAATATTAAAATATAATAATAATTCTACCCATAAATATGCAATTTTTCCCTATATTTAATTTTTGTAATTTTAGAGAAAAATAATAAGAAAATGGTTAACTAATAAATAGCTCTCTTCTTCCATTTCTGATCAGTTATTTAGATTAAAAAAAAATAATAATATATTTATTTATTTTTAATATTTTTGCTTCTTTTTTACCTTATTATTTTTATTTAAAGAAAAAAGAAAAGAAAAAAAGTTTTTTTTTCATGGAGCGCGCATCTCTCCCCTCTCCCCCCTTCTTTTTTACTGTTATAATCCCTTGAGACTTAGAGAAAAATGAAGGTTTTAAAGGATAATTTAAAAATTGATCTTAGCTTTATTTTTTGCATTTTTTGGTTTATTTAGTGATCAAAAATTGAGAAAAAAAAATTTTTTTAATTTTGGCAAAATGTAAAGTTGGTGAAATGAAAAGGTTAAAAAATTTAATAAAATTAATTGATTTAAAGGCTTAAAAAATAATTTAAAAATTTAATAACGGGTTTTTAAGAAGTTATAAATTTAGGGGAAAGAAGAGGCAATAATATGAGGGAAAATGAAGCAATTGAGAAAATAAAATGAGAGAGAGGGTAATGAAGAGAAGAGGGAGATGGGTCTGTTTGGAAGGATTAAAACTTTATCTGGTAGCCAAATCTTTTTTTATACATATATATACATATAACAAAATCTAGGAAATATGTGAAAATATTTTTTTTTTGGGAAAGGATGGGAAAAAAATTTAAAATTAAAGATAATTGTTATATATAGGGGAAGATATTACTTAATGGTCTTTCAAAAGGTTTGTAAGTATTAAACTTGAAGCAAAACTTTTTTTGAAGAAAGCGCAAACTTAAAGTTAAAAGAACTTGTTTCAATCGTTTTTATATCTTTTAAACTTGAATTAAAGTATTTAAAATAATTTACAAACTTGAAGCAGACGTTAAGAGTAAAAGTTGAATTTAATAAACTTGAAGCGTTCGCAAACTTGAATTGTTTAAAACTTGAATTTAATAAACTTGAAGCGTTCGCAAACTTGAATTGTTTAAAACTTGAATTTAATAAACTTGAAGCGCATATTGAACCAAAGAGATAAACTTAAACATTTAAATATAAAATAATGGAATTAAATAGGAAATAATATTTACTTTTAATTGTTTGTTTATTTTTATTTATTTATTTCTTCATTTCTCGATTACCTATTTTTCGGCATTTTAAATAGATTTTAAAGTATATTTTTCCTAACAAATTGTTAACCTTTTTTTTTTTTTTTTTTGTTCCTTTTTGGGCATTTAATATAAACAAAAATCTCTTTTATATCTTAAGCACTTAAAAAATCAAAAAATTAAAATAATATCCAATTTCATATATTTTTTTTGTTGCGCAAGGTTCACAAAAGAGCGGTAAATTTAAAAAATAAATAAATTTAATTTTTTTTTAATTTAAACTTTTTTAATTAAACTTCAATTGACATGACAGAATGTTACTTTAACGAAAATTGAATTAAAAATTAAATATATTAAGAAAAGCATTGTTGGATTATACACTTTATTTTTCAATGAATTTCTTTTATATTTATTAGCAATAAATAGGGATAATCTTTCCATAATTTATTATTTAATTTTTATTCTAGAATTAACAATTATTTTTGTTTTTCATTTAAAAATGTTTAGATGAGCTTTACAAACTTGAATTAAATATTAAAACTTAAATTTTACAAACTTAACATTTACAAACTTTTTCCTTAAAATTAAAACTTAAATTTTACAAACTTAACATTTACAAACTTTTTCCTTAAAATTAAAACTTAAATTTTACAAACTTAACATTTACATACTTTTTCCTTAAAAGTAAAACTTGAATTTTCTCAAACTTAAATTATTATTAATTATTTATCAAACTTGAAGCAATATAAAGTGTAACCTTTAAACTTGATTTTATTTCCATAAATAAAAATATAGCATTTTTCTTTTATTCATTTTAAAAGCAAAAAAATGTAAGAATAATCTTATGCACTTTAACGTTGTTGCTATTGGTTACAAAAATGTTTAAGATATTTTCCTGACTGATATAAACACCTACATATTTAAATAAAGCAAAAGACATGAGTTGCATTCCTACACATAACAAAAAAGGACTTATTTTGGTTTACAATCTAAGTTTATTTTAAGTTTAATTATTTAAAGTTTGCAATTCAAGTTTATTTATTTTTACAATTCAAGTTTATTTACAAACTTGAATTTTAAAGCAATAAAAAATATAAAACAATCTAAGTTTATTTTAAGTTTAATTATTTAAAGTTTGCAATTTCAAGTTTATTTATTTTTACAAATCAAGTTTATTTTATAAACTTTAATTTTAAAGGAAAAAAAATATAAAATATGGTCATCGATGATGACAAAATTGTTGCTTCATCTTCTGGCGAACTGCTTTTTACTGCATTAGATGAAGGAAAGCTAGCCGAAGCGAATGATATTCTTAATAAAATGCCTGTTAATTATCTCTAAATAATTTTAATTTTTTAAATTTATTTTAAAGGAAAGTGTAGCCGCTAGAGATAATGAATTACGTGTAATTAAATATTAATTTAAATATTATTTTATTCACTTTCTTTAAGGTACCTTTGCATTATGCTGCTGATTGTGCAGATATTAACACGTTTAAGCGTATTTTTGGTATGAAAAGTTAATTAATTAATTTATCAATTTATAAAGAAATGGAACGTTCATTACTGGATGCTCAGGATCAGTTTGGTTTCACTCCCCTACTTGTAGCAGCAATGGCTGGAAATACTCAAATAGTTGAATTCCTTATATCACAAGCAAGTTTTAAAAAATAATAAATTTATATTATATTAATTATTATTTTAGAGCGCTCAACTAGGTCAGTTAGATAGAGACGGTCACTCTGCAGTGCATTGGGCAGTTGTTTGTGGGCAGGTGAATGAATAAAATTAATAATTAATTTTGTTTGAAGCTTAAACATTATTTAATTAGACCTGAAATAAAATATAAAGAAAATAAAGCACAACATTACAAACTTGAAACGTATAAATAAACTTAAAACTTGAAGCATTTACAAATTAAAGTTTTATATTAAAACTTGAAGCATTTACAAACCTGAAATATTAATGCTAGAACTTGAAGCATTCCTGCTTATTTTACAAATAATATTTAATAAAATTAATCTAGTTGGATACTCTAATCGCTTTGCTACGCCATGAAGCACCTTTGGCTTTAGCAGATATCCACGGAGCGCATCCTTTGCATTATTCAACAGTAGGTTCTACAGAAACAGAAGGTCAACGGGAAGTGTCTATAGAATGTGCTGAGGCTATTTTACATGTTCTTTTGAAACATGGAGCTCAGTTAGAATGTACTGACTTAGATGGACGAACACCGTTGATTTGGGCTGCAAGTTGTGGTTTGATTAAAAATTTTATAAAAATATTTGCTGAATTTAAAGGAAATATTCGTGCTTTCAGCAGCCTAATACAGGCTGGAGCGAATCGTTTTACTACAGACAGGGATGGATTAGGAGTTTTGCATTGTGCTGCCTGTCACGGTCATCTTCCTATTGTACAAGCTATGTTAGATTTAGGACATCATTGGGTAGTGAATGCTAGGGTAGGCTTTAAAAGCTATTTTTTAATATTTGGGAAGATTGCTTCAGATCTTTAGAATAAAAAATAATTATTTATATTTTACGAAGCTTTTAAATAACTAAAACCTGAAGCATTAATTTTTATTCTTGAATTTTATAAACTTGAAGCAAAAAATAAAACTTGAATTTAACAAACTTGAAGCAAAAAATTAAACCTGAATTTTATAAACTTGAAGCAAAAAATAAAACTTGAATTTAACAAACTTGAAGCAAAAAATAAAACTTGAATTTAACAAACTTGAAGAGAAAAAGTAAACCTGAATTTTATAAACTTGAAGCAAAAATAAAACTTGAATTTAACAAACTTGAAGCAAAAATAAAACTTGATTTTTATAAACTTGAAGCATATATTTTAATGATTTTAGGACAGAAATGGAGATACCCCACTCTTCTTTGCTTCAGCTTTTGGCCATCTTGAATGTGTTAAATTATTATTAGAAAGTGGAGCCGACCCAAACCACCAGGATAAACGTATACGAAATGCAGCACATTGCGCAGCAGCTAAAGCACAACTTAGAGTGCTTAAACTTTTAAGGCAATACGGGGCAAGCTTAGACTTACAAAATTATAGAGGGGATTTACCTTTTCATGAAGCTGTTCATGTTGGAAGCAAAGGTAGAAAATTAGTTTGCTTCATAAACCCCTTTTGCTTCAATTTTGTTATTTCAGAATGTATTGAATGGATGTTAGGCATAGACCCCAACTTTGCTAATTCTTCAAATTTCTTTGGGAGAACTCCATTGCATTTAGCCGCAGCTAGTGGGAATATGGAAATTGTTGTTCTTTTATGTTCAAACAATGCTTCACCCAATTCCCTTATGATTTATAAAGTTTTAAATAATGTTTTTAAATTGTTAAACTTGCAATTTTACACAGAGTGAATTATTAACTCCATTAGATGTTGCTAAACGTCGATGTCATGAACTTATAGTAGACTATCTAACTGTTAGATATGATGCTCGTTTAGCTTCTGAACTCCCTACAAAGGAAAGAAATTCTTTTAGGCAAAATATTGAAGAACAAATAAAAGCCGGTAAATGCTTTAAAATGTTTTTTAATTCGAAAACATTTAAGCACGCTTACGCAAGGTTAAGGCAGAATTAATAAATAGTGATGAGTTGGGTATTTCTGACAAGCAGCCTCCGCCCATTAGGCGCGGAATTTCTTTGCTAAATCGTGTAGCTCAAAGATTAAGTAATGAAGGTAGTAGAGAGATGGTTGATGCTAGCACTATGGTTTCTGTAAGTTTCTTAAGTCTCAAGTTTAAGTTTATTTTTGTATTTTAAGTTAATTTTTGTATTGTAAGTTTATTTTTGTATTCAAGTTTATTTTTGTATTCAAGTTTATTTTTGTATTTTAAGTTAATTTTTGTATTGTAAGTTTATTTTTGTATTCAAGTTTATTTTTGTATTCAAGTTTATTTTTGTATTTTAAGTTAATTTTTGTATTGTAAGTTTATTTTTGTATTCAAGTTTATTTTTGTATTTTAAGTTAATTTTTGTATTGTAAGTTTATTTTTGTATTCAAGTTTATTTTTAATTTTCTTTAATCAAATACTTAATATTTTTTAATTTATAGCGCCGCTCTTCATCTGCTTCAGCAATTTTCGGAAAAATTCCGAAATCAACTAGCACAACAGATCTTAACAACCATAGTATTGAACAATTTTATCAACAACAAAGAGCCTTAATAGATCTTGCAATGGCTTCGTCAAATAAAATTACAAATAAAACAATAGAACCTAATGAATCTGAAGAGAAAGAAAAAGTTTATGAGAATAAACATTCTGCTTCAAATAATAATTTGCATTTTGATACTGCTTCATCAATTAATGCAGCAAAAGATGCCTTAACCGAGGGCCTATTAAATCAGGGTGAAATGTGAGTAAATTATTTTATAGTTATACATTCCAGGTTTATTTTTATGCATTAGGTTTATTTATAATTTTTGTATTTAAGTTTATTTTTGTAAATTAAGTTTATTTTTGTATTTTAAGTTTATTTTTTTAAATCAAGTTTATTTTTTGTATTCAAGTTTATTTTTTATATTCTAGATCTATTGCTAAACTAGAAAATATAACAAACAAAAATGAAGAGAATATAGAAAGCCTAGAACATTCTTCAGATTCTGTTAAAAAAGTTCGCTTAGCATTAAATGCAGATTTATTACAACCTGACGACTATGAGGACAAACCTAAACGTATTCGTCGCAAATGGACACCTTTACCTCCAAAGGAAATTAATAAGCATCCATCATTAGATGAAGCCGTTACTGAGTTGCATATTTTAGAGGATGGGTTATCCCCATCTTATGGATACTTGGCCAACTTTGGAGGCTAGAATTAAATTATTTTTAAATTTTTTAAATTTTATTTTGAAGATTTGGGAAATTCAACTACAAGATATGTCCACGAAAAAGCCATTTTTGATGAATTAACACACTTAAAAAGAATGCAAATTCAGTATGGTAAGGTTAGAGAAGAAGTATTGGTACATTCCTTAGTTCAAAACTTTTGTCGAATGCATGCTATTCACCCTGCGCATTTTAGACGTATTAACAGTTTACAGCAATGGGAAAAGTTTTTATACGGTTAGAGAATTTAATTAAATAAAATTTAAAAATAATCTGAACAACATTAAATATAAAAATTCTTCCAGATTGTCTTTCAGATCAATTAAAAATGATTTATTTGGAGGAAAGAGAACGCTTAACAACTGCGGCTACTTTAGCACAAAAGGCAGCTAATGCAACAGGAATGGGTGCTTCTGCTTCAACCTACTCTGCACAACAACGCGTTTTTGTTAAGGCAACAAATAGGAATATTTTAGAAGGAAGAAAAAGACGGAATAATAATACTAAAAATTTACCCAGTGTTGGTATTCCTAGAGGATTTGCAAAAACAATAAACCCTTTGGAACAAAGGTTGCAAGAGTTGGAAAGAATTTATAATGGAAGGTTGGGAAATAATTAAATTAATAAACTTAAGTTGTAGAAAATAATAAATAAACTTAAGTTTGTAGAAAATAAATAAACTTAGTTTGTAGAGTATAATAAATAAACTTAAGTTGTGGAAAATAATAAATAAACTTAAGTTTGTAGAAAATAAATAAACTTAGTTTGTAGAGTATAATAAATAAACTTAAGTTGTAGAAAATAATAAATAAACTTAAGTTTGTTGTTTTAGTAAAAATAATCAAGCATTGTCAACTGCTGCAATTACAACAACTAATAATATTACTAATGAAGAATCAGCTGAGTATTTAAAGAAAAAACAAGAACAAAAACGTTTAAGAAAAAATAAACCTGAAAATACTAAAGATGAGAAAGAAGAAGCAAAATTAATTGAAAAACAATTAGGACAACATAAAAGATGTGAATGTTTAAATAAAGATTAAAATTTTAAAATATATTATTATTTTTAGGCTAATTTTAATTCTAGATTTAAATTAATAATTTGTAAATAATTTTAAATAATACTTTTATCAATTTTTAATTCAAGTTTTTGCACTTCTTAAGACTCTTATTTTAATAAACTTGAAACTCTAAATATACTAAAAATAAACTTAAAAAATAAACTTGAAGTTTATAAAGAATTGTAAACTTAAATAAACTTGAATTAATAAACTTAAACTTAAAAACTTAAAAAATAAACTTGAAGTTTATAAAGAATTGTAAACTTTAAAAGTAAGCTTGAATAAATAAACCTAAAACTTAAAAAATAAACTTGAAGTTTATAAAGAATTGTAATCTTAAATAAACTTGAAGTCTATAAAGAATTGTAAACTTAAATAAACTTGTATGTACAATTATTATCCTTCTATTTAATACATTAAAATTTTACTTTCATTAATATTAAAATTAAACTGGAAAAGAAGTAGAGAATTAACATCCTCAATGCTTTTTCAATTGTTTCCTTTTTTCAAACAATAGCCAATCGATGAAATTATGTGTAAGTATACTGCCAATATTGTCGGCAAACAAAAATTTGCCCAAAATTGAATTACACAAATGAAAAATTGATAAAAAAAAGTAATACATTTTTTTATTATTTTTTGAGTTTTTTAAAGTCTTTATTTTTTTAAATAATATTAATTTTATGTCCCTTATTTTCTTATTTTAATTCTTTAAATTATGGCTTCTGAAAGAAATTTTTTTTGTATTTAATTTATTAAATTTTTGAGTATTTCCCCCTTTAAAATAAAATAAATATTCAATTTTTCCTCTTTGCTTGCCAAGCTTTTCTTTACTTACACTCTTGAGTGCATCGATTTTGCCAAGAAATACCCCTTCCAATTTTTTGTATAAATACATATATTATTCCTTAAAAAAAATATTTTTTAAATTTTCTATTGAAATAAAAGAGAAAAAAGGGGAATGAAATTGCTACTTTAATAAAAATAAACATTAAAATTATTAAAGAAAAAAATTAATATTTTTTTTTGATTAATTTAAATTATTTTTTATTTAGTAATTTTATTATTTTAATTTTTTTCTACTTTAAAATATGAAAGGAACAAGCGACAGTTATTTTTGTACAGAGAAAAGGTCATTTGATATTCATGCAGGCAGAAATGCTTTCAGGTTGGTTTAATAAGTTTATTAAACTTTAAGTAATTTATTTTATAGAAGACAAATGTCAGAAAGAGCAGCGCAGATGATGGGAAAACAAATAGGTTAAAACTTAAGTTTAACTTAATTGAAACAAAACTTGTATTTTGGAAATAAGTTGCAAAAATAAACTTGAGTATTAATACAATAAACTTGAAACAAAAATATACTAGAAACTTATATTAACTTAAAGCATCTAAAATAAACCTAAAGAACTAAACTTGAAATAATAATTAAAATGAACTTGAAGCAGAAATTTAAATAAAAATAAACTTGAAACTTACATAATAATAATATGCTTAAATTAAGAAGATCGGTATAATAAATTAAAAAAATTTTTAGTTAAAAAAATTGATTCATTTTTTACATATAAAATAAACAAATAAAATATCTTAAGTCATATTTCCGTTTGCTCATTTTTGTTCCATTTAAGTATAGCCAATTCCCACAGGCAATTCCGTATTAACAAAGCTTATATTTTTTGTTTTTTCCACATTTTATGCCGTCTAAATAACAATCTAGTAGAATTTAAAAAATTTGCTTTTAAATAAATATTATCGAATTTTCAATACTAAATATTTTATAATTTAATTATTAATAATTAATAAACAAACTTAAAATAAAATACAAGAATTTATAGAAAAGTTTATTATTTTTTATTTTCAGTTTTAAGTTTAGTTATTTATTAATATTCAAGTTTATTTAATAGAAAATTATTATTCAAGTTTAAGTTTCAAGTTTATTAGTTTTTATTACAATTCAAGTTTCAAGTTTATTTATTTTTATTACAATTCAAGTTTAAGTTTCAAGTTTATTAGTTTTTATTACAATTCAAGTTTATTTATTTTTATTACAATTCAAGTTTCAAGTTTATTTATTTTTATTACATTCAAGTTTCAAGTTTATTTATTTTTATTACAATTCAAGTTTATTTTTATTACAATTCAAGTTTCAAGTTTATTTATTTTTATTACATTCAAGTTTCAAGTTTATTTATTTTTATTACAATTCAAGTTTCAAGTTTATTTATTTTTATTACAATTCAAGTTTATTTATTTTTATTACAATTCAAGTTTGAGTTTCAAGTTTATTTTATTACTATCAAAGTTTATTATGTTTATTATAACAAGCTTCATTTTCCAGAATTAATGGATGTCGATGAGTTAAGAAGGCAACAATTTGCTATTAAAAGTTTTACAGAATCTGTAGAGGAGGATATAGATGAGGAATGGCAGAGAAGAGGTTCTAGAACAAACAAAGATGAAGCAGAATGTGGAATGAAGGAAAGCAGCACAGATGAAACAATTATTGAAGTTGTATGTTTTAATTAAGCTTAATTAAATTATTCTTTTGTAAATAGACAAAATATAATGTTGACCCAACTAAAGGAGAAACACAAAAATACACTATGAGAGTATCAGGCCCAGAAGTTTGATAGCAAAATATATCAATTTTTAAATTTAAATTTAAATTTTTAGTTAGTTGAACAGGAATTTGAATTACACAAAAGTTTGGTACATAGTGCTAGTGGGAGCGAGTTTGTTGAAGATGAAGAGATTGAAGGACAAAATACAGGTTTAAAATGTGTATTTAAAAAATTGAAGCAGAAATAGGGAAAATAAACTTGAAGCAAAAATCAGAAAATAAACTTGAAGCAAAAATTAGAAAATAAACTTGAAGCAAAAATCGGAAAAATAAACTTTAATTATATAAACAACCTTTAGATAATTTATTTACAAACTTAAAACTTATTTAAGTGACTCTCTCATCAACAAACAATATTTCTAGAGATAACTTAAATAGTAAAAATACAGACATAAGAGAAGAAAAGAGAGAAGAAGAAGAAGCCTGCGCAAGTTACCAAAACCCCAATACATTATCGTCGGTATGGTGAAAATTAAAAAAAAAAGGAAAAAAGGGATTAAAATAAATAAAATGAATATATATATTTAAAATACTTCGATATATACACTTTTTAACAAAATAATAATTTTCTAATTTTTTATTAAAACATTAAAAGTTGTTTCAGTTTCATTTTAAGCTTGAACTTAAAACTTGAATCTTTCTTTTTAGATGAGTTTTCCGCCTACAAAAGAATACAGCAATTTTGCTTCTAGACCAAGAATTTCATCTCCTAATAAATTACTTTCGCTTTCCTCAAAATTTGAAACCTTCGAAATTGAAGCAACAAAAATAGAGGAAAATAATAAAGAAAAAAGAAACAATTCTTTAGAAAAATTAAAAGTAGTTTTGCCTCCAAAGAGTAAGAAGGGGGATTTTGAAGCACTAATTTATAGACATTCTTTAAGGCTTAAAATCTTCACAAAGAAGATATTCTATGGGCACAAATGAATTGACTTTTGAAGAGGCAACGTTAATGAAGCCAATGGTACGTTTGTGGATTAAATTAAATTAATTTAATTAATTTTAAATTAAATTTAAGGCTCGTTTACGCTGTGATTCCACTGCTGCTGCATTTCGTTACAATCAATCAGGGGAGGATATAATCGAATCAAATCCGGAATATGCCAGAAAAGCGCCTAAGAAGCCAGTGGTGCATAGGCGACAAAGTCGTGGTGATGACTGGGAGAATTTCCCGGAGGAGGAACAAACTGGTGATACAGAGGATGAGCTAATTACTTCAGAAAAATATGGTAATAATTTTAAAGTAAAAAATAAAATTTTCTGTCAATAAAAATTGCTTTAGTAATGTATTTTATTTTCCCTTTATATCCCTTATTTTCTCTCGTGTTAACAAGCAAGTATAACGTGGCACTTGCTGCCAAGTATTTAAATCAATATCTAGCAGGAAATTTACATGAAACTTGCTTCAACTTTTTTTAGTTAAAAATATTAAGCACAAACTTAAAAAACGCAGGTATAAATAATTAACCTTGTTTTAAGTTTGTAAGTTTGTTAAATTTAATTAAATAGTTTGTTTCAAGTAAATAAGTTGCTTCAAGTTTATTTAAAAAGTTTGTTTCAAGTTTATTTAAATTTTGTTTGTTTCAAGTTTATTTGTTTGTTTCAAGTTTATACGCTTTAAATAATTAGTAACTAATATGTACAAGTCTGAATGTGAGAATAATAATATTGAAATTTTTCTATTTAAATTTCTCCACCAGCTTTATTACGTAAAAAGCCATTTCCAATAAATAATCAATCCTTTCTATTTTTTGCTTCGTCCAACTTCTTGCTTTACATATGTAATATCTATTTACTTTCCTATATACATATAGGGTAAAGTCTTTTACTCACAATCAATTGAATACGAATTGTTTTCTTTATATTTTCACTATAGACATGAAATTTTAAGTATATGTAGTACTTTCACTTTTCATTTTTCTTTCAAAAGCTTCCATTAAAATGAGCACGGCGTGACGAATTTTAAGTGACGGCATTTTTTCATTCTTTCTAAAAAAATTTTTTTATGTGTATTATTGATGCAAAATAATCTTCATATTTATTTACTTAATATTTTTTTAATATTTGTTTCAATATTTTTTCAATATTTTAGAATTAAATTAAGCCTGCTTCAAGTTTATTTTTAAGTTATTAAATAAACTTGCTTCAAGTTTATTTTTAAGTTATTAAATAAACTTGCTTCAAGTTTATTTTTAAGTTATTAAATAAACTTGTTTCAAGTTTATTTTTAAGTTCTATTTAAGCTTGCTTCAAGTTTATTTTATAAAGATTCTATTAAACCTTTATTTGTATTTTTCTTTTTTAACTATAGATTTGGCTAAACAATTACGACAACAAGTTCATAAGCTAATTGACGAGGTTGAGCAGCATAATCTAAAACTTGAAGCAGAAGATAGTAACATTGACCTATTTCAACAAAAAATGGTAATAAATAAATTAAATAAATATTATCAAGCTCTAATTTTTAGGAATCTTCAGAGAAGCCTATAACATCGAATATTTCAAATGTCTCTCTGCCTCCGTTGTCCGATTCTAACAGCGAAAATACTTTTGAAACACCAGCACAATTTACTTCAGAACACTTAGCTAGTGCCCAACAATATAATCAACGAGAAGGGGATGATCAAGCTGCCCACAAATTTAATCAAATTAGTCAAGAATTTGTAGAAACTAAAGAAGAAGCACAATGGAGCACGAGGATGGAATTTGCTTCAGAATTGAATAAAGCTGTGTTGGATGAAGCGAAGAATCCATTCTCTGAAGAGAACACTTACCAAGAACCTCGAAATAGTCAACAAACTGTAACTGACTCCTCCAATTTATTTTACAGTAGCGGAGCAATGGGACAGCAACAACAATATCAACAACAGGATTATATAGGAGAAAGTGGTTACTATTTTGGAGGGGAACTTAATAGTAAGTTGCTTTAGTTTGTAAAGTTTTAGGTTTGTCTAATTTTTAAGTGTAAAGTTTTAAGTTTATCTAATTTAAGGTTGTAAAGTTTAAGTTTACTTATTTATACATATTCCAAGTTTATTTATTTAAACTAAGTTGATTCAAGTTTATTTAATTTTAAGTTTGTAAATTCCATGTTTATTTAATTTTTAAGTTTGTAAATTCCAAGTTTATTTTATTTTTAAGTTTGTAAATTCCAAGTTTATTTTATTTTCTTCTTATTTATTTTAAAGTTTAATTTAAAACTTAAGGCGATAGCTATAAGAACTATCAAGACTACACTAGTCCATCTTCAGGTTATGAACAAAGCGGCTACTATCCTACAGATTATGCAACTAATCCTTACGGAATTGATCAAACAGGTATATTTAAATTAATTTTTATTTTTACATTTATTTAGCCTCAACTTCAACAAATACTTACCAAAATGATTATATTTATGATGGTCAATATTCTACTGAAGCAATACAAACAACCGCTTATTCTACCTTAAATCCATTTAATGATGATACAACCAATCAAATAGAACTTCCACCCCAGCAAACAATAGATGAATATTCTGTCGATGTTTCTGCGTATGGTTCTCCACCCCGTGCCCCTCCTATTCCGCCACCTCCAGTTGTAGCTGCAGGTCTTGGCCTTCCAGCTTTTACACAAAGAACAAGGGCCCCCGATCCTTTCTCTTGGGAGGCACAAGAAAGTGAAATGGCTTCTTTACCTCCTAGGCAATAAAATTAGATTGAAAATAGAATTAATATTTAATTTTTAGACCCCCTCCACTAACATCTGAAGAGATTTTACAAAAGAAAGAAAAGGAAATTGAAGGTGTAGCTTTAAAGAATGAAGAACCACCAGTACGACCTAAAGCTCCCCCTCCCTGTAGGCCACCAGCTCCATCTGCAACAAAAATTCCGCCTAGTTTCTCTAATGTTTCACCTTCAGAAATGACCAATAATAATGAAGAAAAAAATAAACTTGACGAAGTAAAACAAGAAGTTGATGAAGAAGATCCATGGGTAATAATATTTATTATTAAAATTAAGGAGTTTATTCAATTAAAAAATAAAATTAATTTGACTCTGAATTTTTAGGCACGCTTCAATCGAATGACTGAACAGGTAGAAACTTGCTTAAAGCTTTGTTTTTTTAGTTTGTCTCAAACTTACATATTTGTTTTTACAATATTATTAATGCTTCAGTTTTATTTTTGTATTAAAAAATTCAATTTTGTATTTTTAGGTTTATTTTCTGTTTTTGTATTTTTCCAAGTTTATTTTCTCTTTTGTATTTTTAGTTTATTTCTGTTTTGTATTTTTCAAGTTTATTTTCTGTTTTTGTATTTTTAGTTTATTTCTGTTTTGTATTTTTCCAAGTTTATTTTCTGTTTTTGTATTTTTAGTTTATTTCTGTTTTGTATTTTTCCAAGTTTATTTTCTGTTTTTGTATTTTTAGTTTATTTCTGTTTTGTATTTTTCCAAGTTTATTTTCTGTTTTGTATTTTTCCAAGTTTATTTTTTGTATTTTTTCAAGTTTTATTTTTTAGGTAAATAAGGTTGTCAAAAACACAGGTGAGAGACTTGATCAACTTGGAGAACAGTCAGTTACTATCCAATTACAAGATGATAATCAAGTTAAAAGCTACTTATCAACCGTTGGCGAAACCAACATGAAAATTACTGCTTTACAACGCCAACAGATTTTAGAACAAGAAGCGCATCACAAAAAGTTAAAATCCGATAAGCGTAAAAAAAAGCTAGAAAAACTAGAAAAAGGGTTAGGTTCAAAAATAGGCGGAGTTTTAGCTGCAGGAATTTCTGCTGGTAGAGAAGTTGCTGCTGTTGCCAAAGGAAAGGAGAAGAAAAAAATAGAGAAAGAAATTGAGGAAAAATATGATCCAAAAATGGAAGAGGATATGGAGAAAGCAGCTACTGAATTAGCTAAAAAAATAGCTAAACAACACGGATTTAAATTAAATAATGAACAAGGAGAAGAAGAAGTGGAAGAGGAAAATGAGGAGAAAAGTGAGGACAATAATATACAAAATAAATTTACAATTAAAGAAGAATTTAGTGGAAGTAAAAGTCAGGTTAAAGATGAGATTGAAAGTGACGAGGAATTCCCTTCCCAACCTTCAAAGAATTGGGCAGCTGAATTTGAAAGAGCTACACTTCTTCCTCCATCAGATTCTGATGTACACTTGGCTGAAGTACTTAATTGTGGAATAACTGATCCATTTGATACTAGTCGTGCAAAGAATTTGGCGTTGGGGGGTGATGTTGTTGGACTAGATCCATTCGCTCCTCCTAACTTAGAGGAACAACAAACTGTAAAATTTAGCTTTAAAAATGATTCAAAAATATTATTAAATTTATAAATAATTTTTTAGAATGTTATTGATGATCCTTTTGATGTCCGCCCAATAGAGGAACTCATTGCGGAAGCTCGCCAAGCAGCAGAAATTGAAAGGGCTAGGAGAGAAGCCGCTGCTGAAGCTGGGGAATACATTGAAGAAGCTGAAACTGTTAATATAAGGCCAACTTCTTCTAGATTATCAACCCCAACTCAAGAAGGTGGAAGTCCTGTAACGCCATCAATGGTACGACCGGAAGGATTTGAAGATGATTTTAAGGTATTTAAATAAATTTAATTAATAACGCAAACTTACAATTTCTAATATTAAATAAACTTTAAACATAAACTTGAAGCTTATAAATAAACTTGAAGCAATCCTAAAATATACCTGAAATAATAAACTTGAAGCAAACATTTAAAATATTAAATTTGAAACAATCAAAAAATATACCTGAAATAATAAACTTGAAGCAAACATTTAAAATATTAAATTTGAAACAATCAAAAAATAAACTTGAAATAATAAACTTGAAGCAAACATTTAAAATATTAAAATTAAATCTTAATGTTTTAAGCATAAAAACCTGTTATTATAAACATTTAATAATTAGAATATGCAAACCGACAATGAAACTCCATTATATGATGAAGATGATTCCCAACCTCTTTCTGAGTTTCCGCCCCGATTTGTTGGTGATGGATGGGAACTTCTTCTACGATATCCACCAAAAAAGAAATTAATGGCTGATCGCTCATGGAAACCAATTTATGTTCGACTTAATGGAAATATGCTTTCCCTGTTTTCTAATGCACAGGAGACACGGCCATCACAAGAAATTATGCTACAGGTTAGTAACAAAAATGAATTCATTCATTTAAAAAAGCAAAAGTTTTAAATTGAAGCAAAACTTTTTGTAAAAAGTTTATTTAAAGTTTTAATAATTTTTACAATTTGTAAAAAGTTTATTTAAAGTTTTAATAATTTTTACAATTTGTAAAAAGTTCATTTAAGGTTTTAATTATTTTTACAATTTGTAAAAAGTTTATTTAAAGTTTTTAATAATTTTTACAATTTGTAAAAAGTTCATTTAAGGTTTTAATTATTTTTACAATTTGTAAAAAGTTTATTTAAAGTTTTTAATAATTTTTACAATTTGTAAAAGGCAATATATTTATTTTAAAAGGCCAACTATTCATTATCCGACCCAACATTACAAGCATATGACATATATGGGAAAATACATACAGTAAAATTACAACATATTCTCTATAAAGAACGTGTTGGAATACGTCCAGGTCAAATTTCCCGTCTTGTTGAGGGACACATAACTAAATATGGACTTCCACTTGAACATGCAGCACAATGCAATGTTATAGCAAAATTTGGTTGTTTGGATGCTTCTACAATGCTAAGCTTTACTAGAGCAGTAGAGGATGCTTTATTTCTTTGTACAGGGAGAAGAGAATGTACTGCAGCTAATGCACCTTTATATAGACAAGATGAGGTTCAGGTATGTCATATTAATGAAGAATACATTTAAAGCTTTAATTTTTTAAAGATTCATTGTTATGATGAATATGAAGCAAAAATTGACCGTGAAGGTTTTGTACATGACCAAAAGGCTCGTGTTCGCCTATTCTGCCTTGCATTTCTAACCGGTGCTACACCTACACTTGAGATTGGGTTAAATGACCGACGACGTGAAGGGAAGGAAATTGTCAGAAGAAAGGACATATTGCCAATGTACACTGAAAGATGGATTCGTTTTGAGTCTCCAGAATTCCACAACACTGTAGACAAGTCTGTTTGGGAAGAAGATCAAGTTGTTAGACTTGTCCCTCCAGATGGCTGTTTTTTTGAATTAATGCGCTTCCGAATTCGACCACCAAAGAATAGAGATAAACCTCTCAGTGTAAAATGCACAATGCGACTGTCTGGGAAGCAAATTGAACTTAGAATAGAAACAGCTGCTGCTCTACATCAACAATGTGCTAAAGGAACTGTAGAATCAACTAGAGCAATTCCTTGTGAAAATATTTGTATTCGTTTCCCTATACCGGAAGCATGGATTTATATTTTCCGTGAAGAACGCCATTGGGGTGTTGGTTCAGTCCATTCAAAAACTAGGAAACCTGGAAAAGTTAAAAACTTGAAAGATAAGTTAATGGGCACTGTGCAGCAGAATGAACCTTGTTTGATTGAGGTAATACTTGTTTTTATTTTTGTGTTTCAAGTTTATTTTTGTGCTTCAAGTTTATTTTTTGTTTAAGTTTATTTTTGTATTTCATGTTTATTTTTATGTTTCAGATTTATTTTTGTGTTTCAAGTTTATTTTAGTATTTCAAGTTTATTTTTTATTTTGTTAAGCTTACTCTTAATTTTTTAGGTTGGTATTGGTGAAGCAAAATACGAGCATTTATTTCGCTCACTAGTTTGGAGGATTCCACGTTTACCTGACAAACAAAGCGCTGCATACAAAAGCTATGTGCTTAAGTAATTTTATAAAGTAATACCTAATAGTATTTTTGTATATTAACAGATGTCGTTTTACACTTACTTCATTCGATTTAATTCCAGAAACTTTTATACCACAAAGTGAGTTGGAATTTACTATGCCTTTAGCCGTTGTTAGCAACACAGTAGCTCGTTCTGTAGGTGTAGAACAGCATGAAGACAGTGACAGGGTAGAAAAATTTGTTCGATATTTGGCTAAATTTCATTATAGGTATCCTACCTAGTTGAATCTTTTTTATTTTATTTTTCAGAATTGATAATGATTATATACAATGTTCAGACTTAGATTTAGAAGACGGCCAAGTTGATCAATCACAACAGTCTACTAGTGAAGAACAGCATTGTGAAAATGTTGAAGCCATTACGAACGAACCTTATGGAGGGTAAACTAATTTAAAAAAAAATTTTTTTAACTTTTAATTGATTAGCTTTCGTATTGAATTACCGGATGATAATATTAGACAATCACAAATTCCGTCCATTCCTCCAACTAATAATTGGAATATTCAAGAAACAAATGGAGGAGAAGAGAAGCATTTAGGAAGTAATAGAAGAAGTAGTAGTAGTAGTAGTGGAAGTAGCGGTAGTGAACGAAAAGCTTTCCCGGTTATACAGATTGATATGAAAGGATATGGATATTAAACTTGAATAACACATGATCTCAAAACCTTAAAAAAGCAAATAAACTTGTTTCAATATTAAGAGATTATAATTAGGTGTTTGAAAGAAACTTTTATTCTAAGTTTTAAGGTTGTAAAAAGGGTTTGTTTTATTTACAAATTGTAAAAAAGTTTTTACAAATTATAAAAAAGTTGCTAAAAATTGTAAAAAGTTTTTACAAATTGTAAAAAAGGTTTATTTACATTTGTAAAAAAAAGTTTTATTTATTAAAAATGTAAATGTTATCTTATTGTAAGCAAAGTTTTAAAACAAGCTTAAATCTTCAAAAGCATCTAACTTTTTTTACATACATATTTCGCAGCTTTAAATATGCAAACATTTTTGATAATATAACCAAATTAAGCAATTTTTATTCTTTTTATTTCAATAAAAATTAATTGTCACTTAGCATATGATTTTTTACCTTTCCATATTGTTTGCCAATATATACATATATGTGAGGACCCCCTGTATTTCCTCTTCTTGCCAGCTCAAATTAATCCATAAATTCTTCTACTATGATTTTTAATCTTCTGTTGCATGTAACATTTTTTGGCATATTTTTAAATTTAATCTATGCCTTGTGCCCAGATGGATGGGAGCCTGATGGAAGTAAACTAAATTCAAATAACATTTTAATATTACAATTTGACTCACTTTTAGCATGTAATACATTTGGAGGGTGTTATCAAACAAGTCAACTATGTGACAGAACTTCAAATAATTGCTGTTTGTTTTTATGTATTTTAAGATTTATTTAATTTAAACAGAAAAGGCTTCTGAATTATTAGTTAAACTCTAAGTTTAATTGTAAATTGTAACTACAATTTGTAATAAGTTTTAATAAAGTTGTAAATAACAAGTTACAATTAAACTTATTTTTACAATTTGTAACAAGTTTTAATAAAGTTGTAATTTATTTTTACAGGCAAAATTTCGAGTAAACAAGCTAGATTGAATTATGTCAGGAATGCAAAATCAGGAGCCTGTGAACAAACATATTGTCCATTAGGCAGCATTAAAGACAAAGATGGTTTGCAGCCTATTAATAATATTACTCAATGTGTTTAAATTATTAGGCTGTTCAGTCAAAAGATTCTGTGTGAGTAGTTCACAAAGTTGCGTTAACGGTGAATGTTGTGAAAAGTATTACCTGCCAAATGCAATGACAGGACAGCAAGATATTTGTAACCCAAATAATCCAAATCAAAATATGCCTTTTAATCCAACTATGCCTAATCAAAATATGCCAAATCAGTATATGCCTAATCAGTTTATGCCTGGTCAATATATGCCTAATCAAAATATGCCTTTTAATCCAACTATGCCTAATCAAAATATGCCAAATCAGTATATGCCTAATCAGTTTATGCCTGGTCAATATATGCCTAATCAAAATATGCCTTTTAATCCAACTATGCCTAATCAAAATATGCCAAATCAGTATATGCCTAATCAGTTTATGCCTGGTCAATATATGCCAAATCAGTATATGCCAAATCAGTTTATGCCTAGTCAATATATACCAAATCAGTATATGCCCTTTAATCCAACTATTCCCAATCAGTATATGCCCAATCAAAATATGCCTAGTCAGTATATGCCTTACTACAATGGATACAATACTCAACCTTTCATGGGAACACTGCCAGGGATGATGTCAAGCAATGGATATACTATGCCTCAGACAGGAATAAGCTATGGAATGCAGCCAGGCGTTGGATCTGGGTTTGGATACAATCAAGGAATTATGCCAAACAATTATCCTTCAATGGCAGGAAATGGTTATATGGGATATCCACAATCAGGGATGACAGGGTATGGACAATCATTTCCAATTGGAGTTCCAACCTCAAGCTTTGGATTTGTGCCTCAAAATTATATGCCTCAAATGATGGGTTCTTTAGGCCTTCAACCTCAGTATGTTAACCTTTTTTGTCTTTTTTAGTGAAATTTAAGATATACAAATGTTGGTGGAATGGGAGGACTTAATGGAATGGAAAGCCTCGGTGGTATTGGAAATATAGGCGGAATGGGACCTGCCGGAATTGGCGGTCTTGGTGGAATCGGAGGAATAAGCGGAGGATTTTCTGGAATTGGAACAT
The DNA here is from genome assembly GCA_018905775.1 of Meloidogyne exigua. Lineage (NCBI taxonomy): Eukaryota > Metazoa > Nematoda > Chromadorea > Rhabditida > Meloidogynidae > Meloidogyne > Meloidogyne exigua. The sequence continues at coordinate 3,622,483 of JAGUQR010000001.1, read as the reverse complement.
CACCTTTTGGAGGAATTGGAGGTCTAGGTTGTACTGATTATTTCCCATCCTGTCTAATATTTTCCTCTTTTTGTTTCTTTCCTTCAATAGCTGATGCTTGTATGTCAAGTTGTGGGCGTTGTAGTTATGCTTTTGGATAAATTAATAAATAATAATTAAATAAATAAATAAATTATTAAATATTTTTTAGATTATTTAACATCTAATTTGAATCTCTGATTTGTATTTCGATTTTTACGAAATTAATAAAGTATAGTTTTATTTTAAAAAAAAGACATACAATTTACATACATCAAGTTTGTAAAATATGAATTGTAAAAACAGACCTAAAACATAGAAAGTAAGTTTATTTAAAAACTTAAGTTTAGATATGTTTAATTCCGTCTGCTTCATATTTAGCAAAGAAAAAAATAAATACGCCTACTTCTTAAGTACTTGATGTAACACATATGAATTTGTATTAATTCCGCCTGCTTCATAAAATTAAAACTTTAATATTTAATTTAAGATGCGCTTGTATTTAAAACTTGAATAAACTCTCGTTGCTATAAACTTGTTAAAAATAAAAATAGTAAAATAAAATAGAATTAAAAAAAATAAATGAATTTTCTAAAAATAAGTAAAAAGTACATCTCCTTTTTTTTTAATATTTATTTATTTTAAACGAATTAAATTTAAGGTTGGAATATTTAAAAATATTTTTGTTTTTTTAATTGAAGTAAGTTCAATAATGATTAAAATTTTTTTTTAGCTTTATTGGCAAAATAGAAGCTGTGTAAATATTGTAAAATTAACATGCCTTATTGATTCTCCCAGTTATTTTAATGCGATTGAAAAATTTAATTTAATTTTAAACATTAATTTGAAATTAATTTTCAGGAATGAAATGTTGTCAGATTATTTTTGGCTATTAAAAAGAACTTTAATTAATTTGGAAAAATTTAATAATGCTTTTCCAAGTTCTAAAAAAGAAAGAAACCGGAAGAGATTTTATATTATTTTCTTATTGCTTCTAAAAATAATTGTTAATGCTAAAGGACAGGCTGCATTTGGTGGTTTTAGCCAATGTCCTATTGGTCAAATTGCAGATGGATGTAAGTTTGTTCTACTTGTAAATATGCGCTTAATAATATTAAAATCCGCCTGCTTCATAAACTTAAAATACGCCTGCTTCATAAACTTAAATTCTTCCTGCTTCATAAACTAAAATCAGCCTGCTTCATAAACTTAAAATCCGCCTGCATCTTAATTAAATAAACTTTATTAATAAATTCTTAAGTATAAGTGACATTTTTCTAAATAACTCAATTTATAATTAAGCATGTTTTATTAGTGGCTACTGCTTCAATCAAATGGAACGATGTATAAACGGAGTTTGTTGTAATATTAAAAAGTTCAATTTAATTATTAAAACTTGCTTCTGAATTAAGGTAGGACAATACAACCACCGCAATGTCCTATTGGTTTCATTCCTGACGGATGTAATTTTACAGACTTAAAAAATTCAAGTTTACAATTTTTAAGTTTGCGGATACACTGGAATTTGTTTTCAATTTAATCAGCGTTGTATTAATGGAGTCTGTTGTATGTTTTTATTATTTATTTAAAGACTTATTATTAATTTAAAGGTAGACCAATATCTCAATGTCCACCAGGTACTTTTCAAGATGGAGGTAAACAACTGTTTAATTAAACATTTGAATTAATTGTTTAAATAATTTAATTTTAAGTGTGTTCATATACCGGAATATGCTTCGATTTTCGTGAAATATGCGTTAATGGACTTTGCTGTAATTAAACTTTATTTAAATATTTATGTATTTTTTAGGTCAGAGAATTAACCCTCAAAATCAAGTATTCCCTCCGAATCAAGTCTACCCTCCGAATCAAGTAATACCTTCTAATCAAATATATCCTCCTAATCAAGTTTACCCCCCAAACCAAATCTACCCTCCTAATCAGATTTACCCTTCTAACCAAATATATCCTCCAAGCCAAGTATATCCCCAAAATCAAATTTACCCGACACATCAGATATTCCCTACAAATCAAATATATCCCCAATCCCAAATATACCCTACAAATCAAATATATCCTGTTAACAACTTTCCTTTCCCAAGACAACAAATTCCTGGAATGGGCGGTGTATATCAACCATATCTGAATTATCCAACGTATGTAAACTTACAAACTTAAATAAACTTAGTTAAGTTTAAATATTAAAACTTGAAAAATAGAAAGTTGTAATTACAACTTTTTTACAATTGTATTTTTTAAATAAACTTGAAGCAATATAATAATTAATTTTATTATTAAAAATAAACTTGAAGCAATTAAAACTTGAAGCATTATTAAGCAAATCAAATAATAAATTGAAGCAAAGTTTAAGTTTCCTAATTATTAAAAAATTAAGACTTCTAAAATAATAAAAAATATTTTTAGTGGTTTTGGAGGAATTAGTGGTATTCGTCCAATTGGAATAGGAGGCCTAGGAGGAATGAACGGATTTGGAGGTGTTGGTCTTGGAGGTATGGGAGGACTTGGAGGTATTGGCACTCTTGGTGGTGGTCTGGGAAGTCTTGGCGGATTAGGAGGATTCGGTGGTATGGGCGGTATTGGTTCAATTGGAGGAATGGGAGGTTTAATGTGTATGGACTATTATCAAGCATGTACAGTTTACTCAAGTTATTGTTTCTTCTCAACGATAGCAGAAGCTTGTATGTCCAGTTGTGGACTTTGTGATGTATATAGATGAAAAATTATAATACTTATTTATGCATTAATATTTAAGTAAAGCGGCTTAATATATCCCAGAAAATAATAAAAGATTTAACTTATCAAAAAAGGGGTTAAAAGTCGGAAAACATAGCATACATATTTTCTTGTATTAATTGTAATAAATAAATAATTAAAATTATATATTTTATAAACTTGAGTAAGAATATGTATAAAACTTAAGTCACAAACTTGGAACTTCTGATTTACCTTTGTTGTTGCTTATATTATAAACTTAGGTTTCAAGTTTTAGGGGTTATTTAATACATATCTGTTTAAGTTTATTTAATACAAACCTAAGTTTCAAGTTTATTTAATACAAATCTAAGTTTCAAGTTTATTTTAAATACAAATTTAGGTTTCAAAAACACAAAATTGCCTGAAGTTTATAGAGTAAATTTGAGTGAAGAAAAAATGTGTTTCAATTCCTTTCAATTATTCTTTTTATTGTTTTATCCATTTCGTTTTCATGTTCTTCACCTTCCGTTAATTTTCTGCCTTTTCTTCTTTTTATTTTTAAATTTTTATTTCTTCTCATTTTTCCATAATTTAGCATCATTCTTTTCTTTGTTGTTTTTATTGTTTTTGGTAAAATAATTTTATTATTTTCCTTTTCTTTATTTAATGGAAAAATAATTGCTTCAGTAATATTTAATAATTCTTCTTTTTTTAATTTATTTAAATTTATTCTTTCTTTTCTTCTTAATATTTTAGTATTATTTGATGCAATTTTTGCTCTCCTAGTAGTTGCTTTTTTAGTTTCCCTACCTATTTTCTTGCTACTTTTAGTTGTTGCTACAGTTGTTTTTTCTGTTATTAAATTGAAAATGGGGTTTCCATTTTGCTGTTTCTGTTCTTTTTTAAAGGCTTTTTTGCACTCTTCCGGCACTTTAAAAATTTATTTTCTTTTAATTTAAACTATTTTTTAATTTTACGTTTACGACATGTTTGCTTCATCTGATCATCTTCCATGCATATCTCTTGTTCTGGTTTACAGTCCAATTCGCATTGGTCGAGAACGGGAACCCATTGGGCGTCAGAAAATGGTTGACCGCCTGTATTTGTAAAAATATAAATTTTAAAAATTTAAAAATTATAGACAGAGAATCTGATTCCTAAAGAGAAATTCTACTAATTCTGCTGCATCCACTGAAGATAATAATAATATTAAAAATAAGTTGAGGAACTGTAGAAATAATGTTAAATAAATAAAGCAGCAAGTTACCATTTGTACTATAATAATTTTCAAGTTTATTTTTGTGTTTTCAAGTTTATTTTGTGTTTCAAGTTTATTTTTGTATTTCAGGTTTATTTTGTATTTTCAAGTTTATTTTTGTATTTTCAAGTTTATTTTTGTATTTTCAAGTTTATTTTGTGTTTCAAGTTTATTTTTGTATTTTCAAGTTTATTTTTGTATTTTCAAGTTTATTTTTGTATTTTCAAGTTTATTTTTGTATTTTCAGGTTTAATTTTGTGTTTCAAGTTTATTTTGTGTTTAATGTTTATTTTTGTATTTTCAGGTTTAATTTTGTGTTTAAAGTTTATTTTTGTATTTTCAAGTTTATTTTTGTATTTCTTTGTATTTTTTTGGAATTGAAATTTAAATTAAAGTTTAAGCAAAAAATAAATACATCGCACACCTTCCGAAAAATGATTCAAAAAAATATTTTACAAGCTAATAATAATATAATAGTGGCCAAAAGCTTTTTGGGGCAAATTGATCCATATTAAGCAATTTATCGAATAGAAGGTGTACAATCGCGTCTATTAGCAAGCGATTTCCCTTACTAACAACCAATAAAATTTACTTTACTAAATTAAGAAAGGAGAGATCTGGGTGAATTAATTAATATAAGGAAAGAGAGAAATTTTGTGCTAGAAAAGATTGATTGCTCGGACCGGTCGTGAATTTATCGTTTGTCCTCCACCTATTTCTGACTGGAGAAAATGCTTATTCTGTTAAGAAAAATCACCCGTTCTTTTTAATTCTTCTATGCGTTGATCTTTATCCTTTTAGAGATTAAAAAGAATATGTGTATTAATCTGTGTAATAAACATTTAAAATACGTATAAAATTTATACAAAATAAATAATAATTTATTAACTAAAATTGAAGCAAAAACATGCTGCAAGTTTAATTTTAAAGTTTCAAGTTATTTCTAAAGTTGTGTTTCAAGTTTACTTTTAGAGTTGTATTTCAAGTTTATTTTACTTCTAGAGGCTGAGATTTATATTTTAATATTGTGTTTCAAGTTTATTTTTAACATTGTGTTTCAAGTTTATTTTTAATATTGTGTTTCAAGTTTATTTTTAACATTGTGTTTCAAGTTTATTTTTAATACAGAAAAGAAAATATTATTATAAATAGAAAAATTGAAGCATTTAATTTGCTTGCCGAGTTACAAAAATTCTCTTTGCAAAAGCATAGAGATGGTGAACCTGAACGACATTGTATATTTTGTGGAATTGAAACATCCGCTTTGTAAATTCGAGATCTGCACCCTCGGATAACAAATTCAAGTCCTATTATTTGTTTCAATTTTATTTCAAAAATAATAATCACCATCATTTTCAGCCTTAACCTTGACGCATTGATCATTAGCTGTTGAGCATTGAATTGTTGGAATTGTTTTAAATTCAATGTCATCCTCCATATTGCAAAATCGGCTTACTTTAAATAAATTAATAAAAAATAAAAATTAAAAAAGAACCTGGGGGTAACTCATAAACCGAGTTAAGAAAAACACGAAGGGCCATTTTAGCATTTTCCTCGACATTTGGATTTAATGTGGTTGTACAAGAATAACAGATGAGTGCCAAGGTACCTCTTGGCACCGCAAAATAAAATAGAAGAAATAAAATATTTAAAGGGCGATAAAGCTTCATTAATAACTGTAGGAATAGAATAGTTATATTGTTATGCTTCAAGTTTATTTTAACTGTGCTCTAGTTTATTTTAACTGCGCTTAAAGTTTATTTTAATTGTGTTTCAAGTTTATTTTAATTGTGCTTCAAGTTTAACTTAACTATGCTTCAAGTTTATTTTAATTGTGCTCTAGTTTATTTTAACTGCGCTTAAAGTTTATTTTAATTGTGCTTCAAGTTTAACTTAACTATGCTTCAAGTTTATTTAATTATGCTTCAAGTTTATTTTAATTGTGTTTCAAGTTTATTTTAATTTTGTTTCAAGATTATTTTAATTGTGTTTCAAGTTATTTAATTATGCTTCAAGTTTATTTTAATTGTGTTCTGTTTCAGGTTTATTTAAGTTCAAGCTTAAACTTAATGTATGTAAACTATGTAGAAAAAATAAACCATTCCTAAACTTGCTTAGGAATAAGCTTAATTTCAATAATTCCCCGTTGCCAAGGAATACTAGAAAATAAATTTGATAAACATATTCAGGAAAGAAACAGGCGGAAATTAAAAGGATAAATGGAGAGGGATTTTTCTTCTTCTTTTTAATGACTCCGCGCAGGTTTTAATAATTATTTTCTTTAAATAATTTTAATTCAAGACTATTTTATTCATTTAAAATTAAATTTACAAATAATAATATTTAATTAATTAATTATTTCTTTGTCTATTAAATTGATGTTGTCTATAATGTTGTTGTTGTGGATGTTGTGATGTTACAAAAACTCTAGTAGTACCAACAGCATTAACACTACCTTGATTATGTTTAATAAATTGTTTTTTGACTAATTTACGAAAATCTTTGGACATTATAAGCAAACAAATTTCTTCAATAAATTGAATTATAATAAAAATTGAATTATATATAGCCGCAGAAATTGTAAATAAAATTGTTTGATCATCAATTGAACTTATACAATATTTATCAATTAATTGGTTAAAATAATTATAAATTATTAAAAAAGGACAAGGCGTTAAACTGACCAAACAAACAATCATAATCAAAACACGTTCTTTTTCAACTTGTTCATTTCCTACAGAAGTAATGTTGTTGTTGGGATTACCTTAAACATTATAATACAATACTATTGTATGTTCAGATGAGAGAGTGAATTTGTACAAAAGAAACAAACATAAAAAACAACTTACAATAATTGTACAAAAACTTGATTAGAATGGATAAATAAATTGTTGCAGCCAAAACAAACATTGACAATAGAGGCAGATCCTCGTAAAAAAATATTCCTTTGAACAATATACTGAAAATACAAAAATACAAAAATTAATCGAAAATTCGCCTTTCTTTTTTCTTTAATAAAACTTAAGTGTAAAGCAATGGAATAAAAGAGTCTGTACTCTTTGGAAACTTGTGTTATATTGTTAAGCTTACTCTCTGGATATTTACATAAAAATTATTAAAATTCTTATACAAAAAATAAACAATCCTTTAACTAAAAAACTAACAAAATTTAAAGTTAATTTTACAAACTTAAAAATGCCAGCATCTCCTTTGAACAGTACAATAATTAAAAAAACAGCATATTGGGGAGCTGTCCATATTAAAGTAATTAACCATATTGCGGAAATTAAGTACTTAACATTTCTAAAAAAGCAAAGAAAAAAAAGAAAATTTATGGCCAAATTTTTAAAGCAAAAAGAATTTTAAACTAAAATAATTACACATTTATAATTAAAAAAAATTAATTTAAATTAAAAAAAAAATTAAACTTTTTTTTCCAATAAGATTGATAGCTGAAGGGGAAGAAAATTGCATGGTAACGATTTAGCGCCAAACTGGCCATATGAAAAAAAGTTGCGTTAGATGCAATTTGGGATACAGGGTTTACAATAAAGTAAGAGGATGTGACCCAGAATGGGTTGTATGAATATTTAATTACATAACCATATACACAGATAACTAGATAAAAGCAGTTGATACATGTCTAAATTATTTATTTTAGTTTTTTGAAGATTTATAGGCTTTCTATTGACCTAATAAATTTTTTAATTAATTTTAAAAAATCCTGTTCTTTAAATATTAATTAAAATTAAAATTACCTTGCTAAACAATATATAAAGAGCAGTCCTTTCTTTAGAAAATCTTAATAATGGACGAGCTATAAATAATAGAAAAAATGCAGTAAATACGTTTATAACAACTGCACTACCATCAATATAAATAAACGCTAGGCTGAAGTTTACAGTCATTTTAATTTAAATAAAACTTATTGTTAGTTATTTTGTACACTTAAAAATAAATAAACTTTTCAAAACATTTTCCGGAAGAGAATGTTTAGTTAAAACTTGATGCTTCAAAAACATGTTCCGGAAAATGTTTTAGTTTAATTTCAGTTGTTTTCTTAAAAACATTTTCTTTAAAAACATTAAAAATAATTAATCTAAATAAATGAATATGTAGTAATGCTTTCTTTTTAAATATAACATAAATATTATTATGACCACACACACATAAATAAGTTTAACTAATTAAAATAAATCAGTCACGCATATTAAAAAATTTTTTTAAAAAATTTTTGTATTTCCTAATTAAAAATAAAGATTTAGAAAAAAAAACTTTTTTCTTTTAATTCTAAAGGAAAACAACGCATGAAAAACACAAAAACTTTAAACAAAACATTTTGTATTTTTATGTTTTTGGCTTTGTGTTTTTGTTGTTTTTTCTAAATAACTATGTTTTAAACATGTATTTTTCTAAAACACTGTTTTAATTGAAAAGAAGAACAACAAATTAGAACAAAAACAAGTAGCTATTGAATACTCTCTCTCATTGTATTTTTTATTAGTTATCGTCTCCAAGTAGTAGTAGGCTTTAAAAAAATGTTTATTTAATATATGTATTTTAAAGTTTATTAAACTTTATGTTTTGATATATTCCACAGCATAAGCAGTCTGGAGGGCATGGATTGCAACATTGTCCATTTACCGAAATTGTCATTATGCAGAGTAGCAAAATTATAAAATAATAATTATTCATTTTTGCATATAAAGTGTGCGCAATTCTGATGCAGACAACCCACAGTTTAAAAATTAAGAACACTTAAAAATAAATAAAATAAAATGAAGCAATTTAAGCTCTGAATAATAAATAAATAAATTTAAAATTTTATTTCTCTTATTTATTAGTGAAATTATAACTGAATTTATATTAATCTTTTTAAGATACACTTTAAGTTTTTAATATAAAAATAAATAATATTTTTATTTTTTTGTTTAAATATAATATTTACGTGGACTATTAGGCAAAGAATAAAAATTGCTTTTCATTGAATTATTTTAATTTTAATGTTTTTTTTTAATAAGAAAATGCTTATCTTTAATGTGAAACATTTCTTTTTTTCAGTATATAATTTTCCCAACAAGGATATTATTTATTTTTTTTTGTTAATTTTAAGACGTGGATAAGGAATTTTTTTTAAAATTGTAAATACATATTTACATATAATAAAGTTTATTTTATTCCTTCTCAACATTTTTTATTTCAAAAAATACATAACTTTTGCTCGCATTATATTTTTGTTTAAATGTATTTTTAATATTAAATAATCCATAAAATTAGAATTTAATTTTTCTGCGTCGCTTACTTAAAATAAATTCATAAAAAATAAAAATTAGAAAGGAACCTTTTAATTGTGTTTCAAGTCTATTTTAATTGTGTTTCAAGTTTATTTTAATTGTGCTTCAAGTTTATTTTAATTATGCTTCAAGTTTATTTTAATTGTGTTTCAAGTTTATTTCAATGTTTCAAGTTTATTTTAATTGTGTTTCAAGTTTACTTTAATTGTGCTTCAAGTCCATTTTAATTGTGCTTCAAGTTTATTTTAATTGTGCTTCAAGTCTATTTTAATTGTTTTAAGTAGGAAGTTAAGTTTAATGTTTTATTCTTAAGTTTGTTTTTTTTAGTCAGGTTGAAGTTATTTAAGTTCAAGCTTAAACTTAATGTTTGTAAACTATGTATTATTTTTTTAAAATAATTTTAATTCAAGACTATTTTATTCATTTAAAATTAAATTTACAAATAATAATATTTAATTAATTAATTATTTCTTTATTTTATTTAATTATTGTCTATTAAATTGATGTTGTCTATATTGTTGTTGTTGTGGATGTTGTGATGTTACAAAAACTCTAGTGGTACCAACAGCATTAACACTACTTTGATTATGTTTAATAAATTGTTTTTTGACTAATTTACGAAAATCTTTGGACATTATAAGCAAACAAATTTCTTCAATAAATTGAATTATAATAAAAATTGAATTAAATATAACTGTAGAAACGGTTAATAAAACTGTTTGATCATCGGTTGAATTTATGCAATAATTATATGCTAATTTATTCAGATAATTATAAATTATTAAAAAAGGACAAGGCGTTAAACTGACCAAACAAACAATCATAATTAAAACACGCTTTTTTTCAACTTGTTCATTTCCTATAGAAGTAACGTTGTTGTTGTTGGGATTACCTTAAAATTGTAAATAAAAAACTTATCAAGTTTATTAACTAGTTGGGTTTAGTAAAAGTCGTTTTGGTGCGCATATAAAAAAGAGCGCTATGAACTAACCCCTAATTTGAATGAAAAAAATTGTTTAAAAAACAAGTTGTTTTTTCGGGTAATATTTAATAAAGATAAAAACAACCTACAATAATTGTACAAAAACTTGATTAAAATGGATAAATAAATTGTTGCAGCCAAAACAAACATTGACAATAGAGGCAGATCATTAAAAATAAATACTCCTTTGAACAATATACTGTTAAATTGAAAAAGAATTAATTACTAGAGATTTAATTGGGAAGTGAAAAGTGTCTAATTATTCCAAAGTCTATCTGTGATCAATACCATTTTTAATAAGAAAAAAAATTAAAGGAAAGACCGCATTTAATGGTTTAATTTTTTAATGCTTCGTGTAAATTCTAAGGTCTCGAATAAAGGAAAAAACCAAGTAAGTAGTTTATAGGGTAATTAATTAAAATAATTTAAAATATAAAGAGAAAAGTATAAACTCGAATATTCCGGCATCCTTATGTAGATATATAATTATTAGATAAACAGTATATTGGCCAGCTGTCCATACTAAAGTAACTATCCAAATTGCAAGAATGAAGAATTTAACATTTCTAATAAAATAAAAATTAATATTAAATGTTCTCATATAATTTAAATTAATTTCCTTATACCCCCAGGTCTCTAATTCCCATCCTTTGAATGCTCTTTGATATTTGCTAAATACCCTTCAAGTATAACCTATTTATTCTAATATATAATGATCCGCTTAGAATAACATAAACTAATAAAATTCGTTAGAGATTGCCCCCAACCCCTCCAAAATCCTTTAAAAATCGCCTAATAAATAATAAATAACCTTTTTTATAACATTTAAGTAAATAAAAGGAAAAAAACATTTATTTTTAAAAATAAATGTAAAGAAAATTAAACCTTATTTTCCAGTAAGATTGGTAGCTGAATGGAAAGAAAATTGCATGAAAACGATTCAAAGCCAAACCGCCCATATGAAAATAAGCTGCATTAAATGAAAGTTGGAAGATAGGGACTACAATAAATGTTTGTGACGTTGAATAGAAAGATGATTTAAATAAATATTTTATCATTACGAATATAGCCAGATAAATTGATAAAAACAGTTTATACATGTCTAAACAAAAATATTAAATACCTATGTTAGTTAGGCGCTCAAGGTTGGATATTTTGGTGCGGACATTTTTAACCGTCCATTTTTAATTTTATTTCTTTGGACTTTTTGCCGCCTGTTCAATGTTTTTGTTAATGAACGATTCCGATGGGAAATTGATTTTTAAAAAATCCCAGAGGATTTACAATTAATTAAATTAAAAATACCTTGCTAAACAGAATATAAAGAGCAATACTTTCTTTACAAAATTTGAATAATGGACCAAGTATAAGCAGTAGAAAAATAGCACAAAATAGTGTTATAATTACTGAACTAATGTCAAGATAAAGATATTCTATGTACTCATTTGCTGTCATTTTTTCTAATTTTTTTAAAAAATTTTCTTTTAATACGACATTTGAAAATGATCCAATTAAAAGAGAACGTAATTCTGATTTTTAATAACCAGAATTCAGATTTTTAATAACCAGAATTCTGATTTTTAATAACCAGAATTCTGATTTTTAATAACCAGAATTCTGATTTTTAATAACCAGAATTATGATAATTCTGATTTTATTATAATAAAAAATAGGTGTAATGCATAACACCGAACCCAATTAAATAAAACTTTTTATTAAAAAATTATTTTTATCAATTAAAAATAATTAATTTAAATAAATAAAGAAATGTTTTGTATTTATAGGTAGTAGGTATATAAATATTGAATTTAAAAAAAAATAACACGCAAACTATATTGCCCACACACACATTAACATTTATTTACTGGCAGAAAATGTAGTAGTATTCATTGTTTAATTAAAATAAATTAATCACGTGAAAGTTAAAAAATTATTTAAATTATTAGAAGAAAATAATTAAATAAATTAAATTTAAAAAAAATTTTTTATTTTTTTCTTTATATTCTATTAAAGTAAAAATATAAAATAATAATTAATTAATATATTTAATGTTTTATCTAACAATAAATTTAAATAAATCAACAAAACAATATTTTATGTTCTAAAAAAGGTCTAAATTAGATTTGAAAATCATCTCCAAGTAGTGTTCTAAAAAATAGATTAAATTAAATATATTTTATTAAATTGTGTGCGTCACTTCACTCCTTTTGTTTCGAAACGGCCCAACTCATCGCCAGCGAATATAACTCTCAAATAGTTGGATACTTCTAGGTGTTTTTGGTACCATTAAATAGAGCAGGAAATTTTCTATAAAAGGGCAGAAACTCATAATTTTTGGAAAAGTAGAAAAAAAGTATAATCGAAAACACTCAAACTTTCAGGAAAACGGTAGTTTTTTGACCATAACTTTTTTTTCTAATTTACCAAAAATTCTGGTTTTCTGATATTTTGTGGCAAATTTTATGCTCTATCTAATGGTACTAAATACACTTGACACAATATTAGCTATCATTTTTATAATGGCTGGAGATGAGTTTACCCTATATTCTGGAGTTTATTGGGTGCACTTTCTTCTTTTTAATATAAATTAAATATTTACTCCATTATTATTTTCCCACTACAGCAGGGATCGCAGGCTAAAGGGGGACAATTATTACAACACTGTCCATAAACCTCAAGTGTTGTTAAACAAAGTATTAAAATTACAAATAAATAACTATTCATTTTTAAATAAATAAATAAATTTTTATGTTTTCTAATGAATTTGTGATTCTGTTTATACAATGTTTGTGTATATATATTAGTCGTTTTGACACAAAAATATTAAGAACGAACTTTTTTATAATTTTTTTAATGGTCGTGGAATATTTTAGGCTTTAAATAAATTGTATATGTATATTTTCCTTCCTTGATTTTACTTTTAATAAAAAGTATTTATTTTTAATGATATTTAAATGTATTAAAAAACATTCCTTTTACTCTTTTTATTATTATTTATTTTGTAAGAAAATTAAATTTATTTATTTTTTAATTTTTAATATTCTAAGACGTGGATAAAGTAGTTTTAACGACTATAAAATTTATTATATTTCTCAACTTATTTTTTTAAATAACTTTTGATTTTGTTTTATTTTATTATTATTTTCACTACAATTTTATTTTATATTTTTAATATTAAAAGACATCAATTAAACTGCTCTTCTTCGAAACTTAATTTAATAAAAATACTTACAAGCACTTTAAAATCAGAATTTAATTTTTCTGTGTTCCGGAAAAATCAGAATTTAATTTTTCTGTGTTCCGGAAAAATCAGAATTTAATTTTTCTGTGTTCCGGAAAAATCAGAATTTTTATAAACAATTATAGACATTTCCAACATCAAAAATCTTGTGCTTTTCACTCACAAATAAATGCTGAAATATTAGGTGAATAAGAATGAAAATTCATCTTTCTTTATGATATCTTCCTTTGAGATAAATAAACTGTTAGCTTAAAAACAAGTAAAATAATAATTTAAACCTTTTTTTATTAAATCTATATATTTTAATAAACCAAATTAATTAAATAAATACTAAAAAAAATTCAGATGTTCTAAAGAATGGCACTGAACTGGCCAATTATTGTTCAACAGTTTTTAATAAATCTGCTTTTTTACAATTAAATAAATACCCTGAGCTAAACAAAATAAAAATATGAACATTTGACTTTAAATATATTTTTACAGCTGTTTTGATTAAATAAAATAAAGAAGAAAAAAGCTTATAGATAACAACATGGACTAATAAAAATAAAAAATAATTTTATTGTTTGTTGTAAACCCTTATTCTTTGCCCCAAATGCTGTTTGTTGATTTTATTATCAATAAATAAATAAAAAAAAATTTTATTTTATAGGAAAAATCAACCAAATTTTTCTGCTATTTTTTTCATTAAATTATTTATTTTTCTTTCAAAAGTATGTCTGAATTTGTGAGTTCTTTAATTTAAAAATTAAAAAAATATTTAAATATTTAATTAGCCTATCCCTTTCCATCATGATCTTGTTGGGTTTAAATTACCGTCTAAAATTCATTTTGGTGGAAATGTACCCGAAGCTGCTAATCGCTTTGAAATGGATGTGAAAAATGTAGAAGGGGAATTCTTATTCCACTTTAACCCTAGATTTGATGTAAGTGAGAAATAATATTAGAACTTAATTTATAATTATTTTGTATTTTTTGAAAAATCAGAATTTTAGTTTTTGTGTTTCCGGAATTAAGTTTACTTTTGTATTTTCAGCAAAATCATAATTATTTTTTAATGTACGGAAAAGTCAGAATTAAAGTTTTCAAGTTTCCGGAAAAATCAGAATTCAAGTTTTCAAGTTTCCGAAAAAATAGAATTCAAGTTTTAAAGTTTTCGGAAAAATCAGAATTTAAATTTTAAAGTTTCCGGAAAAATCACAATTCAAGTTTTAAAGTTTCCGGAAAAAACAGAATTTAAATACTCTGAAAAATAAAACTTACTTTTGTATTTCGAAAAAACCAGAAGAAACCTTTTTTGTATTTTTTCTGAAAATAAAATAAAAACTTAATTTCTTTAAAGGAAAATTGTGTTGTTCGTAGCAGTACTAAAGATGGGAAGCAATGGCAGACAGAAGAACGCGATGGAGGAATGCCTTTTTCTGTTGGAAAACCTTTTATATTAGAAATGTTTATTGAAGAAAATGGAATTAGTGTAAATTTTAAATTTTATTATTTAATTAATTATTTTTTAGTGTTCGGTAAATGGCAATCAATTTTGTTTTTTCAAAGCAAGAGATAATTTAGAGACTGCAATTTCTGTTGATGTTTTAGGAGATGTTTTATTAAACGATTTTAATGTTAATGTGATTGGTTCTGTTGGTCAGTATTTTAAAACATTAAAAAATAATTTCTTTAGTGGAGGATGATTCTACAGTTAAAATTCCCAGAGAGACGGACGGAGGAGGGGAAGATATCTCAACTCCTGCTGAATCAATTCCAACACATCCAATTGTTGAACCAGTTCCCGGTCCGCAAGGACAATTAGTATAAATTATTCTAATTAGAATTAATAACCCAAATAAATTATACCAAGCCAATACCTTATCAAGGACCATTGGACACCTTACTTACAACTAATCGAATGGTATAAAGCTTATAAAACATTTTAATTAAAAATAGTTTTTAGCGTGTAGTTGGAACTCCCCATTCTGGTGCTCAACGTTTTACTGTAAACTGGAAGTCTGCTGAAGGAGAAACTTTGTTTCATTTTAATACGCGTTTTGATGTATTTTTTAAAACTTATTTAACTGTAAAATGGAGTTTCCGGAAGAAGCAGAATTTTAGTTAAATCAGAAACTTAAAACTTATTTCTTGTTGAATCAGAAACTTAAAACTTATTGCTAGTTAAATCAGAATTTTAATTAAATCAGAAACTTGAAACTTATTTTTAATTAAATCAGAAACTTGAAACTTATTTTTAATTAAATCAGAAACTTAATTAAATCAGAAATTTAAAGCAAAATTGTGTTGTTCGAAATGCTACAATAAACAAACAATATCCACCAACCAGTGAAGAACGAGAAGGACCCGGATGTCCCTTCCAAGTTAGTTGATTTAATATTTTAATATTTATTATTTTAGCCTGGGAAACAATTTGCTTTAGACTTTCTTTTGCATGGGGATATTATTCGAGTTTGTAGTTTTGTTTAATTTAAAAATATTTTTTTCAGTGTTTTGTTGATGGAATTGAATATTGTCGCTTCCAAGTATTTTAAATATATAATTCTTAAATATTTTTTAAAAAATTAAATAGGCTCGTGATGACCTTCATAAAGTAGTTCTTTTGGATATACACGGGGATATTGCACTTGATCAAGTTTTGATTGCTTAAAAGACATTTTTAATAAAAAAATAGATTAAGAAATAATTTTAAAAATTAATTAAAAAATAAAAGTCAAATTAATTTTAATTAATAAATAAATTTTTAAATAAAACAATCAAATTATTAATCATAATCAAGCTCGTAATGCCACCGCTTGGCACCATACACTACCCAAACGAATATTACAATACCCATCCCCGCTTGAACTAAAATACATATTCTGGGGAAGTAAAAAATTATTTTCTCCCTTTTCTTTAAATTTTTCAATCGCTGATGTTTGTATTTGCTGTTCTGATTGCGTTGCACAATTTACTAGAAATTTGCTGTTATTGTTATTTCCAAAATGTTTGTTTAAGGCTGTTTGTATGGCAGTTATAGAAGCAATGGGATCTCCATCAATAATTGACTTAAAAGTTTCAGAATTCAAGTATATAAAATAAAAATGTGTTTTTAAAATAAAACTTTTCTTCCGGAAAAATCAGAATTTATTTCTAGTGTGTAATAGAAACTAGGTTTAAAGTTTTAATTTTGTATTTTCCGGAAAGTTTCGTTTGCAACAAGTTTTATTTTTATGAAATAATTTAAGAATTTATATTTATTTCAGAAACTTAAGTATTTACATACCGAATTTATTAACTCTCGCCATTCAGTCTGAGGGCAGGGGACGTCAGCATTTTTGAAATGAGGCATTACTACCTACAATTTTTGGATTTTTTGTTTAATTTTATTTTAAATTAACCTCTCGTTTTTTTCGTCCACAGCATGGCACACAACAACCTAAATGTTTTAATCATTTATTATTTAATAAGTTTGTACCAAATTGGTACTTTTAAAAAATTAAATAACCTCCTCCTCCTCCACCACCACCTCCACCGCAACAACAACCACCTCCTCCACCACCTCCGGTTGGGAAACCGATTGAATTGACTAACACAAAAATAAATGAACAAAGTAGAAGGATTAATAAAATTTTATTATTTTTGGAAAGCATTTATTTTAATAAAAATAAAGAAAATTTCAAATAATTTTTTAAATCTTTTAATTAAAAAAAATTTTTTTTTAATTTTATTTAGATCATTCTATGAGATGGATAATTAAAAAAAAAAGTAAAAATTAATAAAAATAAAAAATTATTTGTTTCAAAGAGAATTATTTATTAATAATGGTTTTATATTTAACCTAAATGATTTTGGATTAATTTATTTATTTGGAGTAGAATTTAAGCAAAGCTGCGCTTTTACTTTTTTTTTCAAAGTAAAAGAAACAATGACGCTAATAAATCATTTTTAATTAAATATTTCTGTACTATAAAGTGAAATATTAAAATTATCAGAATAAGGTTGCATTAAAAAATACAGTTAAATAGTAGGTTTAATTCGGAAAAATACAAGTTTTTTGTATTTTCTGCTTTTTCCGGAAACTTAATTAAAGTAAAACTTGATTGATACATATGTATGTTTTATGTATTTTCTGGTTGTAACAGTTAAGAAAATTCTGATTTGTATTTTTCTGAAATTCTATTTTTGTATTTTTAGAATAAATTCTGATTCAGAATAAGTTGCTTTATTTCTTTGTGAATTATTAATTCTGATTTTGTATTTTCCAGAAATTCTGTTTTTGTATTTTATTTGTTCAGAAATGTATTTTAATTTTTTATTCAAGTTTATTTTACAACATTTATTAGTATTAATACATTTAATTGCTAAATAAATTAATATTAAATAGAATAAATTAAATAAATTAAGTAAAATAGAAAAAAAAATATTTGGGAATAAAATAAAACACGAAAAAAATACATAAGAGATTCAATAATTACAAAAAATAAAAGACCTAATTTCCTATTAAATTTAATAACAAGATTTATAACCTAATGATTTAATATAAGTAATATACCAATGCCCTATATTGTCTTCATCGTCTTTACTACATTTATATTCAATTGTAGCGCATACCTTTCTGCCCAAATGCTTTTTTTGAAGAAGATTTGCTTCGTCAAAAATGTCCTAAAATTGGGTGAATTAATTGTAGAAAATTTAAATATTTTTAAAAATAATATTTTCTAATTTTTGGGTTCAATTAAATTAAGAAAAGCTTTTTTTAATTTTTTAAATTACTAGAAACATTAAAAAATAACCTGAATAAAATAAATTCGTTTATTGTCAATAACAAAAGGTCTGAAGAGCTTTGTGTGGATTCTAGTCTTTTTATCGATCCAAAAGTCCGGATGAACAATAACTTCACATTCCATCTAAAACAAAAATGAAGTAAAAAAGAAATAATTTTTTAAAATATACCGCCACTTTTCCTAAATAAGGCACAGTCAGAAACCATTCTGTGTGCCGACGCCATGTCATAGAATTTACTTGACCTGACATCAAATCGCTAAAAGAAAGATTTTTTTAAATAAATTAATTAAATAACTAATAAACCAATTATCAATAGAAATCCATTCACCCAAATCTAACAGTGTAGCTGTGCGTAGTTCCAATTCAGGAGGACTATCCTTCTCAGAACAGAATGGAAAAACCAAATAAATAAAGTCATATTTTCCTGTTCTAGTTGACCTTTCTTTATTCAAAATATTAACAACTATAGCTATTGTCTGTGCACGAGGATCGTAAAGTCTGTCACTTCGGTAAGTTGATCCCTTCTTTTTTGAAGAAAATCCGGTCATTAATGCTTTCAAAATATTTAATTAATTAAATTATTTGTTAGAAATATTTTAAATAAAATTAAAAAATTAATTTGGAAGAAATATAATGCACTAAAGGCAGAGAAAAAGACAAAAATGCAGTCTTTGGCGTTCTGTTTTTTTGCGTTCTTTTTTTATTTTAATTAATTTTTTTGTTTAAAAATGTTAAAAAAATTTTTTATTTTGGTACAATTTTTATTTAAATTAAGAAAAATATTTTTTTTTACTAAACTAACACTAAGCCTTTTTTAAAATTTAATTTTTAATTTTTTAATAAATTTCATCATCCTCTAATTCATCATCATACATAAGCTCCTCTTCTTCTTCTTCTTCCCCTTCGTCCTCGTCGTTGTCATCAACAGACCTAAATAATTATTTTAATTAAAAAAAGAAGATGTTTACCTATAGCTTGGTTCGTAACAACTACTTGGTTCAGTAACTATAATTTGAGGCAAAGCAGAAGAACAACGATTTAAATAACCACCAACTGTTTTAACTGACCCTTTTTTCTTCAATTTTTCTTTAATTCCATTCTCTGTATTTTTTACCTTTTTTTAATTTTTTTAAATTTAATTTGTTTATTAAATTACCAATAAAGAGCTAACTCTGTTTAATTTTTTCTTCTCTTTTTTTTCTTTATTAAAAACACTGCTGTTACTTTTTAAGCTACTACTTCCACTACGCTTCCTACGTTGCGCATTTTTACGGGCTATTATTCCTTTCCTTCCTTTTATTACTCCTCCAGCGCTTAATAATCTTTCAATACAAAAACGACGGCATAGATGTGAACGCAATAAAAAATGAACACTACAGGCAATTATTGCAATAAATACGCAGAAAATAAAAAATAAGATTGTTGGATCAAGCTGAATAAATAATAAATAGTAGAAAATGTATTTTCCGGAAAACTTAGAATTTAATTTTCCGGAAAACCTAGAATTTATTTTTCCGGAAGGCTTAGATTTTCCGGAAAACTTAGATTTTATTTTCCGGAGAATCCAGAATTTAATTTTCCGGAAAACCTAGAATTTATTTTCCGGAAAACTTAGAATTTATTTTTTCTTAAACAGAAAATACATATAAAATACAAACTTGGCAACAATCAACACCACAACACCAAGCCCAATATTGCGAGCAATGAAATGAAAGTTGAATAAAAGATGAAGGGGTTTCACCTGGAATGCCTTCTTCATAAGCTTAGAAGAGGGAAAAAAATTATTTTTGTGTTTTAAAAATTTACCAATGTAAAAAACTTCGCTAGAAGGCACTTTAACACGACACACCTTTCCAATACCCATTTCAACATTTCTACTAATTTCACTTAAAAATAATTTTTTAATTAAATTTAATTTAATTTAAATTTTAACTAAAAAATATTTAAATAATAATTAATTAATTTTTACCTTCCATAATTAATTCCCAATTTGTTTATATTTAAATTCTCCCCAATATTATCATCAACTCCATAATAATAATATAATTGTGTCGGTCTGCTTATTAAATGAACTATTTTGTGTTCATTAATGCTGTTAACTTTTAATATTTTGGAAGGTGATTCATTAAAAATAGAAGTTGAATCTGCATATAAACCCATTGCAAAGTTTGAAAATACACAAATTAGTAAATCATTCAATAAAGTTCTGATTTTAGTAAAACATGTATTTTCCGGAAAGGATGTTTTCCTTAAAACTTGAATTTTTGTAGAAACTTTTTTATTCGCCTTTTTTTATAGGACTTATTTCCGGAAAGAAAGTTTATTTTTATTCAACATTTTTCCGGAAAAGTATTTTCTTAATGTATTTTGCTTTAATAAGTATTAAATATAAATAAATTAAATAATTATGTATTTTTGTATTTTGAAAAGTGTTTTTTCAGGTTTTAATATTTTTAAGTAAAAAAGAATTTATATAAAATAACAATAACAATTTTAAAATAATGTTAAATTGAATTTAAATGTATTTTATAGAATATTAGCAGTTAAATAACGTTAAAAAAGTTTATTTATTTTTTACAAGGAAAAATTTAATTTAATTCTATTGTGTCTCAAAAGGTTTAAGTAAAAAAATATTTTTTAAATTTATTTAAAATTTAAATAAAAAAAAGAAATATTTAAATAATTAAAATTAAATATATAGAACACAAAAATAATGAAAAAAAATTATCTTTATTTTATTTATTTAATTTTTTAATTTTAATTGTAATAATAAGGGTAATAGTTGTAGTAGTAGTTGCCGTAACCTCCATAATATCCATTGCTTCCAGCTTCATACCCAACCAAATTTCCCAAAATTGTACCACTTGTTAAGCTATCTGCATAGCTTAAAAAACAGTCAATTTCTTCAATAAATAGATAAAAATATAAAAATAAAAGAAAATTAATTTTTAATGGAAAAAACATTTTTTGTAAATTAAATAAATTAAAAGAAATTTTTCAAAAACAATTCTCTGTGTTTAATTTAATTTAAATTGTATTATTTAATTTTTAACAGTTGAATTGTTTTTATTAATTCTTTATTCTTTTTAATTTTGGAGAATAAAGAGAGAGTAGATTTTAATTTTTTTGTTGCAAATTAATTGACTAATTTTTAATTTATTTAAACTTGACAAAACACAAAAAATACAACTTAATTAAATAATATTGTTAACTATTAAGTTTATTTAAACTTGACAAAACACAAAAATACAAGTTTTAATTAAATAATACTGTTAACTTTTAAGTTTATTTATTTAAACTTGACAAAACACAAAAAATACAACTTTAATTAAATAATACTGTTAACTATTAACATTAGAAAATTAAAAGTATTTTTTCCTTTAAAAAATTAATTTTATTTTTTTTAAATTAAAATTATTATTGTCATTGTTGTCCTTTTAGTATCGACAAAACAGTCTATTATTACACATTTTAACATTTTTATTTTCTTCTTTTTTGTAAAAAATAAAAAATAAATTTTAATGTAAATAAAACAGTTGCTTTAGCATTAAATAAAAATAAAAAAAGGAAAAAAAGATTTATTGCTTTAAATAGGAAAAATAATTTATAAAAGTAGTCGTCGTATTTGAACAGCATTTTAACCTTTTCGCTTAGAGTAAAAAAGCTTAAAATTAGAAAAAACTGTGATTAAAAAATTTTTTAAAGTGTTATGCTATTATTGACCTTTTATTAATTTTCAACAAATTTTTTAATTGGAGAAAAAAATTAAAAAGTAGTGTGTAAGTAAAGGCAATATAACAACTACATAGCCTCCTATTTTTTACCAGAACTTTAAAAATTCTGATCCAAAAATTGTAAAATTTTGGATTTAATTAGCTTAGACATTAAACTATTTATGTACAAAATTTCAGAATTTTATCTTCATTGGAACCTATTTTTTTATTTTTTTAAATTTTTATTACCCTTTTTTTCTCTCTTATTTTTTGAATAATTTAATTTAAGAAAATGAAAAAACATGTTCTGATTTTATTTTTATTCTTTTTTAATTTTATTTTTATTGATTCGCTTGATAATGGGTTGGCACGAACACCTCCAATGGGGTGGATGTCTTGGACCAAGTTTTATTGTGAAATTGATTGTGCTCATCACCCTTTTAGTTGTATAAATGAAAGGCTTTATAAGGTTGGGTTTAAGGACAAATAAGG